>JABTXL010006712.1:19505967-19543225 GCA_025134845.1 Neodon shergylaensis | reverse complement strand
CAAATGCCTTTACTGTTTGACTCAACTTGATGGTTGCTGGTCTCCTTCTTAAGTGATATTGCTCATTTGTAGCAGGAAATATTGTTTTATAAAAATGAGAGTAAAAGCATAGAATACACCACATGGAATAGAGAAGGCTCAGGAGAGCTCATGGTTGTGAGGCGTGAATAGAACAGGCTCCAGGAAGCTCGTAACTGAAAGGGCATGAAAGGAGCAGGCTCCAGAAAGTACATGCCTGAATGGGACATGAATAGAGAAGACTCCCAAAGCTCATAGCTGAAGGGCATGAATGCCACAGCCTCCAGAAAGCGCATGTCTGAAGAGTCTGAAGTAGGGTTTTATGAATTCACAGTTAGATCTAAACTTTACTGGAAATATTTTGTATGTATGATATGAGCTAGGAGATAAAATCTTACCCCACTTGTGTGGCCAGTGTTCTATCATTACTTATGGAAACAGAAGCATTTCCCATGGCTCCTTTGGGTCACCATAGTTGTGGGTCAAAGTCAACTCATACTCTCTTGCATTTTCTCTAACCGCTCATCGCTTTAACAAATATTATTTAAAATATTAAAGGCTGGGGCTGATGTGTAGCTCACTTGTTACAAAGTTTGTCTGGTAGCCCTGTACTCCGGCAACAACTCAAGTCCGGCACAGTGACACGAAACCATTTATTTTCTATCCCTGCTGGGATAAGGCCAGCCAGCATCACTAACAAACTATGATCATCATGCTTTGCCACCTTTTCAAATATCACATAAACCAGAAACCAATTTGCTCTACACAGTCTCTATTTCACATAGATTGACCTTGTAAAGTCTAGGAAAACCTAGAGAGATGTGGACCTTATTTGTTTTTCCCTTTCCACACCATACATACGTACACCATTTTGAAGGTAATGTGCTATAATTATAATCCTTTCATTCCAGATGGTTCAGTGGAGGTGGACGCAGCACTGAATTTCCAAAAGGTTTCCTAGGAACCTCAAATCTCAACGAGAGGTTTGCAAAAGTATAAATTTGGGATTGTGGGGTGGGACTGAGTTTTATGGGAGTGGCAGAAGGAAATATATTCCAAGACATAAATTACATTTTCTGAGCTAGAACTGGGGTTTGATGGAAATGGCATCCTGGAATGGATCCTGGAACAGATTTAAAAAAAAATACATTCATGGAAAAACTGCTTCGGTCCAAAAAAGTTGAGAGTTTGGCTAGTAGCATTCCATTGTGGAATTCTTGGAGTAAATGGAAATTGGCTATATAATGTGCGAAACTGCAGGGAAACTGGTTGAAATGGGTATGGAAAGTCCACATAACAGCTTTTCAACCCATGCACAAATCCAACAGCATGCCAAAAAATAAAAAAAAAAAATTGGAAGATCATTCTATTTGAGCTTGATTCAAAAACCTGAGAAGGAAATACGAGAATTGATATAACTAAGTCAGGGTTAGTTTGGGAAAGTACCCTAAGTGGGCTCAATTTTAGTAAGTTCTTCAGCAGAGCGGCAAGGAGTATTAGGAAGAGGGGGTCACTTGAACAATGGTCTAAGTCTTCTGAGGCTACATTCCGAAAATCAATCAAGTCATTCATAACTAACAGCAACGTATTGTTTGTGCTTGGAAGTGGTGGTGGTGGCCGGAGCAGACTCAGATCCAGTAAACAGCAGATTCAAAGTCTACTGAAGACCTGGTTTTTGCAGGTGTTGCCTCTTATGTGTCCTTGAAAGAGAGAAGGACAAATGGGAGTCTCCAAATTGCCTCTTCCTTTCTTCCCTAGAGAGGAGGCTTCACTATGGACCACTCCCTACCCCACCCTACTCCTGCTGGCCTGGAAATCACTTGTGGAAATCAGGCTGAACTCAAATTCTTGTCTCAGAGGGCAGGCTAGCCACACCACCCTGGCTTCAAGCACATTTTTTTAAGAGTACTGTTCACCTTCTAGAGATCAGAGCTCTTCGGAGCTAATTACTTCCTCAAAGCCACACCCTTACTACTGTCCAGTGTGGGCCACCACCCAAGTATCTTTTAAATAGTGCTGTTCACATTCATAAAATCAGAGCGTTTAGGAGCTAATTATCTCCTCAAAGCCTCCTTAGTACCCATCAGTGTCTGCCATCACCAAAGCATCTCATTTAAATTGTACTGTTCACATTCACAAAATCAGAACTCTTTGGAACTAATTACCTCCTCAAAGCCACACCCCTTGCTACCATCCTGTGGAGGATTGAATTTCTGTGATCTGTCTTTATTTTTACGTGTGTGTGTGTGTGTGCGTGTGTGTGTGTGTGTGTGTGTGTGTGTGTGTGTGTGTGTACCACTTATGTGTGGAATGTGTGGATGCCCCAGGGGCCAGAAGAGGGTGTTGAATCTCCTGCAGTCCAAAGCAGTTGCTTGCAACTGCACTCTGACTTTCTGGAAGAGCAGCAGGAGCTTGACCACGGAGCCACCTCTCCAGCTCCAGATGTTTATATTTCAATCCTTAAACCTCAGAAGGACACAAACATTTAGAGTATTAAGAGTTCATAAGAGCTACTGCATGCAACTGACAAAAAATAACATTAACAAATCATTGTTAGAGGATCTGACATCTAAAAAGGAGCCTCTAGCCTCTGTACTTGTGCCATTGCTGAATTCTCCAGGAGGAGAAAATGAAATATAATAATGATTATGCTTATAGCTTTCATCTAAAGAGCATTAACATTTTCTGAAAAGCTATGACAATGTAAAGAGAAGTTTCATTTGTCTCAGCATGAAATACCAAACATTTTCCATTTAGATTTTAAAAAGTAGAGGAGTGAAGCCTAGAGATAAATGTTCCTCGCTACACTCTTAGAAATTATGCTCTAAGATATCAAATTCCCAATAGAAACATAAATTATTAGCTGGAAGAGTTCTCGATCCCTTTCACGGAAATTGAAACTGCATCTAGCAAGTTCTTTAAACAGTTGACTGAACGTGGAAAAATTAGCTCCACATTTAAAGTTTGTGACAGGATAGCAAGCCTTGGGATCCAGAATCTGCCCTGACACTTTAATGTTTTTGTGGCTTTAAATAAGCATTCATCATTAATGACTTTCTATTTTCTCATCCATCAAATAGGATTCATAAGGCTGTCGTCAAGATCAAATAAGTTTGGCAAGGGTGTTATAAATAACAGCAAATAATAAAACAGACTTTTAAGGAAAAATTCAAGGAGGTTTGTGAAAGATCGGAATGTAACGTAAAGTGGTACATAAGACCACCACAGGGCACCAGACAGTATTCATAAAACTAGGGTTCTGATTTGAGTCTAGACAGAGTTTCTAGACATGAGGTTTTGGTGGGTCAGGATCATCATTTCAAAATGCAGAGGAAATTCTAATGAGAGTACTTTGAAAAGAGAGAAACTAAGCATTAAAAAATAAATATTTTGGAATTTTAAGGTTGATCCGTATTTTGTAGATAATGTATATTTTCTTTTCTAAGTTAGTATACAAAGTGGTATTCCATCGTATCATTTCCATACAACATATGCCATTATATTTTGTTGTTATTTATGCTCTCACTGCCCTCCCCATATTCTTTTCCTATTTGTGCTGTTGCTTTTCTTTTTGTTTTGTTTTGTTTTGTTTTGAGACAGGGTTTCTCTGTGGTTTTGGAGCCTGTCCTGGAACTAGCTCTTGTAGACCAGGCTGGTCTCGAACTCACAGAGATCTGCCTGCCTCTGCCTCCCAAGTGCTGGGATTAAAGGCGTGCACCACCACCGCCCGGCTTGTGCTGTTGCTTTTCTGAGGCAAAATCTCAAGCTCATTCTGTGGAATGAGATTGAACATTGACTTTATGCTTTTCCGGCTGCTACCTCCCACACGCAGGAATTGTAGGCATAGATCACTTTGCCCAGTTATTCCAAATTTTCCTTTGCATCCTATTCCCACCACCGTTGAAACAGAGATGGAAGTACCATGAAGGCTCCGACTCTCATGCTGAACCCCTTCTCCACATTCCCTATCTCTGTCCTCACCCTTCTTTAACTACCATCAGGGAGATTCTGGCATCTAAATTCCTTCTTCCTTCACTTCACCGCAGCTCCTAGGAAGCTTCCTAAAACTTACAAAATCTCCTGCTTTGGGTTCTCAGAACACCAGATACCTCTGTTCACTGTGCTAATCATTTTTGTTTGTGTGTGTGTGTGAGACAAGGTTTCTCTGTCCCAGAACAGTCTTAGCTGTGCCAGAATTCACTTCTTTGCAGAGGAGGCTGGCCTTGAACTCACAGAGATCTCTGCCTGCCTCTGCCCAGTCAGTGTGATAATTTTAAAGGTGCATTTCCACACTTCATTGCCATGATGACTGGCTCATAGCTTCTGACTTTGCTTTCACCTATTATTTCAATGCTTCATTAGGAATTTCTGTACTCCTATTTCAACTCTTTAAAAAAAAGCTATATTAAATATTGTTAATGATGGTTGATGAATTCTTCTTGATGCCCTTAAATTGCCCAAAGGCTAGCAAGTTACTACTCTGTTCCTAATTCTCGCCCTGCAGGTTTGGCCACTGAATGCCAGGAACCTTATCCCCAGGGCCTGGACAAGGACATGTGTAGGTGAGAAACTCAAATTTGTGTAGCCTAAATAATGTCTATGGTTCATGTTTTGCTTTGTAAAACTTGAATACAAATATTGCTTACTACTTGTCGGAAATTGTTAAAAAATTTTATGTATATAAATGATTTGCCTGCATGCCTGTATACCACTTATGTACCTGGTTGTGGTAGGGGGAGATCCAGAAAGCATCATCCAGTTCACTGGAACTAGAGTTACAGATAATTTTGAGCAGCATCAGGGTTCTGGGAATCAAACCTGGGTCTTCTAGAAGAGCAACAATTATTCTTAACCACTGAGCCATCTCACCAGCCCCAAGACTATATATTTTAATGACCAGGATATTATTGTTAGAAGAATTAAAACGGATAAAATTTCAGCAATCTGAATATTATTGTGTCTTGCTGTTGCTATTTTTTTTTTAATTTGCTTGTAGCAATGTCTCATTCTATAGCCCAGGATAACCCGGAACTCACTATGATTTTTCTCAGTTCAAAATCATCCTTACAGTCTCAGCTACCCAAATACTGGGTTTACAAGTACCACCCATCAAACCTGGAAAAATTTGTATTTAATACCCTCCTCCCTTGTGGGTAGAACTTCAAAAGACAGCCTGCTTTTCTTGTGTGGTTTAATTATTTACCTAACTCATTTTGGAGAAACCAAAGTTCCCCTAAACAAAGTTCATGTGAAACCAGGTGAGTTCCTTCATTCAGTGTTACTTTGGCGAATGGGGAGGGACTTGGATAAGAAAGCTAAATTGTACTGAGATCAAAAATAATGGATGTTGGCCAGGCGGTGGTGGCGCGTGGAGGCAGGCGGAGCTCTGTGAGTTCGAGGCCAGCCTGGTCTACAGAGCAAGTTCCAGGACAGGCTCCAAAGCTACACAGAGAAAGCCTGTCTTGAAAAACAAGCAACAACAACAAAATAATGGCTGTGGTGGAGTATGGACCGGAATAGCAGGCTGTCAGGTGCTCTCTTCCTGTGAGTCCCTCCCTAGCCACAGCCTCACCCCGATACAAACTATAGAGAGGGCTACAAAATCCTGCAAAGGGAAGTTAGACATTAATCTACTTCACAGGAGAATCACAGTCTACGATAAGGACTTGATAACAAAAGGGCGTGGCTCTGGCTCTGAATGATTAGGTCAAAGAAAAGCTTTCTGCTCTCTCCTTGATGTATTTGTTCTTGAAACTTAAAAACCTAAGCGTGGAGAAAATTGAAACAGGACCTCATTGTGTTACCAAGGCTGCCTTCAACTACTAACATTACTAACTTTTTTTTTTTTTTTTGGTTTTTCGAGATAGGGTTTCTCTGTGGCTTTGGAGCCTGTCTTGGAACTAGCCCTGTAGACCAGGCTGGTCTCGAACTCACAGAGATCCGCCTGCCTCTGCCTCCCGAGTGCTGGGATTAAAGGCGTGCGCCACCATCTCCCGGCTAACTACTAACATTTTTAAAATCGTGCGCGTGAGCGCGGGAACACACACACACACACACACACACACACACACACACACACACACACAGTGGTAGATGCAAACGTGGTCTGAGAATTTGTTGAGAATTTGCCTATGTACTTTCTTTTTTTTCTTTGTTGTTTTTTTGAGACAGGGTTTCTCCGTGGTTTTGGAGCCTGTCCTGGAAGTAGCTCTTGTAGACCAGGCTGGTCTCGAACTCACAGAGATCCGCCTGCCGCTGGCTCCCAAGTGCTGGGATTAAAGGCGTGCGCCACCACCGCCCGGCGCCTATGTACTTTCTTAAAAAGTCACAATGAGGTACAGAAACCAGGAGGAAAACAGTTCTTTATTCTCCCTTCTACCAGAAATTCACCTCACAGGGCTTGCTCTTGGGAGAAGAGAGCTGGCAAGGCAGGTTTATTTAACTTCCATTCAGATGGATGAGGAGCACTTAATGCAAAAGCCTTCACAGAGTCAGAGTCTCATTTCACCAGTGGAAAGTTTGTCCTTTTCGATTTCACAATTAAATTTTATTCACAAAGAAGCAAGCAAACTAAAATAAATGATTGACTCCTCCCTGACAAGTAAATTACAGAAAAGCTTCAGGTTCAATGAAATGTAAGAGGTTCTTAAATATTGATTTGGTTTTCGTTTTAATGGTGCCGGTGTATTTATACGAACTAGTAAATTTTACTAGACAGTAGTCAGTGGTGAACGCCGGTTGATCCACGCTCTCCACATGAGTTGTGTTGCTTTGCTGGGTTTCCAATAGTCACATGAAGAGCTAAAAAAAAAAAAATTAACGTGGCTAAAGTCGCAATCAGGGAGGCCGGGATCCAGAGTGGAGATGAAACCAAAGTGCAAAGGAAGTTTTGGATGTGTGTTTAGGAGGCAGAAATAGTATTCTCTCCTTGAATTTCTTTCCATCAGGTAATAAGGGTAAATTTGGTTACAGGTGTGTCATGAGTTCGTAGACAGGTCCTGAGAATTTACTGTCTTACTGCTAGAGATTTCGAAAAGGTGTTGTCTGTTTGGTGGCGAGCCTCCCATGCTGACCCCACCCTAAGCGAGGACGCGGACCAGCCTGGGGTGGCTTACCTGGGCCCAGGGCCACGCCCCTGCCACGCGCCCTTCACTTGGACCACTTAGCCTTGGGAATTCAGCCTGCAGAGGGCGGAGTAGGGGGGCTGGATAAGTGTGGCTGGAATAGACCGCATCTGTCAGAAACCCCAGAGGGGTCCAAATAGCCGAGCTCGAGGCTGGGGAGATTTCCACTGCTGCTCCGGGTACGAGTGACAATTTCTTCTTGGGATTTCAGAAAGGAGCACATCGCAGGGGGATTAGGTAAGTCTTGCTTCATGAAACGGCTGGGTTTTGTCTGTTTCTGCTACAAGGAGAGGGAAGAGAGAAGGGTTTGGAAACCTAAATTCAGAGTTTCGAGTTTTGCAACTTGGTGATAAACTAGGCTTGACATCTAAAATTCTGCTAGCTTTCAGATTGCATCCATCTCCCGCTACCTTGAGCCATTGGCCACCAATTTTTCAAACACAGATTGAGGAGCAAAGTAGATAAACATTAAGAAAGCAAAATTCTGATTGGAATCTCCTCGAAGTTGTGTTTTAGATTTTGTTTCAAATTTTCATGACCTTTATTTCATCGAATTTAGTATTATTATTATTTTTTTTTTTTCGAGACAGGATTTCTCCGTAGCTTTTGGTTCCTGTCCTGGAACTAGCTCTTGTAGACCAGGCTGGCCTCGAACTCACAGAGATCCGCCTGCCTCTGCTTCCCGAGTGCTGGGATTAAAGGCGTGCACCACCACCACCCGGCTCATCGAATTATTTAGCTAGAACTTTTTTTTTTCTTAAAGATTTATTTATTATGTATTCAGTGTTCTGCCTGCATGTGTCCCTGAAGGCCAGAAGAGGGCACTAAATCTTGTTACAGATGGTTGTGAACACATGTGGTTGCTGGGAATTGAACTCAGGACCTTTGGAAGAGCAGATAAGAGCCATCTCTCCAGCCCCGTAAAACTATTTTATATTAAAATATTTAGCCAGGCGGTGGTGGCACACGCCTTTAATTTTAGCAGCACTCGGGAGGCAGAGGCAGGAGGAACTCTGAGTTCAAGGCCAGCCTGGTATATGAGAGCCAGTTCTACAACAGGTTCCAAAGCTACAGAGAAACTTGTCTGGAAAAACAAACACGAATGTATATTGTGACATCAGGACACCTACATTTCGCTCTCCGTTTACCTCTGTAAATTCGGCTAGATTATTCCAAAAAAAAAAAAAACAAAATAAGACAGCTTGTTTTATTGTTTTCCTTGCTCGCTTTTTCAAATTCCTCACCCCGTTTTCCAATCCAACAGCAAACTGGAGAGAATGTTTTCCTGGTTTCCCGCCCTCTGTGCATTTCAGGTCTTGGTTCTCAACTGGAGGAGTTCTCGTTTCACTCTTGTCTCTCAATAGTAGATCCACAATAATCCTTTAACTTAAACTAGAGCCTGCTGCTCCTTTGCAAGGCTGTAGTGGTTTCTTTCGCTGTAGAAATGCAACACAAATGACTTTCCGTACAATTCCCAGCATCCTTTGCGCATAGACTCTGCCTGCTTCTTTCCGGTCCCTGTTTTATAGGAAGTACGGCTTTATCCCAATCATGGTGGCACATGCTTTTATTCCCAGCACTCAGGAGGCAGAGACCGGAGGATCTCTGTGAGTTGGAGGCCAGCTTGGATTACGGAGCGGGTTCCAGGGCAGTCAAGGCTACACAGAGAAACCTTGTCTTAAAAACCAAACGGGGGAGAACAAAGAATTACGGCGTCTGTGGTAAATATGGCTTCCCCCTGTAGTCAACATGGCTTCCCTCCGTACTTACCTTTATCCGAAATTACTGTATTTCCTGACGTTCCACATCAAATCCCTTTTAAAGTGAGTGCACGTGGCTTGCTAAAGCGGGCGTTTTGGGAAATTGAATCTCCCCTCTCTCCCAGGGGACTGGCATTTTGGAAACTTTCCTAGATGGTCCTTACAAAGGTGGATTCCCTTCCGTGTGCCGTCTCTCATACGAATATTTCCCAGAGTATTTTTCTCTACCGGGAACTGTTTTGTTTACTGTTTGGTTTCTGTGTTCCCCACATTATGAAAGCGTGTCTCCGTGTTAACTGTGGACTTTGGTTCGTTTTCATTCTTTATATTGAGCTGCTAGAACAATGTATGATTACTGTGACTAATAAGAAGCTATTGGGCCACGTTTGGTGGCACGTATCTGTAATTCCAGAACTTGGAATTGGAAAGTAGGGGCAGGAGATGGTGAGTTCAAGCCAGTCTCCATAACATAGTATCAGCTTTAAAAATCACCACCTTAGCTGGGTGGTGGTGGCACACGCCTTTAATCCCAGCACTCGGGAGGCAGAGGCAGGCGAACTCTGTGAGTTTGAGGCCAGCCTGGTCCACAAGAGTTCCAGGACATTCTCCAAAGCTACAGAGAAACCCTGTCTCGAAAAAAAAAAATCACCACCTTAACTTAATTTGCCATTCTCTCAAGATTGTGTATTGGGTGGGGGCTAGCGTAACGCTCAAAATATCTGACAAATGACCTAATGAAGAAAAGTAAATGATGATCTATATTTAGATGGTGATATAGTCATAAAATATTTCTTTGGCTTTGATCTGTTAGGAAATATTCTATCTAAATAGCATTTGCAAGCAACTCTTGAAAAATTTTCTTTTGACATGTCTAAAGTTGTGAGGAAATGCTTACTGAATTAATTTTTTCAAGATTTCTGTATCAGGCCTCACCAGGACTATAACTAACGCAGATTCATAAACTTGTTTTCATAGGGAAATGGACTAAGCTCCGGTACTTGGCAAAGAAGACAGACTTTTGCTCTCGGTCGTGTGAATGTACAGTCCAGCCAGCAGGTAAGACGAACCAATTTTCCAGACAATACCAAGAACTGTGTTCTTATGTGTACCATAAGAAGCTGGGGACCATTTAGCTTGGGATCTGAGCGCACCTAAGGGAAGCTCCGAGGAAGCAGTGTTTAACCAGAGGTTTGAAATGTAGATGGGTGTATTCCTGCACACTAACAATGCCAGAAAACATTCCTTGGTGTATTAGTGAGAGAGAAGATGCAGTGCACTAGTGGGGTGCCTTATTCTAGGGAGAGTTTATTATGGTTGACTAATTAAAATTAGGATAATTAAAAACAACCTGTGACCCCAGCACCCAAGAAGATTGGGAGTTTGTGAGTTCGTGATCGTCCTTTTGGCTACATAGCAAGTTTTAGGCTAACCTGGAAAAAAAAAACCTGTCTTAGAAAAAAAAATGTTGTGGGAAAGGTGGCTGTCTGCCTTCTGGCTTTGGCTTTGCCCCTTTGGCCAGCCTTAGAGAAATACCAGCCAGCCCGTTCCCCTCAGAACGCTGTCTGCAGGGGAACGGTGTCTGCGATGCATCCCTACACTAGACAGGTTGTGGAGACCGAGTCCAATTCTTGTTTGTGTGCAAGTCCTGGGAATGTGCTTGTTGTCAGAGCTCTGGATATTCGATAGGAATAACTGCTCCAGAACATCTATAAGTTACAAAACATTTTCAGTTTTTATTTTTGAAGTTTCTCTCCTTTTAGTTTTATGTTTTGTATTTAGTGTGTGTGTTTGTGTGTGTAACCACACGCTTGCGTGCCTGTGTGCTTTATGCAGTCCAGTGCAAGTGAAAGTTGGAGTCCCATGTGTGTCACTGGCAGGAGGTGATTTCTATAGAGTCTTCTTGCTGGCAAGCTCTATTATCGAGGTTATTTTTGTTTGTTTTTTTAGACTCCTGTAGATTTTAGATTCTTATAGCCGAGGATTGTGGGCATGAGGTTTTATTAACCAAAATTCATATTTGAGAATGACTGATTCTGAGTGTTTGGAGGATAACCTCAACAGGGTCAGTGTGAGTATTTTAGCCCCGGCTCCTAGTTGGCTGTCTAGGAATACTTCTAGACCTCACCAGCACGTGCTTAGGAAGGTTGTTAGCCTTTCTCCCTGTACACATTACTTCATTATTTTCAAATATATTCTTGGGTGCTGTTGACCTTACCATGTGAGGTCTGACCCCTGATGGGTTTAACCATGCAAAAATTAAAAAGCATTTTCTGACTAAACTCCCTATTGGTAAACTCTTAAAGCAAAGCAGATCTAGGAAAAATAGAAGTGGCAAGAGAGGAGCTTGGAGAAAAGAGAATCAAACCAAGCTGCAGTTATTTTATTTGAGCTGATTAAGAGGACAGCTTTTGTATACCGGCCAAGATATGATCATGACATGATTTTGCTCGTTAAATATTCTTCAATATGGCCTTTCTCAATTATGTCATCAGTTTAAATATAGACATAAAGAATAGGTATGTGGTGTGTGCGGCGGGAGGGGGGGGGCGGCTCTTGGCCCTAGCAGTTGAAATGTGCTTTGTTTTTGTTTGCTGTGTTCATCTTTTTTTTGTTCATCATCTCCATTGAGATGTTTTTATTAACATGACCATTTCGAAGTAGTTTTAAGCTGTTAATAATCATCCTGCAGCTTTGGCATTTGCCCTGGTTTAAAGAGCATTTACTTTCTGTTCCTACAGCAAGACATCAGAACTATAAAGATACCTTTCGTCTGGCACATGATTTGAACATTAAGCAAAAGGCAGGTAGAAAAACAACAGTGTATCTATGCTTCTATGCTGCAACTTTATTTTATTTTATTTATTTATTTTTTTTTGATTTTTTGAGACAGGGTTTCTCTGTGGTTTTGGATCCTGTCCTGGAACTAGCTCTTGTAGACCAGGCTGGTCTCGAACTCACAGAGATCTGCCTGCCTCTGCCTCCTGAGTGCTGGGATTAAAGGCGTGCGCCACCACCGTCCGGCGTATGCTGCAACTTTAAATGGTCTTGCTTTTTCAATTTGGCTTTGTTCTTGGTCCTTTGGTTTCTTTTTTAAAAATAATGTAAAAATAGCCAAATTTTTGCCCTGTGATTTTATTATGCCTTAAATTCACTGGGATTCCATCAATTTTGTGTTTTACTTTTTGGATCCCAGAGAATCTTCTAGAAAATAGGCCAACAAACTCCAGTCCAGGATTGAAATTTTGCCCCTTCTTATTTTATTGTGACAACATCCTCGTTCCTTTTACTCTCTGCTTCTCACTTCAACAAGGCTGAATAGTTTAAACAGACACATGGGGCCTGTTCTAGCCTATAGCTGACTCTGTACAAAACAATAATAATAATAGCTACTGTTCCTTCCCCACTTAAAGCAGTAGGATCTAGGGTAGAATGAGAAACAAGAAAAAAATAGCACTAACTCACATGTATGCTCAGCATCCACTGTATACTGTGGACTGTGCCCTTCCAAGCCTCATTACGTTTCCAATTCACCACTCCTGCCTATGAAAGAAAGCAGGACTGTCTCACTTCGTTGCCTCCAAGTCTTTTCATCAACTGCAACCAAACAGTAGGATTGCCCAAGTACTTTTTAAAATTGCTAACTTAAACTTTCTGCAAATGCCTTTATTAGTATTTCATACCAGAGTTTGCAACTTAATAGCATTTGGCATGCGTTGCTTACTTTATTATTTATTTTTAATTAATTTATTTTTTTGAGGTAGGGTTTCATGTAGTCCTGGTAGGGTCTTTACCTCTATACCTGAGGATGACATTGAACTTTTGACACCCTGCCTCTACCTCCCACAGTGCTGGGGTTACAAGTGTTACTCTCACAGTCCTTTTATGCTCTTCTGGAGATTGTACCAAGGGCTTTGTGCACTCTAGCTGAGGGTTCTACCAGCTGAGCCACATCCCCGGTCTACATTTGTTATTTTATATGCTTATGACGATTCTGCGCTATTAAGGCATATTTTTTGTATGTTTATTTACTGATGTGTCCTGCTCAAAGCTTAGTCTAGAATAGGGGTGGCACCATTCTGAGTGTGCAGTCAGTGATAGCTGTGAGGTCATGTAGCCCACTGGAGAGTTCCAGTCAGGCAGGTGTGTTCAGGGTTACAATTTATTTTCTTTTAGTCTAAGATGTTAGTGTAAGTTAAGCTTTTTTGTAAAGTGAGTTGTAAACCCTTTTTCCCCCTTTTTATTTATTTTTTTCTCACACAGTGTATCCCTACCCCGGTTTCTCCCTCCACTCCTCCTAGTCTCACTGCTTACCCACACCTCCACCCTCCTGCTCCTCCCTTTCCCTTCAGAAAAGAGCGGGGCTCTCAGGAATATCAGCCAAACATCGCATAACAAGATTCAAACCCCTTATATCAAGGCTGGACAAGGCAACCCAGTAGGAGGAAACAGGTCCCAAAAGCAGACAAAAGAATCAGAGACACCCCTACCCCTACTGTTTTGTTGTTGTTGCTGTTGTTTTGGTTTTTTCGAGACAGGGTTTCTCTGGTTTTGGAGCCTGTCCTGGAACTAGATCTTGTAGATTAGGCTGGTCTCGAACTCACAAGAGATCCGCCTGCCTCTGCCTCCCGAGTGCTGGGACTAAAGGCGTGAGCCATCACTGCCTGGCAAATGTCATTTTTACGGATTTTTTTTTTTTGAGACAGGGTTTTTCTGTAGCTTTGGGGCCTGTCTTGGAACTAGCTCTTGTAGCCCAGGCTGGCCTCAAACTCACAGAGATCCATCTGCCTCTGCCTCCCTATCCCCACTGTTACGAATCCCACAAATACAGCATGCTAACAACCATAGCATAAATGTAGAGGACGTACCACGCAGACTCATACAAACTCCATGATTGTCCATTGAGTCTCTGAACCTTGTGAACTCTGTTTAGTTGATTCTGTGGGCCATGTTCTCTTTGTGTCCTTGACCTCTCTGGCTCCTACAATCCTTCCACCCCCTGTTCAGCTTTTTGCCAGTCATATTTGTTTTTGCCCTATATCCTCTGGGCTACCCAACTTCCCGTTCTTGTGTCATCCAGGCACTGTCATGCATGGTGATTGGCCACTCCCACAAGTTCTGAGCCACCATTTCCCTAGCATATCCTGCAGGCAGGACTGGTCAAAGGTTTTGTGACTAAGTTGGTGTCCTTCCCCACGATTGGAAGCCTTGGCCAGTTCAGGCTCTATATTCCCCCATTACTAGATTTCTGCATCAACCCCAAATGCCTCCCAATTCCAGTACTCTCTTCTTCCCTCCATCTGGTCCCTCCTGTTCCCATCCCCATCCACCCGCCACTCCACCAACAAAATCTGTTCTAGGTCCTCTTCCCACCCAGGGAGAGCCATGCATCCACCCCCACTTGAGTCTCCTTCCTTACCCTCTCTGCATCTGTGCGTTGTAGCATGATTAGCATTGACTTTACAATTAATACTCTTTTTGTCTTTCTCGGTCTGGGCTACCTCACTCAGGATGATTGTTCTATTTCTATCCATTTGCCTGAAAAGTTCATGGTGCCTTTTTTTGGTTGGTTGGGTTTTTTGTTTTGTTTTTTTGAAACAAGGTTTCTCTATGTAACAGCCCTGGCTCTCCTGGATCTAGTCTTTGTAGACCAGCTGGCCTTGAATGTTCAGAGATCCACCTCTCTGTCTCCCAAAGTTGGTCGGGTTTTTTGTTGTTGTTTGTTTGTTTGTTTTATTTTTTAAGACAGGGTTTCTCTGTAACAGCTCAGGCTGTCATAGAACTTATTTTGTATACCAGACTGGCCTTGAACGCACAGATTTCCCCCTCCTGCCTCTCTGCTCTCCTGTCTTAGTATGAAAGGCAATATCATTATTTTTTACAGCTAAGTAGCACTCCATTGAGTTCTCTTTATTTATTCTTAGGTTGAGGGATATCTAGGTTGTTTCCATTTCCAGTTTCTGACTGTTAGGAATAAAGCTGCTATGAACATATTCGAGCAAGTGTCTTTGTGGTAGATAGGATAGAACATCTTTTGGGTATATGTCCAAGAGTTGTATAGCTGGGTTTCAAGGTAGTTCCATTCTCAGTTTTCTGAAAAAAACACCATATTGATATCCCTGGTGGTTGTACCAGTTTGCACTCCCACAAGCATTGAGGAGTGATCCCTTTGCTTCACATCCTCAACAGCTTGAGCTGTCCCTTGTGTTACTGATCTTAGCTATTCTTTTTTTGTTTGGTTTTGTTTTTCAAGACAGGGTTTCTCTGTATCTTGGGAGTCTGTCCTGGAAGTCACTCTGTAGACCAAAATGGCCTCAGACTCAAAGAAATCTGCCTGTCTATGCCTCCTGAGTGCTGGGATTAAAGTGTGTGCCACCACCGCCCAGCTGACTTTAGCCATTCAGTAAGATGGAATCTTTGTTTGGATTTGTGTTTCTCTGATGGCTTAAGATGTTCAACATTTCTTTAATGTTTTAATATGTTTCTCAGCCAGTTTGAGATTCTTCTATTTTGAATTCCTCTGTTTAGATCTGTACCACATTTTTTTAAATGGAAGATAAACATTTATTACTAGAGAAGAGAAAACATGCAGAAATTCTGGATTCTTTCTCTTCATTCACTAGTTTTGTAATGAAGTCCAAATACCAACTAGGAAGGTATTTACAAGGATAAAGTTTTCTTAATCACCCTGTACTGTATGTATGGTGGACTTTTAATAGAAACCATATACTGCAAGCTAAGAATATTTTTATAGTTTACAAGAAGCTTAGAGCAGCTGGTATTAAACAGAGGATACCTTTTAGTGCAAAATATAAAAGTGTCACAACTGTGTGTCTCTTAAGTGTTTAATTCATTTGAATAAGGAAATGGAAAAAAAACAAATGATCAAGACAAGCCTAGCTTTAAGATTTTTTTTATATTCGGTTTGTTCTACTTTCACATCATCTCCAATAAGCTGATAGACGTAAGTGACCACTGTGGAAGCCTGGATATCCATCAGGACAAATGACAAAATATTTGTTTCCAAGGAATTATATGCCCCAGTGGCAGAACCTGGGTTAATGTAGAATTTATTTTCATACTCAAATGCTTCAAATTTGTGTGTCCTGAGATAAGAATGTCCACATCCAGCTGCCTCTGCAGCAGGGCCAAGCTAGCCATGTCTCCCCATGGAATAACTGGTGTCCATGGATCAGACTGATCTTGAAGTGCCCCACAGTCACAGCCTTCTGTTTTGGGGAATTCAGATTCTCATTGAAGTCTCCTCTTACAATATGGACATAGCCAGCCAGAGTCTTGAGATAGCCATAACTCTCCTTGGTGCAAAGGTTCCCGGTGCAGAGAATGTTCTGGATTTTTTCCTGGCACCAGGAATTTTTAATTTAGCCGGCAGGCTGTTGCACTGGTGTGGAATGTGCAGATCTCCTAACACCAACACCAATCTGTGCCCAGCCATCCTGTCACCAGACTTCATTCAGTCACCATAAACACCCATACCCTCTTCCTCAGGTTCCTTAGTAGCTGCACCACATTTTTTAATTTGTTTTATTGCTATCTAGTTTCTTTAACATATTTTGGATGTTAGCCTTCTATAGGATGTGGAATTGGTGAAAATCTTTTCTCATTCTGTAGGCTTTCATTTTGTCCTATTGACTGTATCCTTTTTTGCCTTACAGAAAATTTTCAGTTTCCTGAGGTCCCATTTATTGATTGTCGATCTTAATGCCTGTGCTATTGATGTTCTGTTTAGAAGTTGTCTCCTGTGTGAATGCATTCAGTGCTACTCCCCACTTTGTCCTACCAGGTTCAGTGATCTGGTTTTATGTTGAGATCTTTGATCCACTTGGACATGAGTCTTGCCCATGGTAATACACGGATCTATTGTATTTCTTCTACATGCAGACATTTTAGATCAGTACCATCTTGAAGATGCATTCTTTGATTGTATATTTCTGGCTTCTTTATCAAAACTCAGGTGTGCATAGGTGTGTGGACTTACCTCTGGGTCATCAATTCCATTCTATCAATTCACCTGTCTTTCTATGCCAATACTATATGGTTTTTATTACTATAGGTCTGTAGAGCTTGAAATCAGGGATGGTGATACCTCCGGAAGTTCTTTTTTATTGTTCAATATTTTTTTTTTTTTTAGTTTTTCGAGACAGGGTTTCTCTGTAGCTTTTGGTGCCTATCCTGGAACTAGCTCTGTAGACCAGGCTGGTCTCGAACTCCCAGAGATCCGCCTGCCTCTGCCTCCCGAGTGCTGGGATTAAAGGCGTGCACCACCACTGCCCGGCTTGTTCAATATTGTTTTAGCTATCCTGGGTTTCCTTTTTTCATATGAAATTGAGTGTTATACTTTTAATTTCTGTGAAGAATTGTGTTGCGATTTTATTGGGAATTGCATTGAATCTGTAGTTTGTCTTTGGTAGGATGACCATTTTTACTATGTTAATTGTACTAATCCATGAGCATGGGTGATTTTTCCATCTTCTGATACCTTCTTCCATTTCTTTCTTCAAAGACTTAAAGTATTTGTCATACAAGTGTTTCACTTGCTTACTTAAGGTTATCCCAAGATACTTTATATTGTATGAGGCTATTATGAAGGGTGTTGTTTCTCTGGTTTCTTTCTGTTTGCTGTTTGTATGTAGGTGGGCTAAAGATTTGTAGTTGTTGCTAAAGTATCCAGCTACTTTGCTGAAGGTGTTTATCAGCTGTAGGAGTTCCCTGGTAGAATTTTTGGGGTTGCGTATGTATACTTATCATCTGCAAATAATAATGCACTGATTTATTCCTTTCCAATTTGTATTCCCTTGATCTCCTTCAGTTGTCTTGCTCTAGCTAAAAATTCAAGTATTATATTGATGAGATGGAGAGTGGGCAACCTTGTCCTATTTCTGATTTTAGTGGAATTGCTTAGAGTTTCTCTTCATTTAGTTTGATGTTGGCTAGTATTGGCCTGCTGTAAATTGCCCTTTTTATGTTTAGGTATGTCCCTTGTATCCCTAATCTCCACAACCTTTATCACGAAGGACTGTTGGAGTTTGTCAAAGTCTTGTTCAACATCTAATGAGATGATCATGTGGTAAACCATTTTTTAAGGTATATGTAATTTTATTTAGAGAGTTTGTGTCTGCATACACACATGTGTTCACTCAAATATGTGGCTCACTTGTGGAAGTCAGAGAACAGTTTGTGGGAGTTGGTTCTATCCTACTACCTGGGTCCCAGGATCAAACTCTGAGTGGCCAGCAACTTCCTGCTGAGCCATCATCCCACTGTACACCATTTACTGACGTCATTTCCTCACAGTTACTATAGTACTGGAATATGTTTTAACTTTAGGTTATTATCTAAGGCAGGTGTTTCCTGGGGGTGACTCTTCTGGATCAGCACTCTCTGGAAGTGATTAACATTCATCTTTCACGAAGGAAGCAGCCAAGACAACATGAACAAGGAAGTGAAGAAAATGGCAAAGACAAGTGGCCAGAACGGCCTGGACAATCGAGCCCTTAGAGCGAACACTAAACAAGAGGAGGTGGACCAAGTCCAGAAGACAAGCATAGAACCTCTCCACATAACATACACCATCCACGATGAAGATATGTACGGTGAGACCAACCCCGACACTGAGGAAGATGACTTCCCCGATGGTTACATAGAGTGCATCATCAGAGGTGAGTTTTCTGAACCTATTTTAGAAGAGGATTTACTTTTTAAAGCTTTCGAAAACCTAGAGAAAGCCGAACAAGACCTTTCTCGCCAGGTTCTTGAAGCGAGTTCCCTTCTTGAAAGTTCTTTGGAATATGTGACTAAGGGAACAAAACAGGAGAAAAGGGAGGCCAAGCAAGAACAGCCTCAACAGATTGTTGGAGTGGACTCAGAACTCAGGTGTTCCAAGTCCATGACTAGCTGGAAGTTTCCTGTTGAAAAACCGAAAGTTGATTTATCAGATCCTCAGCAGCTTGTGGGATCAACTGAAGAGAAGCCAAAGGGTGGTGAGTCCGGTGACATTTTATCGATGCTGGAGTGTCCTCACACAGGGTGCACGAAGAAGCTGAGGGACAAAACCGCCCTGAGGAAGCACATGCTTGTTCACGGTCCCCGTCAGCACGTGTGTGCAGAGTGTGGGAAAGCTTTTGCCGAGAGCTCGAAACTAAAGCGACACTTTCTGGTGCATAATGGAGAGAAGCCATTTCAGTGCACCTTCGAAGGGTGTGGGAAGCGCTTCTCGCTGGACTTCAACCTGCGCACCCACATCCGCATCCACACTGGCGATAAGCGCTTTGTGTGCCCCTTTGACGGCTGCTCCAAGGGCTTTATTCAGTCAAATAATCTGAAAACTCACATCCTCACCCATGCAAAGGCAGGGGAGAAATGCTGAAGACCAAGACAGAGATTGTCCTCAGGCTGGGTGTCTTAATGGAAGAATCAGTCAATGGGGAGACCTCCACTGTGGAATGTTTGTCGGGAGTTTCGCAGCTCTAGATAGCAAACTTTGATTCTTTATGTTTCATTATACCATTTTAAGGACATTTATTTCATGGTGTAGTTCCAACAGAAAAGTCAATGTCGGAGTTACTTCAGAAGCATACTCTTTAATAATATATGTGCTGTATTATTGAATGTGATGATTTTTGCCTACTTCGTAGAAAATCACTGATTTTTAATTATAGTTTCTGATTGCCTAGCCTTACCTTTAAAACTGTACTTCATGGTAGATGCGATAATCCTAAATAAATGAATGAGTACTTACATGTTTTTAAATTAAATTCTTTAATTTTCATTTTCTTCCATGTATCAAACTATTAATTATAGTTAAATGTGAATGGTTAAATAATAAAGTTGGTCCATCTGAATTTTAGATGTTTCAGAATAAAAGGAGAGAGCTCTGGAAACGTGCTAAATTTCTCAAAAGTAAGTCAAAAGTGCATTAAAAAGATAACAGCTGGTCATGGTGGCGCATGCCTTTAATTTTTGCACTCCGAAGGCAGAGGCAGGCAGATCTGTGAGTTCGAGGCCAGCCTGGTAAACCTTGAGCTCGGGAGACCAGTCAACTATAGAGTATTATATCTCTAGAGGAGAGGAGGAATTGTTGTTTTTTTTTTAATTTTGATGTGTATTTGATATGCATTTAGGTACTCAGTGGAGACCAGAAGAGGCACCAGGTCTCCTGGAGGAATTGTTTTTTAAAATATAGCAAAAGAGTGGGTTGTGGTGGTACACACCTTTGATCCCAGCACTCCGGAGGTATATAGGCAGGCAGATCTCAGTGAGTTTGAGGCCAGCCTGGTTCACAGGACAAGTATCAGTTTGACCAGAACTACACAATGAGAAGCTGTTTCCAAAATTAGAGAGTTATTAAAATTTAATACTAATGCACCATTCTATTAGGGTAGAAATTGTCCAGTCTGTTCTGTTAGAGTGCTCTATTAAATTTCTGAGGGCCACCACCACAGTGACCAAACAGTGCCTCGAATACTAGAAATATATTATCTTCTAGTTGTAGAGGCCACCTGTCTGAAATCAAAGGGTCACACCAGGGTTCTTGTTGTTTTCTGTTTGACATTAATTCCTCCAATCTATAAACATGGCATGTCTTTTCATTTTACATTAAGTTTCAACTTCAGCAGTATTTATAATTTTTCAGTGTGTTTCCTTCCTTGGTTAAATTTCTTCCAAAGTATTTAATGTAACCGTACATAAGAATATTTGGATTTTTTTGTCTCCAGATTATTGCCAATATATAGAGATGTGATTGATTGAACAAGCTGGAAACTGTCAATACAGATTCTTTTTCTTTAACCATAGTGCCCTGGGGCTGGAGAGATGGCTCAGAAGGTAGAAGTTGGTACTTGTATACTGGAGGCGGGGAAGGCGGGTTTACCCAACACCCACATCAGGCAGCTTACTACTTCTTATAACTCCTTTTCAGGTGGCCCAATGCCCTTTGACCTCAATGAGCACCCATGCGAATGTGGTGCACACACACAAATGATTTTTTTTTTTAAAGAATGACTTTATGTAGCACATGAAACACTGTTCGACTTCATGGAGGCTTCTGAGACAGGGTCTAACTGTAACCCTGTCTTGCCTGAATCTTGCAGTGTTCTACCACAAGCTGCTTGTCAGGTTCCTGTATTACACTCTCCTGCCAGGTATATGCATGTGTGGACATCCGTGTGCTCTTGTGTTGTAATTACCCCATGCACTGGTTCTGATTGAATAAACTGCATGATTGCATCCTGCACTGGACATAGAACAGTGCACGTTACATTAAAAGCCCATTATATGTGCAACTCCGAGCAAGAGACTATAATTAAAAGGCAATTGGATGAAATTAGCTTTAAGAGTACAAGAGTTTAAGCAAGCTTTGGTAAATGAACACTAATGGTTAGCATGTGGGTTTTATTAGGTTTTTCTTTGCTCCTTTTCTCTGTGACCCCAGAGTTGAATTTCTTAGATGTTAGTGGACCAGACATGAAGAACACCTGTACCAAACTGTGCTTTACCATATGGCTAAAGTCATATCCATAAAACAAGCTAGCAGAACTTTTGTGACTTTAGTAAATCAAAGATATTAAAGAAGACCTCAATGATGCCCTGGGCATTAATAAACTATTCTTAGCACTCCTAAGATCATAGAAGTGTGCCATAAAAAGCATAGTACATGCTGCCTACAACTCAAAATGATGGTCATAAAGTACACATACAAATTAAAGAAGTAATAAAACTGGGAAGAATTTTGATAATCATCACCATTAAATGTCAAAATGCTACACACAATGTATGTAATTACACCCAGTTTTCTAAGAAAATTGGTGCTTGTACAAACTGCTGAGGACTGAGCATGGTGAAATTTTGTGTATGGAAATGCTTTGGGGGTTTGCCAAGAAGTCTGGTTTTTAGAACTTTCTATCTCTCCTAGTAAGATGGCAGCAAATTCTTTACCATTGCTCCTACTAAAATGTAAGCTCTTAGCCGGGTAGTGGTGGTGCACGCCTTTGTACCACATGCTTATACAATAAAAAATTATCAGTTTGTGATTATTTTACTACTATTATTTGTGATGTTGTAAAAATCTGTGCACCCCACCTACCCTGCGCTCACATGAGCCTGAGTAACTTCTCTCACTAAGAATAACATCCAGGACAAAAAAAAATCTATGTGCGCATGGAGACCTTGTCTAGGTGCATGCGTAGGGGGAGAGCACAGAGAGGCTGGCCATGGACTAAGGAGGCTGCAGAGCCTAGTGAAGGAGCCATTTTGGGAAGTTCATCCACCACCAACCCACAGGGAGCCTGCTCTACCGTGGGAAGCAGATTTTCTAAAGGGTTCGTTGTGATGTTTCTAAGTCAGTAAATGACAAAATGAAGTGGCTGTTTCAGATGTTTGGGGGTTCAGAAATTTGGGGGTTGGCAGCCAGTATCAATTATCAACTTTGTTGAGGGTTATTTGAAGTTCAGTCACTGCCTTACATTTGTATGTTTTCTATATGCACAGACACAGCCTAGATATATGCATATTATAGTGTAATACAGAGATAATGTCTAGAATCAGGTGGAAATCGTCTACTACTTTTTATTCTACTCTGTCCATAGGGTTGCCATCCATGAAGCCAGCCATTCCACATGTCAGTGCTTCATAAGCAATTGTGTTACACTGTGTTTATGAGGAAATAACAGAAAATAAAAGCAGATGGAGATGCAATTTTTGTTGGAGGGGGAATTGTTGTGATTTCTTTGTTTGCTTGGTTGGTTTCTTGTTTTGTTTTGAGGCAGTGTTTCTTGCAGACTAGCCTAGCTTACACTCATTATCAAGATATAGCTGTAAAAGACTTTGAACATCTAATCCTCCTGCCTCCACCTCTTGAGTGCCCTTGTAATCCACCATCCAGTGTTTGTGCGCTGGGGATGGAATCTGTGAAGTACTCCACCAGATGTACCACATAGTTTTTGTTTGTTTTTAGAAAAAAATATGTCCGGCCTGAGGTTTGCTGAAGTTTGGGTGCAGTTCCATGGAGGGCTGACTGTAATTTCAAAATTGCATTCTTGATGTAGCTTCAGAGGAAAACACAGAAAACTGGAGAATTCCCTCTTCATGGACTGGGAAGACCGTTGTATTTGTTAAATGATCTAAAGAAACTGCAGTTGCCTTAACCAAAACTGAGTCTTGTCTTTCAAGGCTAGTGCGGGGATAATCCCGACTTGGAAGGAGCAGTTTCTCCTCTGAGAGCTTGTTCAGTTCTCTTTGTCACAGAGCTCTCAGCATCCTACCATTGCCCTTAAAAGCCACGCTCCGCTTTAACGTTCAGACCCAAGCCACAGCTCTTGGATAATTCTTAGCAGTGGAACTGAGATGAGACTGAAACATTGAAAGAGCCTCTTACAGGGAAGAAAGGGACACAGTATAACTTGCTTTTCTTCAGCTCCTGGGCTTAAGACAGAGCCACTTCTTTCGGGATTTGAATTTAACCAAAAAGCACTCGTGGTTCATGTTTCTCTGAGACCTGGTTTCTGCTTTTTTTCTTTTTGTTTGCTCAATATGTTTCCCTCCTTTTCTGAAAGTTTATATACACAATCATGTGACTTCACGTTTCTCTTACGTGTTGACGATACATACAATTTGCCAGCCTCAAAATACAGATAAATGGAAACAGGGTCTTGTATAGTTAGGGCTGTCCTTGAGCTTCTGATCTAACTGCCTCCTCCTAAGTATGGAGATTACAGACAGGTACCACTGTGCCTGGATTTGTGCTGGGGATCAAGGTCAGGGCTATATTTCTAGTCCTCATATACATTCGTCATGAACTTTTTCTGCTGGAACTCCACAGAAAACATTAAAAACAGTATTTAACTAGAAAACCTTTAAACCTCCAACATGGGAATGGAAAACAGACATGACAGAGAACTTTGTAGTGGCTGGTCAGGGGCCTTTATAACCCATCTTAAAAGGGCTAGGACTTTATCTTCTAGTCAATAAAGTAAGCATAAGAGGGATTAAGCAGGTAGCGACATGATCAAATTCACTTTTGAGAAAAGTCATCTGGGAGGCAGACTGAAGATGGATTAGCAGGAAGGAAAATAAGCAGCTGTTGCAATAACCCAGAAGAGAGATGACAAGTCTTATTGGGCCTTATATTTCCAGCGCAGATAGAGAACACAAGAAATGATTAATGGGTGTTTAAATAAATGCTTGGATAGACATAACTGAGAAGATTTCCAGGCAGCAGTAAAAATAGAAAAACGACAGATGCCCTAAACTCAAAGTCAGTGACGCATGGCAATCAAAGGACAAACCATCTAACTTAAAATGGCCATAAGGCTTGAGTAGACACTGCTCCAGAGAAGGTACACAAATATCCAGTACACAAATAACAGGAGAAGATGTTCCCTGGTGTCATTCAAGAAATGCCTGTCAGAACCACAGTTGGTTACCACTTCGCATTCACTAACATGGGTTTTCCACATGGGGAAGAAACCAGACCCTCAGCCACTGCTGGTGACAGCCAGTATGGTGACTTCTGATGTCATAAAAGAGATGTGTGCCATCCTGGTGACTCTTTGTTTGTCACGGATATTCTCCTGAAGAATGGTAGCACTCTGAAGTTGACAGTCATAGTTAGATGGGGAAAAACATGCAAAAGGTACGGATCATTTTAAGAAGGTTAGCTCTCATTTAGAGACTCCATCATCATCTCGCCGTCCTACACTTCACAGTGTACTTCAGGTTGGCCTTTCTTCCTGGTGTATAGGTGTCTTCTGGATTAGGAAAATACATTGCCTCCTTGAGGACCTATAGATTATAAAATTCTTCAGGCCACTGGGTGTATCCAGGTGGAACCTACAACAAGAAATAAGCAGAGTATCACTAACAGGCACATCTAAAATAGGAAGATAGCCAAAGCAAGTTTTAAAAATTAACTTTTAGGTGGCCCATGAAATGAGATTTCTCATTGTTTTGAAGCACATGTATTCCAATATACATTCAAATAGCAAAACAGAGGCAATTAAACTTAAACCCTACCTTGCAGTTGCTTTTTTCTCTGTAGCTGGAACTTGTAAGATTTATTTTCAACAATTTTTAGTCTACACAACATTCACCCGTTTTATTAATCACCCTCACCATCTTTTTTTTTATTTATTTATTAAAGACTTCTGTCTCTTCCCCACCGCCGCCTCCCCTTTCCCTCCCCCTCCCCCAATCAAGTTCCCCTCCCTCGTCAGCACAAAGAGCAAACAGGGTTCCCTGTCCTGTGGGAAGTCCAGGGACCACCCACCTCCATCCAGGTCTAGTAAGGTGAGCATCCAAACTGCCTAGGCTCCCACAAAGCCAATACGTGCAGTAGGATCAAAACTCATTGGATGGAAATAGAAAGCACTATCCTGAGTGAGGTAAGCCAGACCCAAAAAGAGGAACATGGGATGTACTCACTCATATTTGGTTTCTAGCCATAAATAAAGGACATTGAGCCTATAATTCGGGTTCTTAGAGAAGCTAAATAAGAAGGAGAACCCAAAGAAAAACATATAGGCATCCTCCTGAACATTAACCTTCACCCTCACCATCTTATGCATTAAAACTTGTAAACCGATTCCTCCTAACATCTCTCTAGTGAAACCCCGTCCTCTCCCCCCCCTCCGTTCCATCCCTTGCTATCACCATTCTGCCCTCTACTCAGTTATTAACAGTGGAACTGAGTGTTAGGTCCTGTGTGTTCGATCTGTTTTCCTACAACTGGCTTACTTCAACAGCATAGTGTCCACAGGTTCATCCATTGGACCACAGATGGCAATTCCCTCCTTTTTTTAATCCCCCCCTTCAGAATGATGTTCCCTTGGGTGTGTCGATCTGACATTTCCTTTATCCAGTCATCCCTGGATGGGATGATTGTGTGAGTCTGAAGCGAACAAACCAGCATCATCTTGTTCTGACTCTATTTGTGTTTGCTCACATACTTCTTAGCTCTTTACTCCCCTCCCCTAACAGTCGCGTCTACCTTGGCAACACATTTGCGATTTTCATGGCCTGGACCAGACCATAGTTCAGATGTATTAACCAAAATAACTGAAGTAAAATAAAACAGCTAGAAAAGATACACATCAAAAGTAATTGGCATGTTATGTCTGAAACAATTACTATACCCTGGCAGGAACGAACCATTCAAGGTTACTCTGACTCTCATCTAACATTGGTATAAATTACAGTATGACCTCTGAAGCTTTTGCTTTTAAAATGTCTGCACACCCGAGCCTGAGACTTTGCAGAGGCACAAACCCTCTCTTGGTCTGGCCATACACAAAGAGCAGTTTTTACTCATGGTTGCACTTTGCTGTATGTCTTTTTTGTTTGTTTGTTTGTTTGTTTGTTTGTTTGTTTTGTTTTGTTTTTCGAGACAGGGTTTCTCTGTGGCTTTGGAGCCTGTCCTGGAACTAGCTCTTGTAGATCAGGCTGGCCTCGAACTCACAGAGATCCGCCTGCCTCTGCCTCCCAAGTGCTGGGATTAAAGGCGAGCACCACCACCGCCCGGCTTGTATGTCTTTTTTTAATTGTATTTTGTATTTATTCTCTGACAGACTCATACATCTATGCAGTTATCTTCATTATATCCACTCCCCAATTCTCTCACCAACCCCAAACATGCCTCCCTCCCAACCTCATATCTTTAAAATTATTATGAAATTAGCTGGGCAGTGTTGGTGCATGCCTTTAATCCCAGCACTCTGGAGGTAGAGGCAGGAGAATCTCTCTGAGTTCAAGGCCAGTCTGGTCTACAGAGCAAGTTCCATGACTGACTCCATAGCTACTGGGAAACCTTGTTTTGAAAAACCAAAAATTTAAGCTGGGCGATGGTGGCGCACGCCTTTAATCCCAGCACTTGGGAGGCAGAGGCAGGCGGATCTCTGTGAGTTCGAGACCAGCCTGGTCTACAGAGCTAGTTCCAGGACAGGCTCCAAAGCCACAGAGAAACCCTGTATGGAAAAACAAAAAACAAACAAACAAACAAAAAAAGAAAAACCAAAAATTTGTAAACCTCATGTCATTACTTCTTCCACCCATCCCACCTTGATACTTAGATAGTCTGTCCCCGAAGTATCTGTCTGTATTAGACACCCCCAGCCAGCTTCTGACTGCCTGTTTTGCTGTCATGTTCTCCTTTACAAGAAGGAAAGAAACAGTTCTTGCTATTTTTCATAATTTACTATTTATGATATATTTAAGTGTTTTATTCAGGACAGAGTTCTGTAAGGGATGGGAGGAGATATTTAATGAAGGGCTGGGACTTAGGGAAAGGACATGGGGATTCAAAATTTTTATGGAGTGTTACTCTTTGTCTCTACTTTATATTGTTGTAAAATGACAAATGTCTCTTCTTCTGAAGAGGTGGCTGCTGCTTCTCTCTTCTCCCCTACACCCCTCTGTCTCTCTCACTCTCTCTCTCACTCTTCCCCTTCCCTTTCCTTTCCATAACCCACTAAATAAACTATATCCCCCCCAAAAAAGAAAAATGAAACGTGATATAAAAGTAATAAATAATCTGGTTTTAGTGTATTAAAAAAGAAAAACCAAAAGTATATATTATTAAACTATTATTAATTTTCATTAGAGTTGTTTCATTTATATTATAAATATTCATTATTTATATTAGAAACTTACTAATCTCTATTTACATTATTTTGCTCTCTATTATTAAGTTTTATTAAAATTATTCTTTGAAAAAAATTTTTTCGAAACAGTTTCTCTGTAACACTGGAGCCTGTTCTGGCACCAACTCTTGTAGACCAGACTGGTCTCGAACTGGTGATCTCAAACAGAGATCCTCCTGCCTCTGCCTTCCAAGTGCTGGGATTAAAGGCATGTGCCACCCGGCTATTCTTTGAAATTATTATTACTCTAATCTGAGTAAACACCTATAACACTAGCTTTGGGAGACTGAGGTAGGAGCATACTGAGTTGGAGAACAAGCTAGGCTTCATAGAGAAACCCTGCCTCATAAAAACCAATAAACAAATGGGGGAAGAGTCTAGAGAATGCATTCGTAAAACCTATCCATTCAGGGGCTGGAGAAATGGCTCAGCACTTAAGAGCACTTCTAGAGGAAACCTGGGTTCAGTTCCAAGACTCCACAACCATCTGTAACTCCAGTTCTAGAGGATTTAACACCCCTTCTGGCCTCTATGTGGACAAATGGTTCATACATATACCCACAAACAAAGCACTCTTGCTCATAAAATACAAATAAATAACAATCAAATAACTGAAAAAAGTATCAGTTTTATCAAATGAGCAATAAATGCATATGTATGTGTTATGCCAAATATTATATAATTATGGACATAAGTGTATAGGAGGTAAAAGTGAGGAAAAGATTGGAGAAAGATCATCATGGAGCCAGAAGTTCTAGAAGTCTGAAAAAGGTAGCTATTATAGTACTAAGGAGGAGGTGCCACAAGCCACGCTCAGGTCAGCCATCTGGTCTTGTCGATGTGCAGGGAAATAGGAGTGGCATCCTGAGGTTTTCAGATGGGTACCTGGGGTGGTTTGAATGGTAATGGCCCCATATGCTCAGAGGACATGGCTCTATTAGTAGGTGTGGCCTTGTTGGAGGAAGTGTGTCATAAGGGGTGGACTTTCAAAGTGCCAAAGATCAAGCCGTGCCCACTGGCTCACCCTTTTCTCCTGCATGCCGATCCACATGTAGAATTCTCAACTCCACCCCTAGCACCGTGTCTGTCTGTATATTGCCATGCATCCCTACATGATGACAAGCAGACTAAACCTCTGAACCGTAAGCCAGTCCCAATTAAATGCTTTCCTCTATAAGAGTTGCTGAAGTCATTGTGTCTCTTCACAGCAATAGAAATCTTAAGACAGCGTGGCGCACGCCTTTAATCCCAGCACTTGGGAGGCAGAGGCAGACGGATCTCTGTGAGTTTGAGGCCAGCCTGTTCTACAAAAGCTAGTTCCAGGACAGGCTCCAAAGCCACAGAGAAACCCTGTCTCGGCAAACCAAAATAATAATGATAATAATAATAATAATAATAGAAATCTTAAGACAGTACAATAATGGATTGCGTTACAGTTAAGACAGAAATCAGGACTGCAAAGAAGCAATGAAGAGGTGAGAAAACCAGATAATTCACTGTATGAATCTCATCCTGAGTGTTGAAAGTGAAAAACTCAGTGTGAAAAGTAAAACTAAGGAATTTGACCAGGGAAGCTGATGTGAACAGAACTCCAATTCCAAAGAAAATATAACTCCTGCGGAATAAGCATAAACAGGAGAGGAACATAGTGCCAGAACAGGTGAGACATAAAGGGATTTCATTCCATTTCAGCTTCATAATTGACTAGTATGCCTGACAAAAATCACAATGTGGAGACAAATCAAAGCTATTTCCTCTCTGCCGTCGAGTATGTATTTGCTGGAAGGTGGACGTAATTAGGAGTGTCCAGCTAAGCCTCTGAACTAATTAGGGATTCAGAGGCCTGCTATCTAGAAACTTCTCTAGCTGAAGAAATAGTCATGGCAGTAAAGGAGCTGACATGCCATTTATTAAAACAACAGCCAACCGAATGCATTTCCTTGTCTCAAGGTTACCTTATAAATCAACATAGAGGGGCAAAATCCTTGTAGGAGATCTGTGGGAGGATGAGCAGACAATTTAAACTATATATTAAAAAAAAACTCCTAAAGTGCATATCTTACTTACAGAAAGAATGAGATTTAAAAGGGTGATAATTAACAGAAATTAACACAGCTGGCATCCGGCAAATTCCAATTGCAAAGATCATATAAATTGATTTATAGTGTTCCCGTGTGACTAATGAAAGTCGATTGGTGGCCATATTGTTCCAAATGATTGCATTAGAGAACATTATCACTTCCAAGAAGCATACATTAATAATAAAATCCTGATCACTGAAGAATAAACAAAATAATAATACTGGATCAACATTTGAGATTTTGCCACTCATGTCTTCTTATTAAATATCCTTCACATATTAAATATGTGTTTAAAAAGAAAACACTAGAAAGCACCGCTTCTACTCTTTATTTTCAGTCCCTTGGAAGAAGGAGAGGGTTCACGAGTTTCCTGATGTCAGCTCTTGGAAAGGTTAATTATTCATCAATGCAATGAGGAAGCAGCCGTAGGTTTAACCGGACACGTGCTTCTCACTTTTACAGAGAGGGGAGTGGATAATGATGTCCCTTTTGTGCCCTTCTGAAAGAAATATGGGGAACCGATACTGTCTCGCGAAAGTCTTAAAGCATGAAAATGCAGAGCCTGGCACTTTCGCAAATCACTCATTAACAAACAAGCTCAGAGGAAATGTCTCAACTGAGCATGCTTCGATCCTTTCACAGCCATTACAGATGATCAGACTTCAATATCTCATGAACTGGTTGGTCAGTTTGACATCGTAACCTCCAAAGATTGAGGGGAAAGACTTACATGTAAAGCTTTATCTGGATACAGGGAACCCTGGATCAGGAAGGGTTCAGAGTTTTTTAAAGGGGAAGGGGTGGGTAAACAAACATTCTTTGAATGAATTATGACCCAGGATTGTACAGAAATAGCGAGAGTCGGGTTTTCTCCCCCTCTTCCCCCTAGCAAAGACTCTGCATCAATACTACAAGAAATAGAGTTGAGGATATGACTCAAACTGTGAAGTGTGTGGCAAACAAGTATGAGCACTAAAGTTCAGTGGGTATGGTGGTTGACTGTAATTCTAGTGTTCTGAAAGTAGAGACGCAGCTGGAATCTTTGGAGTAAACTGGCTGGCCAGCATACTCAATTCAGTGAGCTCTGGGTTAAATAGAGAGACCCTGTCTCGGTGAAGGAGGAAGTCCAGGAACACTCCTGATACAATCTTGGTGCCTCCACGTGCCCAGGCAGCACATGTGTTCATATGTACTCACGCACATGTGCATACACAAATTGCACGTACAGACTCTCTTTTTTTCCGAGATCAAGGCATATTTATTAAGGGGTGAATTGGAAATAACACACCCACAACTACAGAAGGAAATGGTGCATTGCCTCTTCCTCTACCAAGGAAGGATGGGGAAAGCTCCAGACCAGTCACCAAGCCATGGTGTCAGGAAACTTTCCTTGTCCAAGAGAGTGCACCGCTCTCCTTCCCCCACTTTTTCTTCATTCATTTTACATACCAGCCACAACTCCCCCTCCCATCCCTCTTCCTGCTCCCTGCCCCATTCCTCCTCCATCCATTTATCCAAAAGAGTTAGGCCTCTCATGGGGTCTCTACAAATCCTGGTACATTCAGCTGCTGCAGGACCAAGCCCCTCCCCACTGCATCAAAGCTGAGCAAGGCATCCCACCATAGGGAAATGTGCTCCAAAAAGCCAGTTCATGTAGCAGGGGTAGATCTGATCCCACTGCCCCTCACCAAGCTACACAACTGTCTGTCACATGCAGAGAGCCTAGTTCAGGCCCATGCAGGCTTGTCCATGCAGGCTCCACCGCTGTCCCTCTAGAGTTGATGAGTTCCCATGAGACAAACACTTTCAAAAGAAAATAACTATGAGAGAAGAAAGGAAACAAAATCTTTTGTTTACCAGTGTATTTTCAAGGCTTGCCGTAGTGTCTAATATATAGATGATAGAGCTTACTCGGCAGTGGTGGCGCATGGCTTTAATCCCACCCAGCACTCGGGAGGCAGAGGCAAGTGGATCTCTTTGAGTTCGAGGCCATCCTGGTCCATTATAGCCAGGACTACAAACAGAAAAACCCGACTCAAAAAAACAAAAAAAGAAAGAAAAAGGAAAGAAAGGAAAGGAAAGTAAAAGAAAGAGAGAGATAAACAAGAAAATATTCTTTTTTTTTCAAATATTTATTTATTATGTATACAATATTCTGTCTGTGTGTATGCCTGCAGGCCACAAGAGGGCACCAGACCCCATTACAAATGGTTGTGAGCCACCATGTGGTTGCTGGGAACTGAACTCAGAACCTTTGGAAGAGCAGGCAATGCTCTTAACCTCTGAGCCATCTCTCCAGCCCCCAGGAAAATATTCTTGAATAAAATGATTTTCCTCAAATTTTCATGGTTTTCTTTTATTAGTGTCAGATACAGAAAAATGCATAAACCATAAATACACTTACATTTTCTAAGTCTCCACCACACCTTTCCCTCCCTCCCCCCAAAATAACCATTCTTCTGTCCTGGCATACTGTAGATGGCGTATGAGAAGCATACGAATTTGAGCTATCGTGAGTTCAACTGTAATGAATATCTTTGTTATGCCTGCTAACGAGGGAATGTGCATGTCTCTTCTACCTCTAGCTGCAAGTACAATACTCACTGTCTGGATACGAATATGACCTGCCTTAGAATATATTGTTGGCCAAAGCCTTTCTTTCCTTTCATTTTTTTGTTTGTTTGTTTGTTTTGTTTATTTTTTGTTTTGTTTTGCTTTTCAAGACAGGATTTCTCTGTCACCCTGGCTGTTCTGGAACTTGCTTTGTAGACCAGGCTAGCTTCAAACTCACAGAGATCCCACACCCCCTGCTTCCCTGCTGGGGTTAAAGGTATATGCCACTACTACACAGTTTGGCCAATAGCTTTTCAAAGTGAGAGAAAACTTTCTTTGAAGAATATCCTCTCTCATTCCTGATTTGAGTGGGATCACTTTGAGTTTCTCTCCATTTAATTTGATGTTGACTGTCAGGTTGCTGTATATTGTTTTTATTATGTTTAGATATGTTCCCTGGATCCCTTCACTACAAGACCTTTATTATGAAGGGGTGTTGGATTTTGTCAAAGACTTTTTCAGCATCTAATGAGATAATCATGGTTTTTTCTTTCAATTTATTTATATAATGGATTACATTGATAGATTTTCATATGTTGAACCACAAACCCCTGATTTTTGACAAAGAAGCTAAAATTATACAACGGGGAAAAAGGAAACATCTTCAACAAGTGCAGTTGGCATAACTATGTCAACATGTAGAGTGTTGTTTACTTGAGGAAACCCAGCTGAGTGTTCTCATCCTCTGTCCCAGTGTACACATACATGTTTCACCAACACTTAATGAGCACTGACTACGCACAGAGTCCAAATCCTGAAATATTTTCTCAAAGTTAAAACATGTGTCATTCCCACAGACAGAGAAATGATGCCCAGGATGAGGTTTTACTCTTGGTAACCAAGGAGCTGGAGCTAAAACTCCTGACCTCATTTGGTGTCAGAACACACATGAAGCTTTTAGCCACCTCTGATTATCCCACTGAGTGAGGCATTTATACTTGTTCCTGCAGAAAGGCTTACACAGCACCCCAAATCCCCCTAAGAGCACTCATAACGTTGTCAATGCTGTCTGCTCCTAAAGCCTACTTTCTCTTCTGGATGGCATCTGTCCTAAAAGGGATTCTGGCCTGTACCATTTCATATGCCAATCAATAATTAGCTGCCTTAATAACATGCTAACAATTAGCATACCTGTCAAAGTGCGAACTTGTATTTTTGCGGCAGCTGTGTAAAGAAATTACAGAAGCTCAAATCTGCATCAGTCGGCACCGATTGTACAGATGATGGTATTGTTCCTAAGAGACATCTTGGATCCAGGTGGCTGGCCTCTGGTGTCAACAGAGTTTGTGGCTCGGGGTCTAGAGTTCACTATATCTGGAATTTGAAACACTGATCTAAGTGTGAGCATGATAGGGGACCCAGTTAGACTCTTTTGCTCTGAGCAAACCACCAAGTGACTCTGCAATGTTGCAATACTAACTTTGTACCTAGGTTGCTGTGAGAGTTGAACAATGATGTCAAGTCTTTATGCCAGGCCCTTGGAAGGCACAGAGTGAATGCTGGCTATTTTCAAAGAAAATAATTATATAAAGAGATTTTTTTTGTCAAGAAAAATGCCTCAATAAATACCAGGTTAAAATAAGAACTATAGGAAATTAATATGACACAGAAAGAACGTTAATGCTTCATTAGACACTCCCCCAGCTGTTGTGGGGTTGCAAAATGACTTTTTGTTATATCGCTTTGACGTGATTGAACACATGGTTTGCTACCTGACATATGTTTCGTTGTGATAAGAATGGGGAGTGCAATCCCGTTTCCACGGGAATGGTACAGTACACCTTATCAGCCTCCTTGTGTGAGTTACTGGCCTCACTACCAGACTCAGGACCTTTATGACTTTGGCAGACATGCTGAGAGTTCAGCCGGTGACAGGACCACTCACTGCCAAACCTCCAGCAATTCTCCAAAGCTGGGCTGGCCCACAGCATCACCCTCCACACACACGATTCCAGAGACCTTCTGAGCTGGCCCGGTTGTGTGCTTTGCCGCTCCCAACCATCTCAGCAGAGAGCCACTTTAAACTTTAATTATACTTTACCTCCACTGGGGCCCGCTACCGTGCTAATTGAACAGCTAGACTTTAATAACTTCACTCGCCGTGAAATAGGAGCTCACTGTGGCTAACATACCTCCTCCATGGAGTCTACCTTCTGTGCCTTAAAAAAATTAGCCTTGGCAATATATTGTGTGCTTCATAAAACCAAACTTTAAATATCTCTTGATTTTAAACTATGCAAAACTGTATCTAAAAAGAACATTTAAGCCTGGCAGTGGTGGTGCATGGTTTTAATCCCAGCACTTGGAGAGGCAGAGGCAGGTTGGGCTCTGAGTTTGAGGTCAGCCTGGTCTACGTAGTGAGTTCCAGAACAGGGGTTCTCCTGCCTCTACCTCCAAATTCTTGGGATTACAGGCATGTGCCACTACACCCAGCTCCTCTGCATCCATTGTAAATACAATTGTTTTATATGTCCATTGGTTTTTCTCTTTGGATCCAAGTTACCAGAGATGAAAATATTAGGGAGATGTACTTGCCTCTGTACTGATCATGTACAGGTATTATTCTTATCATTATTCTCTACACAGTAACTATAGCATTGGTATTGAATCAAGTATCATGAGCAATCTAAACATGGCTTGCATGTACGGGAAGATGCTGATATGTCATATGCAACCATAGGCACATAAATATCCTCCATTGTCCTGGAACCAATCCTCTGCGCACAGCAAGGAGAACTGCATTCTGGCCCAGCGGTCAGCAACCTTTGTCTATAAAGGGTCAGACAGTAAATATTCCAGCCTCATAGTCTCTGTGATCTCTAGCTGCTCAGTTCAGCCCCTGAAGCACTGAAGCCAGAGATAAGGTATAAATGAATAAACACATTAAAGTTCAAATAAAACTTTATATACAAAACAGTCCAGGAACTACATTTTGCCTAATAGACAGAGTTTGCCTCCTGCTTTAGTCTATTTTATAAACACAAATGTTTTCCCTGTTTTTTGTTCCTCTCCAGAAACATATTGTTTCCTATCTTTATTTTATCTCTGACCTAGCTTGAGGTTATGTTGTATATGTTAGCAAAACTGAGTTTTAATACACAAGCATGTAAGGTCCTCTGCAAGAGCAGGACACACTCTACACTGCAGAACCATCCTCGCAGCTTCCTAAACGTGTTTCTAACCTATTTTCCAAGCATCGTTTGTGGCAATGATTCTCCCTTCTCTTTATTTTGATATTTGTGCCAGAAGTCAAGAGTACGTGACCACGTACCACAGATGATTGATTGTTCCGTCTGTTCTTAGACAACACAACACACTTAACCACCGTCCCTCCGCAGGAAGCTGCACTTGAGGTAGGCTAAGTTCCATAGCTTTCTCCTTAACTAAACTCGCTTTGGCTATTCTATGTCCTTTGCATTTTTATGTATATTGAGCCAAATGTCAGTTTCTGCACATGATCCTTTTGGGACATCAGTCTGGAATGTGTTGTGTGTACAGGGCAATTTGAGGAGAATTTATTTAAAAACAAAAAAATGTTTTTTTTTTTATTTTTACATGTATTTTGGGTGCGGGAGGTGGTGGCCTGGATCAAGAGAGTGTGAAGGTCAGAGGACAATTGTCAGGAGTCAGTTCTTTCTTTCTACCATGTGGGTCCTGGGGCCCTAACAGGCCATTAGCCTTGAAAGTAATGTTTGTTACTTTCTGAGCTATCTTAATAATATATATGTATTTTTTTTTCCCCAAGACAGAGTCTCACTATATAGCTTTGGATGTTCTAGAACTCACTCTGTAGACCAGACTGGCCTTGAACTCACAGAGGTCTGCCTGCCTCTGCCTCAAGTGCTGGGGTTAAAGGTATTCTCCATTATACCTAGCTCCCTAAATAAATTTTTATGTAAGATAAGAAAAGTAATATAGGAAAAGTATAAAACTTTTTAAAAAGAATTAATAAGTTGTACTTCACAAAAATTCAAAATAAATCTTGTGTGTATTTCACATAAAATTCAAAACAGCTATAATCTTAAAAAATATAAGAAACATGTATATCTAATAAAGGGTTCATAGCTAAAATACATAAAGTACTTTTACAACTCAATAAGAAAATTACGACCAAGCTGATTAAAACAGAGAGAAATATGTGAAGAGATAATTCACTAGTGAACATACCAAAAAGCAAATAAGAACATAAATCATATTCAACATAGTTAGCTACTGAGGAATGCAAATTCAGATCAGAATGAACTCTTTTTACATTGCCAAGAGAATGGTGGAATTCACAATGGCTGGTAATACTCACTTTTTGTTAAAGGAATGAAGATACCAGAATTCACGCAAGTTGCAATAGGAACGCAAAACAAAACCTGGATACAGTTTTGTTTTTTTGTTTAGTTTTGTTTGAGATTTTTCTCAAGTCAAATATATAGCTAAGTGTGGTAGTTTGAGTGAGAATGGCCTCCATAGGTGCCTAGGTTTGGATACTTGGTCCCTGGTTGACAGAACTGTTTGGGAAGGTTTGGGAGGTGTGGCCTTGTTGGAAGAGGTATATCACTGAGGATAGGTTTTGTGGCTTCAAAGTTCATGCCATTCAGTTAGTGCTCTCTGCTCGTGAGTCAGGTTAGCTCTCAGCTATGTGCCATGCCTTTGTGCCTGCTGCCATTCTCCCTACTATGATATCAGGCCATGGACTTTAACTCTCAGACACTGTAAGCCCTCAAATTAAATGCTTTCTTTTATTAGTTGCTTTGGTCATGCTATTATCACAGAAATAGAAAAGTAACTAAGGCCTGGTGTTGGTGGCTCACGCCTTTAGTCCCAGCACTGTGGAGGCAGAGGTAGGTGAATCTTTGAGTTCAAGGCCAGCCTGGCCTAAGGAGTTAGTTCCAGGACAGCAAGGGCTACATGGAGAAACTTTTTCTTGACAAAACAAAAAGAAAGAAAGAAAGAAAGAAAGAAAGAAAGAAAGGAAGGAAGGAAGGAAGGAAGGAAGGAAGGAAGGAAGGAAGGAAGGAAGGAAG
>JABTXL010006712.1:19482763-19500422 GCA_025134845.1 Neodon shergylaensis | reverse complement strand
AAGGAAGGAAGGAAGGAAGGAAGGAAGGAAGGAAGGAAGGAAAGAAAGAAAGAAAGAAAGAAAGAAAGAAAGAAAGAAGGAAAAAAGTTGCTGCTGGGTAGAAACACTGGCTCCATTGCCAGCATTGCCATTGCCAGATCTTCACATTATTTACCAATAGAAATGGAAAGATTGTCTGCAGATATAAAATTAAAAGTACAAAAATATCTTTATTTATTTACCTTTTTTTTTTTAATTTAGCCCACTGTTAATTTCATTTTTACTCCTTTGTAGTGTTGAGTTTCTTTTAAGAATACTATGCCAGTGGTAGAATACAATAAGCTAAGGTTAGTCTGGGGGAAAATAGCCTTCCATCTTGGAAGATGAGGTATGACTGCCTAAGGGCATTGAGACCTCTTAACTCCTGGAACACCTGGGGTCGTTCCTCCCAAAGTGCAAGAATTAACAAGCACGTTACTTGGGCAGAATGGATGAGTCTGAGGAGACAGAATGGCCTGTGGGCGCATCTATGATGGAAAAAGAAAGAAACAGTGGGGAACCCATGATTTTATCGTAAGACTTATATAACTGGTGGATTTTAGTATAGTCAGCCTTTGACTAAGGGTGGTTGCTTACATGTCTCAAGATGTGGTTTGGGTCAATTCTTGAGACGTGGTTTTCTTTCCAATTGGCGCAGAAGGCACCAGGCTGCACCTGAGATGTGATTCCCTTCAAATCCACAGCTGGCCTGCTGGGAGGCCTCCGCAAAAGGAAAGGTTTCTGCCATAGTCCAGCTACCTGAGTGGATCCAGGGACCTGCGTGGTAGAATGAGTGAACCAATGGCCAATAGCCTCTGACCTCCATACACATGGCATAAGGTCACTTTTTAGGCCAAATGTGCCTTACGAGTCTTGAATTTCAGATTTGCCTGCTCCAGCCTCCTGAATAGGTGGATTACAAACCTGTGCCACCATTCCTGTGGCCTCAGCTTTTGTGAGACCCTGTACTCTCTGCTTCTTTGAACCTTCTGTGTCGCCAAGGATGACCCTGTAATCATCCTCCTATCTACCTCCCCAGTAGTGGGGCCAGGAGCCCGCATACCCAGTTATTCAGTGCTGCGGATGGAGCTTAGCTTCCTGCATGCAAGGCAAGCACTCCACCAATTGAGCTGTAGCTCCAGCCTCCGGCCTCCAGTGTTATTTTACAAAATCATATAACTGCCTATTCCTTGGGGAGCTGCTTTCTTGATATTCTCAGATGTAATGCTACAAACTAGTCTCAGCCCGGGCGTTAAATAAAAGAGCAGCTCTAACCCCTCCCAGAGCCTGTCCCGTCCCTGGAGAAAACTGGCTGCATTCTCATCGACCAGAGACATTCTAGTTAGCTGGGGACGTGACTGGGTGATTCACCAATATGCTCTAGTCTTGGTTGACCGACATAAGGAAACAACTGAATATTTTCCCCTACACATAACAAAGGAACTACTTGTTAAGTTGGGAGCTTAGCCCCCAGCCCCTGGCATCCATCCCAGCCCCCAGGCCTTGGAGTTGCTTTGGTCTGGACTCCAAATCCCAGCATGCCTGGTCCTGACCACTCCCACAGGGTATTTAAGTGGGCTCTCAGAAGAGAAACACGTGGTTTTCTGCATGGCCTCCCTGTTTTCCTGTCTCCTGGCCACCTGAGATCGTTATGCTTAATAAAACGATGGGCATTTTGATTTGGTTTGATTTGACCTAATTGGATTTCTTGCGCCAGTGGAGCTGCCCCTTTTTATTATTGTTTACTTAACACTGCTATGGTCTTTCTTTAAAATACTGTCAGGGCAATTTGTTATTGTTGTTTTTGTCCTTCCTTTTTATTTATTTATTTACTATGTATACAACATTCTGCCTCCATGTATGCCCACACACCAGAGGAGGGCGCCAGATCTCAGTACAGATGGTTGTGAGCCACCATGTGGTTGCTGGGAATTGAACTCAGGACCTCTGGAAGAGCAGCCAGTGCTCTTAACCACTGAGCCATCTCTCCAGCCCCCCTTCTTTTTTCTTAAATATACTCATGAGTCCCACCAAAAGTTTGTGCTATTACACTGTTATTACAGAAACACCAATATTAACTATCGCCCTGTATTCTGTCATCCAAATACAACTATAATTAATTTGATATAGAGATAATTTCTTATAATTGCTTTTCTTCTGTTAAGGTTTTAATTTATGCAACTGAAACTGTCTTATGTACGTTACAACACGCACTTAATTTGCTCAGATGGCTAAATTACAGGTCCACGTGGAAACTTGATTCTAAGATCTGTCACTGAGAAGGCAAGCACTGGAGTACAAGCTTGCAAACCCAGAACTGAGGAGGTCAGTCAGGAGACTCGATGTATACCCTAGGCCAGTTAGGGGACTCGATGATACCCAAGGCCAGTGTGAGCCACAGAGGGAGATCTACGCCGTCCTAGGCTTCTACCAAAACCTTGTCTCAAAAACAAAACAAGGCAAAAACCTTTTCAGTTATTTGGTGTTGTGTTTTTTTTTTTCTTTTCTTTTTCAAGACAGGGTTTCTCTGGGTTTGAGACCTAACAAGAACATGCAAAGTAACAAGCATGTTTATATTTGTGTGTGTGTGTGTGTGTGCGTGTACACGTGTTTGTATAATGTATGTATGTATGTATTATGTCAGTGTCAACATGTATGTTCATGAATGTAAGGAAGTGCACGCCATGAGTTCAGAGGACTGCCTGGAGAATTGATCCTCACCTTCAACCTTTGTGATTGTTTGTTTTTCAAGACAGGGTTTCTCTGTATTATAGCCCTAGCTGTCCTGGAACTCACTCTGTAGACCAGGCTAGCCTCGAAATCACAGAGATCCACCTATCTCTGCCTTTTGTGTGCTGGGATTAAAGGTGTGCCCCACCACTGCCCAGCATACTTCTACATTTTTTTGAAGCAGCTCCTGCACCCTCTACTTTCTGTAAGCTAAGCTTTTGGAGATTTTCCCGCCTCTTCCTTCCATATGACACATGGGATTATACAAGGTCATTCTACATAAGCTCTGATGTCTTTGTAGCAAGTGCTTTTGTCCCCTGAATCATCTCCCTTTCCCCATATTTCTCAATAAACTAGTTATGATTATAACAGACCTTGCCACTATTTCTACAAAATGATAGATCATACAATCCTTTAAAACTATCAATCTATTCCTCTGCCCATGTTTTTCCCCCTCATTATGTTATTATTACAACTGCTTGTATATTTAAAAGTACATTAGTAGCCGGGCGGTGGTGGCACACGCCTTTAATCCTAGCACTTGGGAGGCAGAGGCAGGCGGATCTCTGTGAGTTCGAGACCAGCCTGGTCTACAAGAGCTTGTTCCAGGACAGGCTCCGAAACCTGAGAAACCCTGCCTCGAAAAACCAAAAAAAAAAAAAAAGGTACATTAGTGTGTCTTATATACTGGAGTCCCTATAAGTACTGTTTTCAATGTGCACTGGAACCCATGAGGTTACAATAAATAAATATCCTTGATAATGTAGTCTCACACAATGCGTGTAGAATTATATATCTAGAGTGAATTTAAAGTAGAAATGCTAAATAAAAAATATGTGCACAGTTAAATAACCTTGATCATGTAATCTCATATAACACGTGTAGAATTACATATTTAAAGTGACTACCATTGAAGTAGAAATGCTAAATAAAAGAATATGTGCATCGGGCGGTGGTGGCACACGCCTTTAATCCCAGCACTTGGGAGGCAGAGGCAGGCGGTTCTCTGTGAGTTCGAGACCAGCCTGGTCTACAAGAGCTAGCTCCAGGACAGGCTCCAAAGCTGCAGAGAAACCCTGTCTCGAAATGCCAAAAAATAAAAAAATAAAAAATAAAAAATAAATAAAAAAAAGAATTAAAAAAAAAAGAATATGTGCACCATAAATTTCATAGATGACAGTTTTCCACAGATAGTTGGATACACATTCACCAGGACCTCTGCCCCTTCTTCTTGCCCCTGGTGTCACCAAACCTTTCTCAGTACATTAAACACCACATTTTCGAGAAGGACTCTCACATAACATATGCTGACCTCAAACTCACTGTAACCAAGAATCACCTAGAACGTCTACCCTCTGTCTCCTGAGTGCTGGGATTATGGATGTATTTCACCACACCAGATTCATGCGATAATGTAGAAGGGACCTGTGCGTACTAGGCACACACTCCCCAGTCTAATGTCTCTTAAAGATAAGTTTGCATTTACTTTCTTAATTTCCGTGTGCGTGCATGCGTGAATGGCCTCTTGTACCAGTGTGCGCAGATCCACTTGCTGGTCATCTCCTTCCACCAAGGAAATTGATGGCAAGCATCGTCACCCACTACGTCATCTCACCAGCCCTAATATGCCTCCTTTTTGTTTTTAAGACTTCTTAACATTTTGACACACAGACAGAATATATAACTGTGCGTATAGAGATGATCCTTTCAAAAACAGGCCCCAGAAACACATAATGGTGGTCTCATAGGTTCCTGTGTCTAGTGATATTGTGATCATATTCATCAGTCCAAACACTCTGAGGTTTTCATAATGATGAGATCAACCAAGTATACATTTTTCGGAACATGTCCCCATTATTAAGTGACACATGGCTGTGTATGGTGGTAAATATTTTCAATGTTTCCCTCCAAAATTCATGTTGGAATTTAATGGCCATTGTAATGGTAGTGAGAGATGAAACTTTTTAGGTTACTTATTATATTTAGGGTAGCTACATGCTCTCATGAGTAGATTCATGCTACTGTCTCTATCTCTCTCTCACCTTCTTACCTTCTGAGACTACCCTGAAGTCAAACTTCCTAACCTCCAACCTGTGAATTAATAAATACCTTTCTATTATAAATTCACCTGTCTTTGCAATCATGGTGGCTCACTCCTGTAATTCAGCATATAGGAGGCTTAGCTAGCAATATCGTCATGAGTTAGTTTAAAACTACATTTGGTTACATAGTACCCAGCCAGCAGAGCTACACAGTGAGGCCCTGTCTCAAAATTTAAATAAATAAATTTCGAAAACTTTACTGGGATTTAAGTGTTCTACTATAGTAACATAAAACAGACTAAGACATACATGCACTCACACATATACATAGATAGACAAGGACTAAGGAGTAATGAAATATCTGTGAATCCATTTAGATTTAATTTAGATTAAAAACAAAGAATACGGTGTCACCAGAGCGGCAGAAGCCTTCTGTAGGGTTTTGCCTGATTGGTTCTTCCTTCCTGCCCACAGAAAACTGCCTATACTGAATTGCCTATTTGTGCTTTAGTTAACTTTCTTATATTTATTCTTCGACTTATTATTTAATGTGTGCATACGTGTGTGTGTGTGTGTGTGTGTGTGTGTGTGAGTGTGGGGGTGTATGCACCTACCGTGGTGTATGCAGATGAAGGTGACCAACTTTGTGGGAGTCGGTCGTCCGTTTTCCCACCATGTGCTCCAGGGCCCCAGCTCAGGTTATCAGATGCGGAAGCAGGCACCTTTACCCCCTGTGCCTTCTCACTGCTTTCCTAGGTGTGGAGATGGTTTGAGAGGAAACACTCCTTTGTATACAATATTAACTGTAGATTTTTTCCCAGCTGATTCTTGTAATGTTGTTTCATGCAGCTTTTTGCCAAGTAGTTAGGACTTTAGTCTCCGGAGTTTGTATTATGTTGGGAAATCCTGCCCATGGTGAGTTACTTTTAAAAGTTTGTGTCTGTGTGCACCTGCATACACACGTGCAGTTTTCTTTTCCTCCTTGCAGTTGGCACCTTGGCATAAACCGTTCCCTGAGTTTAGTCTGCATGCCTGCAGGAGTCCACTTGACAGTGTTGGAGGCCACAGACACCGCATTTCATTTTTCCCTGTCTAGTGACATCATCCATGGAATTCTAGCGTTCAAAACTCCTCATTTGTGTGATGTGTGGCTAAAGTTCTTACAGGAAGCGGTAATTCAGACTTTAAACAATTCAAAATGTAAACAACCGTCTTTAGAAGCGAATATGCTGTTGTTGTTCTGAAAGGAGATCAGTAACAGTTTAGAGAAGTTAGATTGACTGCATCAGATCCTACCACCTGGAGAAGATAAATCACAGTGGTTAACATTTTAATGGATTGCCTTCCATATTCTAACAGAATTGTAAACGTAGACATATTTCCTTTGGTAAGACATGTCTGAGATAGTATTTTATATTCTGGTTTCCTTATTTATATTGATTTCAAATAACTATATATATATATATATATATATATGTAGCAGAAAAGTGATTTTTTTTAATGTAGTCATATAACAAAGATCTCCAGTAATATCCCTAAGTCCGTTTTCATGTTGCAAACATGAGCTTCAGGTTTAAGTAGAAAGCAAGAGGTAGTCACAGCTAAGCATTCCTGGTCAAAGAGTGCTCTTGCCTGTTGTCCTTCCCTTAGCTCTAATCACTCCAGCAAGTTGGTCTGACAAGTTGTCATAACTATGTGAAATCTCCTTCTGGGAGACAAGTTCCCCCTCCAGCTGGCACCAGGATCTAGCAGCTCTTTTCCTTCTCTAACCTAAGATCCCCGGAGATAGTCTAAGTTCTTGGTGTCCATTGTTTCAGTGTCTACAGGGACTGGCCCAAGTGTTATCTGTAGGCCTAGTTCATCCCTGCCAGGCTGGCTACATTTCCCCACTCTGTTTTGACCTTAGTCTTAAAGTGAACGATGCACGTGTCTGGAGTCGTTCTTTGCTTCTGTCTTTCCTGTAGGTTCTGTTCTGATATGGCAAATACACTAGAGCTCTTTTGTCAGCAGTTGTGCCTTATTAAGAGTTATTAACATCAGGCTACCAGCGGTCTGTTGCTTTCTGCGGCAGAGTTTATATACTCCTGCTGTGGTCCACAGGAATGATGTAGTGAGATTTCAGCTGATAGAGCAGAAGGCTGACCCACCAGGATGAATGTGTTCGGATGGAGATAAACCCAGCTCGCAAGGCGCAGGGCATACCATCTTCTGCATATTGACTGATTCTCACAGTGGATGTCTTGTGAAGCCATAATGATTCTCCCTTGGTGCTCAGCAGATATGGACAAGTGGGCACAACTTTTTCCCATGTACTGGTATATTGGGTCATCGCCCCCCACCTTCTATGAGACCACCAGTGGGAAATTTAGTCACACAGTCAATAGCCTTGGTTCCCACAGTCTAATCTCTGCTTCATTCCCTGAGATACATCAGAAGCCACCTTCCTGCAACTATCTTCCATTTGACAGGACATGCAATCAGGAAAGGAGTCTTTCATATAGATCACATTGGGACCTTCAAAGATAACGGGATGTCTAAGCTCCCAGAACTGCCTTTGCTTTGCGTGTGTATATAAACTGGAAAATTTACAGAACAGGAGAACAGCAGGAGCAAAGTAAAGAAACTAATGCAGAAAAGTACGTAGGGGAGAGTTCATTTTGCCCGCAGATCTAAGTCCCATGCTTGCTGTACATCTTCTGAACCCTGAAGGGGACACTGAGGCTGGCACTCAGAGATCCCCAATATAATCCAGGCTGGCATGGCCTTGAAATCATGAAGTCCTCCTGCCTCAGGCTTAAAACTGATGGAATTATAAGGAGCTTCCTTACATATGTGTGTATGTGTTGCATGCATGCACACACAAAGGCCTACAGTGTTTTGTGCATGTTATATTAGCAGTAGCAGGTAAAAATCAGAGTGACGAACATCTTTTAAATCCTTCAAAATTATGAAATATTTAAGAAATGTAAAAGATTTGTTGGGCAGTGGTGGCACATGCCTTTTATCCCAGCACTCGGGAGGCAGACGCAGGAGTATCTCTGTGAGTTCAAGGTCAGCCTGGTCCACAAGAGCTAGTACCAGGACAGATTTCAAAGCTACAGAGAAACCCTATGTTGAAAAAACAAAAAAAAAAAGTAAAAGTAAAAGATTTATAGGGAAATTAAAATTAAGGTTTACTTAAAAGATCTCAAAAGTCAGAAGGAATGCTTGGTGTTAGAGAATGTCAGTTCTCACCCTATTTCTAAAGTGCCTCCAAATGAAGCCTTGACTGAACTTTCTAAAGTGTGTATGTTAGCAGGAAGGGCCCCATAAAAAGTACCTAAAGGAAAATATAGGATGGAGACTTCTAGAAAGACATTAAAAAAATTTCAGGACCCAGCCTGGAACAGTTAACTATGTATTAGGAATTATTTGTATAACCTTACCTAATAAAAAATTCCAGATGGATTAAGACAAAATACAAACAAATTAATACTACAGAGTGAAAGTTACTACAGAAAAAATAGGCTTCTAATTTGGAAGTAGAAAAGTCTTTTCTTAGCATATCATAAATGCTAGATACCATAAAATAAAGGTGAGAAACTTTGTGTGAATTAAAGACAATTAGGAAACTAGGAGGAATGTCCTACAATATACTTGACAAAAGTGGCAATAGTCTTATATGTATTAGGAAATTAGTAGGAAAAAGACAGAATCCAATATAAAGATCACAATAAGGTATTTGACTATGGTAAAGATAAAATAAATAATAAATATTAACTCACTATCACCAGTAACTCGGGGAATAAAACTCAAGTCTTAAGAAGGAAATGTGAATTTTATATATGGAAATATTTTGTTGAGAGATAGGCTCTCATTCTGTAGCCCAGACTTGCTTGTAACTCACTATGTACAACCCAGGCTGGCCTTGAACCCACAGTGATAGTCTTGCCTCAGTTTCCTGAATATAAGAATCACAGGTGTGAGCCCAGTTTATACCTGCAAATATTGATAACGTCCTATGGCTAGATTATAGGGAAGCAAGTATTCCCATAGTGCATAGAGAAATTTCCTAATTCATAGAAAAAATAAATATGGGCGGTGGGGAAGAGACAGAAGTCTTTAATAAATAAATAAATAAAAAATAAATAAAAAAAAAGAAAAAATAAATATGGTTTTCTTTGTGTGCCAAACTAAAACCTCTGTGGAACTGCACTAATTTTTAACCAAAATGCCCACTCATGGGACTTCATAGAAATAATTGAGAAGGGGGGCTGGAGAGATGGCTCAGAGGTTAAGAGCATTGCCTGCTCTTCCAAAGGTCCTGAGTTCAATTCCCAGCAACCACATGGTGGCTCACAACCATCTGTAATGAGGTCTGGTGCCCTCTGCTGGCCTGCAGGCATACACACAGACAGAATACTGTATACATAATAAATAAATAAATACCTTAAAAAAAGAAGTTAAAAGCTTAAAAGAAAAAAAGAAAGAATTGAGAAGGTACATAGATGAGGGGTTTTCTTTTACTTTTCTGAGATGATGTCTCATTTGTCCAAGACTGGCGTTGAACTCATTAAGGACCTGTCAGTGATCTTAATCTTCTCATCCTTCTGTCTCCATATCCTGTGCTTGGGGTTATAGGCATATACCACCCCACCGTTTTATAAAATGCTTCAAATCAAACTCAGAGCTCCACAAACACTTTAAGAGTGAGCTACATCCCTAACTGCACAACTATGTCTTGTAAGACATCCATTATAATAGGTTATAAAGAAAAAATGTCAACAAGAGAATGTCTAAATAAATTATGAAGCATTAGATCACTAAACAGAAGGTAAATTAGAGATAGACAGGTTGGCCAATTTAAGAAATAATAACTTTAATATAGTTTAAGTGAAAAAAAATAAACTTCCAGGAAAAAAATAACTTTTTGTTTTCTAGATAGAGACTACAGGGCTAAATAATTTACATGGATCATCTCATTTAATTCTAAGAACTCTGATTGCCTAGTATATCAAAACATTCATTACAAATGTTCCCTTTGTAAGAGTTTGCTTTAAATGCAGAGCAAAGAAACAACCAAAACATTTGTGGAATCATTTCCTGACTTTCATGCTTCAGTTATTTTTTCAATCTTTAATGAGTTCATAGTTTCTTTTATAGAACTTTCAAACCTACTGAACACAGAGAGAAAAACAAAGTGAATCCCATATATCAGCAACTGAAACTAGTAAGAACCAGTTTTTTTTTTCTCTTGTTTCAGTGGCCTATTTTTTCCTGCCCTGGTTCTGTGACCAATCTCAGATAAGCCCATAAACTTCAGGAACAAGCTGGACAAAACAAAACAGGCCCCCTCCATGGGTACCTCTTTGCCATAGAAGTAACAGTCCTGGCCTGACAAGAAGACTCAGTGGGTAAAAATGTTTGCAGCCCAAGTCCAAGGATCTGAGTTCAAATCCTAGAATGCACAAAGGAGAGAGCTAACTCTTGAAAATTATCATCTGACCTCCCTCCATATGTGAGCTCTGGCATGTGTGTGTCTGAACTTAAACCCACACATCACACACACACACACAGAGACACACACACAGAGACAGACAGACAGACACACACACACACACAAATGAAGGTAGCAGTTCTTTTTTTTTTTTTTTTTTTGGTTTTTCGAGACAGGGTTTCTCTGTGGTTTTGGAGCCTGTCCTGGAACTAGCTCTGTAGACCAGGCTGGTCTCGAACTCACAGAGATCCGCCTGCCTCTGCCTCCCGAGTGCTGGGATTAAAGGCGTGCACCACCACTGCCCAGTTTATGAAGATAAATTTAAAAGTACAAAAAAGTAAATAGAACTGCTACCTTCAAGCCGGGTGGTGGTGGCGCACGCCTTTAATCCCAGCACTTGGAAAGTAGAGGCAGGTGGATCTCTGTGACTTTGAAGCCAGCCTGGTCTACAGAGATAGTTCCAGAACAGTCACCAAAGCTACAGAGAAACCCTGTCTTGTAAAACAGGAAACCAACCAAAAAAATATATATCTTCATACTTCAAATCATTCCTTTGTATTCTGTAGTATAGACACAGCACAGATTGCTATAGTTTCTCTACCAGGATATACAATTCAGTTGCAAAAAATGCTGCAATTATCTTTGTACAAAACTTTTACCCTAGCCCCCTCCTGCAGCCATACAACTTTTTGTCTGTGTAGAATGTTTATTTCAAATAAATGCCCATAAATGAATTGACTGGACATCTAACATACCCAGATTTAGATTTAGCATGTATAGTATTCTTGTGCTCTAATCTGCCAGTCACTTTTTAATCTTACTCATACCGAAATCAAAGTCTGGCAATGACCTCTAAGAGTCAGTGTGCTCTGCCCCCTTGTACCCCATCTTGTCCCCTACACAGTCATCATCTCTGGTCTTTTCACCTCTGACACAGTTCTCCACCCCTCTGCTTCAGCAATGCCAGTCTCTACTCTGTTGTGCAAACCAGTGACAGACACTCTACACCGGTCCCGGACACGTGCTACCCTTACTAAGTACCTCGTGACACACATAAGAGATGAGTTTATTTAATCTGTGACAGCCTTCTTCAAATGACTGAGAACAAGGAGGAAAGGTACAGAGTGTGCGAGAGAGGGTTTGTAGGAAAACAGTGTAAATAGTTCATAACTTTATAAAAAGGACACTGAAAAATTAAATAGCATTTCCTACTCGAGAGATGGGCACAAGTTTAATAACTAACCATTAGCAGGGCTATTGAAACATTGATGCTCTGCTGTCATTGCTGTTGGACTGTGAATCCCTGTATGCTACCACATGCCCTGTTTGCTATGGTGTGCAGGGATGGTTATCCGAACCTTCTTTTGTGTACTCTCCAATTAATTCCCTTCATTCCTCAGATGGGAGTTTGGTGTCACCTCCACGAGGAAATATTTATTTACTTATTTATTTGTTTGTTTGTTTATTTATTTTGTATACAATATTCTGTCTGTATGTATGTCTGCAGGCCAGAAGAGGGCACCAGACCTCATTACAGATGGGGCTGCCAGGAATCGAACCCAGGACCTTTGGAAGAGCAGGCAATGCTTTTAACCGCTGAGCCATCTCTCCAGCCCCCCATGAGGAAACATTCTTGATCTTGCCTTCCACCCTGTGCCCTTCTGTCATAAATGTTCACGATGCCTTTCTGGGCGTCATTCCTCAATGGTGTTTCCTTAACAGTTGCATACAGGTGTTAAGTATTTCTTTATCCCATCCATCCCTGACTCTCCTCTCTCATCCTCCACCCCTCTCCACCTCTAATCTAATCTAATCTAATCTAATCTAATCTAATCTAATCTCCACCTCTGCTTTTGTCTTCAAATCTCACTGAGTCTAATTAGTGATACCTGATATCAATTGATTTCATTGGCTTCCTCTTGTAAAGGTCTTGTAACCATAGTTGAAGTGAGTTAATAAGTGTCATCTATTTTTTTTTTTTTTTTTTTGGTTTTTCGAGACAGGGTTTCTCTGTGGTTTTTGGAGCCTGTCCTGGAACTAGCTCTTGTAGACCAGGCTGGTCTCGAACTCACAGAGATCCGCCTACCTCTGCCTCCCAAGTGCTGGGATTAAAGGCGTGCGCCACCACCGCCCGCATTCTTCCGTTTCCTTCATTTATCTGGTATTTTTCTCCCAATTTAAATTCAAAATTTACAAGGACAGAAATCTTCAAAACTTGCCTTCTAATAATCCAACTGCATAGCGCTGAAAAAAAAAAAGATAGATTTCTTCATTAGTCTTTTGTGTAGTTAAACTCGGCCTCTACTTCCTCAGAAGAATGCACATCTCCTCTATAGGATGATTATAGATAATGTGCTGGTTAGTTGATGTCCAGTTAACATAAACTAGAGTCACCTGGAAGAGGAAAAATTATTTGAAGAATTGACTCTATCGGATTGGCCTCTGGGCATGTCTTTGGGGGCATTATTTTGATTAATAATTGATGTGAAGGGTCCATCCCAGTATGAGAGATGCTACCCCTGGGCAGGTGGTCCCAGGTTCTAGAAGAAGGCAGGATGAACTATGGAAAACAAGCCAGCAAGCAGCGAGCCTCCATAATTTCTCCTTCAGTTCTTGCTGCTTTATTTGTCTTGAAATTACATCCATTGGGGTTACCTATGTGTCTGTTTTCATCATCAGCTGAGCTCTCAAATGGTGAGAATTGTGACTGTCAACTCTGTCGCCAGTGAGTACCAAGATCCTTCCCAGAGCATCAGCTCAATAAGTATTTGAGAGAATTAACCCCGTTTAGAGGACCTGCACTGATTGAGGGACGTGTTAGGGATGTTAGTAGCACCCAAAGTATAGGCAGGCACAAATTATTAAGGAGATCGCAACCTGTCAAAGGGGGGCAACTTCGTTTTCTATAAAAATGTGTATGTTGTGAAATTTATAGGAATATTAGACATAGGTTGTTAATTGTCATGACTAGAATACAGAAGAAAAATAATTGGAGGTGGAAATTACACTGAAGCTCTATTTTGAGAAGAACACGAGCTGACACTATGTGTAAGAAGCATCTCCCCCAATCTCTCCTCCATTTACTTAATTCTACTCACAATTTCCTGCTCCTCCCTCCATCTAGTTTCTCCAATCTGTCACCTGTAGGTAGTATGCTCACATGGATTAGGGTTTTGATTTAAGATGTAAAGAAGGGTTGGAAAAGGGTTTTTTCAGCAATAGAATTCTAAGTGCAAAGCAAGGAACTCAGGGTAACTGGTGACAAGTGCCATTCTAGTGCCATAGAAAATCCTGAAAAGTATGCTGGGCTCTCTAAAGAGTTCCTGAGAATTACAGAAATGCAACCACTAATGTCTCTAAAATGTGAGAATAATTAGTATGTTTAAACAGGGAACATTAAAGTTACAATGTGATTCTTTTAAGTTATAAACTCTAAAAACCTCTAAGGGGGATAACAATGTGTGTGGGGGGGGAGCATGGAGGATGCTTCCACTCTTCTCTACGGTCCCTGGAAGCATACTCTGGTCTAATGGATCTAATACCTACAAAAGGAAAAGCATCAATGTCACCAAAGACTTCAGTGCATTGCTCCTTGGTCCAGTGATTCCCTTCCTAGAACAGTGCTATTTTGTGTCTCTCCCAAATGCTATGATTAATGGGATGCTGCTCAGCCATCTCTAAGGTCGTGATAGGGATTAAAGACCTCACCCAGTGGCTTTCAGCCTATTTTCCTTTCTCTGTCCTGATGTGAGGACACTCCTCCCCTCCTCTGGAAAATATGACAGCAAGGAGTCATTCTGGAAACAGACAGAAAAAACTACTAGCTAACTAATACTGCAGGATTTCCATCCTGCCCCTCCTCATAAAACAAACTACCCAGTCTCAAGTATGCCACCACAATGAGCCATGCCAGACTTGTCATTAAAGGTATGTCAAGAAGTAATTTCCTTTTTGTTTCCTTTACGTGGAAGTGTTTTCCAGAAGTTGAAATAACATATTAATACAGCAAACTACAAAGGTAAGAGTCCTAGTTACTGTTTCTACTGCTGTGATGAAACACCACGATCAAAAGCAACTTGAGGAGAAAGGGTTTTTTTTTTTTTCATTTACACTTCCACAGCACTGCCCACGATTAAAGCAGGACAGGAACTCAAACGGGGCAGAAGCCCAGAGGCAGGATCTGATGCAGAGGCCAATGAGGGGTGCTGGCTTGTTCTCCATGGCTTATTCAGCCTGCTTTCTTATAGAACCCAGGACCACCAGCCCAGGGATGACACCACCCACAATGGGCAAGGATTTCCCCTGTCAATCATTAAGAAAATAACCTATAGCCAGATCTTATGGAGGCATTTTCTCAATCGAGATTCCCTCCTTTTAGATAACTCTAGCTTGTGTCAAGTTGACATAAAACTGGTCACCAGAGTAGGTAGTACATATATGTGTATGTGTGTTTGTGTGTGTGTGTGCATTTATACATACATACATACACATATATGGCATTGAAATTTAATGTGAAAAAATGGATGAGTTTGGTTGCAGAACCATGCATACATACATGTTTTTATGTAGACATGTACATGTTTAGCTGTATACACATCCTTACACTTCTGTTGGTCTAGAAGATGTGCAAACTTAGGTGGGTTTATATCTAAACCTGGCCAATGCAGAATTCCCTGTGCAGTGTGGCATTGGAAAAGTTGTGTAGGGAAGACCTACTCTCCAGCACCACTTGTCAGAGGCCCAAGTCCTTCTGATCAAGCCCCCCCCCCCCAAAAGAAAGAAACTGTCGAAGTGTTGTGTGGTGGTTTGGATGTAATTGGCCCCCTTATGCTCATAGGGAATGGCACTATTAGAAGGTTTGTCATTGTTGAAGGAAGAGTGTCTCATTGTGGGAGGGCTTTGAAGTCTCCTATGCTCAAGCTGCCCTAATTTAGTTTGCCTGTGTATCAAGATGTAGGATTTCAGCTCCTTCTCCTGCGTGTGTACCATCATGTCCCACCATGAAGATAATGGACTGAATCTCTGAACTGTAAGCACTCCAATTAAATGATTTCCCTTTATAAGAGTTGCTGCGTTCATGGTGTCTCTTCACAGCAACAGAATCCCCAACTAAGACAAGGTGATTTCTTTTGAAGATGGAAACTGGGTATATACAGAGTAGGAAAACTGCCTTTCATGTCGTTTTGTACGTATGACAGGGTAGCAGGGGCAGACTTTCCAGGGAGAAACTCTGCAAGGGAAAAGCCCACATGTGACATAATGTAGGAAGTGATCTAAGGCCAGAAGACATGTTGTTAGAAGTCTTTAACTTGTGAGATACAAAAGAAGACAGCAAGAAAGTAAGGCAAAGTACAGATTTTCTTGAGGTCAAAGAGGCTCAAGTTGTAAAATGTAGTTTCACACTTCTTCTCCGGTGACAACTAAGTTTTCAAAAGTATTTAACTTGAATGCACTCTTGTGTCTCAGGAGGTCTGCAAACAAAAAGTTAGTATTTTATAATATATACTAGCACTGTAGGTAATGAGATGATTCTTCATACTCCGTTGACTTAAGTTTCTCTTTATTTTATCAGGATTCCTCGTCATTCTTTTCTAATTTCTGTACGTTTCCCCTACAGCTTAGTTTCCTATGAGAGAATGCAAGGCAGCAGCAGTTCACAGAACAGCAAAGTGTGTGCTAAAATTTATGTCTACCATATGATCAGTACAGTACTGGCATGTACCCAAAAGATTCAACTTCCTATCCATAAATATTTGCTCAGCCATGTTCCCTGTCACACTGCAATAAATAGGAAATAGAAACAACCTAAATGTCCTTCAACTGATGAATGAATATGAAAATGTGTTATGTGTGCACAATGGAATTCTATTCAGCTGTAAATAAGAATGAAATCCTAAAAATTTCAGGTAAAGAGCTGGAACTAGAACATACTAAGCTGAGTGTGTTACCAGACCCAGAAAGACAAATGTGAACATACAACCAGGAGTAACTGTAGAAACCAGGAAAGCAGAAAGAGAACAAAGTGGAAGGAACAGGAGTACTAGAGAGGGGGACAGGAAGATATGGATGCTACAAAAAAAAGGAAATGAGAAAAAAAGGGGGTGGGGACTTTATCTGGGAAGGGAGAGGGAAAGTTGTACTGAAGAAAAGAAAAGAGGGAATAATGAAGAAGTCAAAGGGAAACACTATTTTACGTTTAATTAAAATTATATATATATTTATATTTAAATTATATATATATATATATATAAAGAGAGAGAGAGAGAGAGAGAGAGAGCAATTTAAATGAAGTTATGCCACTTGGGGTGGTTATTTTCTTTCCAAGAGTCATAAATTAGCTAAAAAAAGTCCCCAGTCCCAGCCGGGCGGTGGTGGCGCACGCCCTTAATCCCAGCACTCGGGAGGCAGATGCAGGTGGATCTCTGGGAGTTCGAGGCCAGCCTGGTCTAGAAGAGCTAGTTCCAGGACAGGAACCAAAAGCTACAGAGAAACCCTGTCTTGAAAATCAAAAAAAAAAATCCCCATGTATAAGGCCAGAAGAGGGCACCAGATCTCATTACAGATGGTTGTGAGCCACCATGTGGTTGCTGGGAATTGAACTCAGGACCTCTGGAAGAGCAGCCAGTGCTCTTAACCACTGAGCCATCTCTCCAACCCGGAAAACCTCTTTTAAAGTTGTTGGTCAGAGGAGTCCAAGAGACTCTCCCAACAAGGTAGGCTGTTGCTATTGCCCTTGGTTGCCTCCCAGAACTTGAAGGAAGGATTCTTTTATTGAAGACACCAGATACTTCAGACACAGGACTTTAAGGAGCCATGCTGGAACTGACCTAGAATCTTCCTCTCTGAGGGCTAGCTCTCACAGCATCCAAAGGTTTTATGTAAGCTGCCAAGGGATAAAAGTAATCAAAAGTCCTGCTTAGCAGTAAGGCCTATTAATCAAGCAATAGGCAGAAGGCAGGCAATGCCCAAGGATGCAATAGTGGCACTTGCGTCTCATAGGTAACCATAGTAACTTAACTAAAGTGGTCAATAGGAAGGAATTTTTGCCTGGTGCTGTGAATCTATCCAACTACCTGTGACTGGTGAGGCCATGTGCCCCAGAGAACTTACTACCTCCATTTTTCTAAGCAACTGCACCCTAAATATTTGTCCTTAAACTCACAAATAAGTCCACCCTCACTGCTCATCAAAGAAGCTTTTCCTTAGAGCAGATGGAGACCATTGCAGAAAATCATGACTGGTCCAAAGGCAGAGAAGAACTAATTGTTGGGATGTCCATCCCCAGTTGATACTTATATACAACCCAAGGCCTTTACCTAAGCTTCAGGGAACATTGTAAAAGAGGATATATATATATATATATATATATATATATATATATATATATATATAT
>JABTXL010006712.1:19377016-19479426 GCA_025134845.1 Neodon shergylaensis | reverse complement strand
CTTTCTTTCTTTCTTTCTTTCTTTCTTTCTTTCTTTCTTTCTTTCTTTCTTTCTCTCTCTCTCTCTCTCTCTCTCTCTCTCTCTCTTTCTTTCCTTTCTTTCTTTCTATTATTTTTACTATTTTTTTGGGGGGGAGGTTTTGGAGACAGGGTTTCCCACCAGCCATGGAGTCAGTCCTGGAACTAATTCTGTAGACCAGGCTGGCCTTGAACTCACAGAGACCTGCCTGCCTCTGCCTCCTGAGGGATGGGATTAAAGGCACGTGTACACCCAGCTAGCCTATGGCTTTCTATTGCTTGATATAACCCAGCTCTCTCCAGACTCATTTTCCAGCAAGATAATAGAATCTTTTCACATGAAAGCAGAACTGCAGAATTAGAAATGACAAAAAGCCATAGTTTTTGTTATTGTTTGTTCTTTATTTAAGGCTGTTTATCTGTCTGTTAATTGTCCATTTCTAAAAGCCAAATCATGCCGGGCAGTGCTGACACACGCCTTTATTTCCAGCACTTGGGAGGCAGAGATCTCTGTGAATTTGAGGCCAACCTGGTTTACAGAGTGAATTCCAGGACAGACAGGGCTGTTACATAAAGAAATCCTGTCTCAAATTAATAAAAACAAACAGATAAATAAAAAATAAAAGCCAAATCCTATGCCACAAATGCAGTTTTAGGGGTAGAAAATGCATCTCCTTTGGATGCAAGATTTAAAAACATCATTTTAGCCGGGCGATGGTGGCGCACGCCTTTAATCCCAGCACTCGGGAGGCAGAGGCAGGCGGATCTCTGTGAGTTCGAGACCAGCCTGGTTTACAGAGCTAGTTCCAGGACAGGCTCCAAAGCCACAGAGAAACCCTGTCTCGAAAAACCAAAAAAAAAAAAAAAAAAAAAAAAACCATCATTTTACAAAGGACCACACATGAGGAATGGGAAAATACGACACCATAGTGAGTACTCACAAAACCCCTTAGAAAGTAAGGAAGGCAAAATCCAGGCATTAAGGACTTCCATCTATCAGCAACTGGTGATGTCATTGGTGTCCAAACATGTACGTCAGTCTCCAAAGGCAGTATTTTAGAAATCATGTCACCAAAGTCCAGAGTCGCAGGAGAAGCCTATTCTCTTTGTCCTATCCCTCGCCATTTAATCATGTGTTTACATAAACAGTTCACATCTGTGCAGCCTCAGGGAGCAGCTCTCCAAGCGGCATTCACATTGCTTGCCGTGTCTCCCTTCTGAGATGTTTGCTCAGCTAAGCTACCACTCTTACCTGGAAACCCTGTGAGCTCCTCGGTGTATACATACTTTCAGTCAGTCAGCAATCTTGCCACACTGTGATCGCTCACTAGAACATAAAGTCCGTCGAGATCATTACATGTGTCAGGTTGTGTTTATCAAGTACCCAGTGCAAATTGCCCCGTGTTTACTTTCCTTTAAAAATGCAATGCGTGTGGGGCTGTGGTGGTGCACGCCTTTAACCAGAACTCCAGAGACAGAGGCAGACAGAGCTCTGAGTTTCAGGCCAGCCTGGTCTACAGAGCGAGTTCTAGGACAGCGAGCTTGACCCAGAGACACCCTGTCTGGGGAAAAAAAAAAAAAAGACAAGAAAGAAAACAAAACAACAACAACAAAATGTAAAATGGAAGTGAGTGAGACAGTTCTGTGGGTAAAGATGCTTGACCCCAAGTCTCACAGTTTGAGTTTGATCCTGGGAATCCAACCCAGTAGAAGGAAAGAACTGACTGCTGAAAGTTGTCCTCGGACATCAGCTGTGGCTTGTGCTCCACCTTGCTCACAAATTAATTAACTAAGATCATAATTAGATACAAGTTAAACGGGGGCAGTGTCTTCTTAATTTACACATCTATTTGGTCTTAGAAACACACACACAGCAGATTGTACTCAGCAGGTTCTTGAAGATTACAGGGAGGGGAGGGGCTATGTGCGAGAGCTTTATAGTGAACTAGCTTGCCAACTGAGAGGCATGGAGGCTGAGGCTGATGATTCAAGAGTAGTTGATTGCTCTTTGGGCTGACGAGGGAGGGGGACTTGATTGGGGGAGGGGGAGGGAAATGGGAGGCGGTGGCGGGGAAGAGACAGAAATCTTTAATAAATAAAAAAAGTTGCATTGCCATGGTTACAGAGTAAGTTTAAGGCCAGCATGGGCTATGTGGGATTCTGCCTATATGTAGGCAGAATACCAATGCACATACACATAAAATAAAAAATAAACAATTAAAAGTTTTTTTTTTTAAAAAAAGAAAAAGAAAGGAAACAATAAACTTGCAAATTCTTCCTCAGGGTTCTACCAATGCGAACCTCATCAGTAATCCATGTTGATCACATGTACTTCTGATATAAGCATGGTATTTCATCTTAGTGGTGTTTTTTGCCTTAAATAGATAACTGTAGTATGTTCAGGAGAAAATAGGACATAGAAATAACTTCTACAGTAAAGTTTAGAAAGTACTCCTAGAAACTGCCAGTCACCAGAAACAAAAGCAGTCATATGGCAATATGTCCCAAACAAATAAGAAAGGTATATATGCAAACTGAACATAACACTAGATCTTTAGGATCTTGGAAGAGAAAATGGAAAACACAGAAAAGCTAGTGAGTCAGAATTCAGTGTGGAGTTTGGCTGACAGCAGTGTATCAGTGATAGGTTGTAGCTGTAACAATGTCCCATCGTGATTCAACACGTTAATAGTAGGCCTAGTGAGTGATCATTACATGGGATCTCCTATTATCTTTCCAAATTTGCTGTAGATCTAAATCTAAACCTAAAGTTGGATCATGGTTCACTTAATAACAGGACACACTGAGAAGTGCATCCTCAGGTGACTTTTGACTTAAGAACACAAAACTGAAATAGCTTTGATGTCTTTGGTCATCACACGGGACCACTGCTATGCAGATGCTCAGTCATTGGCCAAGATGTCACTAAGATGTCCGTGACTAATACAATTCAAAACTATCTCAGCCCACAAATGAAAAAGTACATATTTTACTTCTCGGAAACTGTACCCTTTCTGAAGAAGTGACAGGAAATAATCACAAAATGGCAAACACTCCCTCGACTGTCACTTAGAAAATGAAATAGAAGTCCATTTTAAATAAATCCGGGCAATGGAAAATATGACCTTTAAAGGAACACAGGCTAAGGTTGAAAATATGCCCATATCTTCCTATTTTTTAATGACTTTTTTTTTTTGGATTTTCGAGACAGGGTTTCTCTGTAGTTTTTAGAGCCTGTCCTGGAACTAGCTCTTGTAGACCAGGCTGGCCTCGAACTCACAGAGATCCGCCTGCCTCTGCCTCCCGAGTGCTTTTAATGACTTTTTAAGAGATGGAAACAATGAAGAATTACAGGGTTTTCAAGATGGCTCAGCAAGCAAGGCTGTGCCATGAAAGCTTGCCAACCTGAGGAGCCCACACAAAAGCTGCGAGAACTGAGTGCTCAGAGAAGCCCTCTGACCTCCAGTGCGCACTGCCTGTGTATGCCCCGTACACGGTGTGCTCACAAGTAGGGGCTCTCTCCCTCTCTCTCTTTCTCACACACACACACACACACACACACACACACACACACACACACACTCACACACCAAATTAATTAGTTAAATGATTTTTTTGAAACATGGTTTCTCTATATTCCATTGCCTCGGGGGCCAGCCTCCAGCAACTCAGGACTTAAAGGGAAATCCAGGAGTATGCTGTCTTTTTTATCTGAGGGGGTAAGGGAAAAAGATTCTCACACACTCCCTTGATGGTTTCCTTCTGTATTCTCCCTTCTTTATTTTCCTGATTTCCTTCCCTCATTCTTGATAGTTTCCTTCTAATTCTATCTTTATTCTTCCTTATTGTCTCATTCTTGATGTTTTCCTCTTTACTCTATTTTTTTTCCTTACAGCTTTTATATTCCAGCAAAATCTTTTAAGCAGTATAAAATTTACAACGTGGTTCATTCTGTTTTTCAAGTGAATGATCACAATGAATACAAGTAAAAAACAGCATGTTTTCCATAACCCTTACATGATTAAACATTTTACCTACTACAAGTGAAAAAACAAATTATCCCCAAGAATCCGTGTACATTCAGACCCAAGCAACTAGTTGTAGATTAACAGAGTGTAAGCAAGCAAAGTATGGCAGACTGCATTTTGTGGTTACAAAGAATCAATCACTTTCTTCTTTATGACTTGAAAGGTAATCTTATAAGGAATCTTAAAGCCATCACAAACTTAAGCTTTCATATATGAAAAACAACCAATCAGTCAGGCTGTAGAGATGGCTCAGCGGGTAAGGGCTCTGACTGCTCTTTCAGAGGACCCAGGTTCTATTCCTAGTACCCATATGGCAGCTCACAACTGTCTGTAACTCCAGTTCTGGGGGATCCAACACCCTCATAAAGCTTTGTTTCTGCTATGATGCACTCTGAAACCTGTGACCACACCTCTCAACATTAAGATTAAAGGAATTTAAATTAGCTGGGCTACTAGGACTTAGTTGTTTTTCTTAATCATTAACCTAAGCCACACTCTACAAGTCTCCTCAACAGAAACACATATGTTTAGCTGTGTGACACTTCCTTGCTTTATTTTTTCATCCTCTGAAGCCTCTGCTTTATCAGAGCCAGGGGCAACATTTTATCCTTCCTTTACCTACGTTACTGTTTCCACTAAACTAACCTTTATCATAATTCCTTACTATATTACCAAACGTCCTCAATCATCAAAATCCTTTTTAAACTAACACTATTATTGTATAAAATCATTGTTTCAGTTAAACATTACAGCTTAGGAGGAAATCATCTAAATAATAACCCACAGGTAAAAATGCCAAGTAGAAAGGGCTATTTCATCCGGGTGGTGGTGATGCATGCCTTTAATCCCAGCACTCGGGAGGCAGAGGCAGGCGGATCTCTTTGAGTTCGAGGCCAGCTTGGTCTACAAGAGCTAGTTCCAGGACAGGCTCCAAAGCACACAGAGAAACCCTGTTTAAAAAAAGAGAGAGAGAGAGAGACAGAGAGAGAGAGAGAGAGAAAAGAAGGGAGGGAGGGAGGGAGAGAGAGAGAGGGAGGGAGGGAGAGAGGGAGGGATATTTCAATGAGATAAACATGCTATATTACAGGCAATGTGGATCTCCCCCACACCCTTTCACACCTTGCCAGATAGCAGAGAAAGACAGCAGCAACAAACATGTGGTGGCACATGAGACGCAAAAGACATTCTGGAGTCTGTGGTCTCGAGGCCTCACCCACCTGAGATTCACCCATCAGAGATTCACTCAGCGAACTTCAGGTAGCACCTGTTGTTCCTCTGACCTGACCAGATGCAAGTATGTATCTCTGGTTGGCCTAGGACATAGAGATCTATCTGCCTCTTTTCCTCTTGAGTATTGATTGTGATTCAGAGCGTGTACTAAGCCCAAAATTTGATTAAAATTTAAAATTGTGTGTGTGTGTGTGTGTGTGTGTGTGTGTGTTATGTGCACATGAATGCAGGTACCTATAGAGGCTCAAAGGCAGCATCAGACCCCCTGAGCCATCTCTCCAGCCCCATTAATTAATTAATTATACCAGTTTAGATATAGTTCTAAAATGATCTCAGTGTACCCACATTATATGACTGATCGGGGTCAGAATGAGATTTACTTTTCATTGTGAATGATTCTGCCTTCCAAATTTTGTATTGTGTGCATGTTGTTGTACCCATTCAAAAATTAATTAACGGTTGGCAATGTTTGAGGAAAGCAAATCCAGCTAAGACCCTGTTTGTGGGTGAAAATCTGCCTCTCCTGCCAAAAATGACAAGTTTGAGCCTGATAAGCTGGAATAATCAGTGACCATGGTATTTAAGCCAGAATTTAGAATGGTCTGCTATGCCTGGTAGAATTCCAAAATTGATACCACCTAACATTTGACTCATAGCAAATAATACAGCCAAGGTTTAGAAATCAAAAAAACTAATGGTAAAAAACAGCTGCTAAAATCTAAAAATCTTTCTGTCTTGAAAATTGAATATTGGCTTAATGTAAAAGGTAACTTGACGATGTTATCTGGCATGTATAATTCTCTCCCAACTAAATAAAACTTTTAAGACTATATTTTTATATTCTCGAGACCAAAATTACCTAAAACATTGCTGCAGTCATGGTGCTCTTTGATTAATAAGTTAGCTTATGCTCACTTATTCCTGAATTATATAATCATAGAGTTTGGCAGTTTCTATTAGCTTTTACACTAACAAGTGATGTTATGAATTGGAAGAGTTTCCGATTACTCTGTGTGATCATATTTACCCAAACTTTCCTAAGACCTTTAAAAAATATATTCATGTGTAAATCTTCACCTCTGTGTCCAACGAACGGCTGACTCTGTGACAAATATATTTCCATGGCGAGAGTCTTCAGATGGCACCACGGAATCTACCGTATTGAGTATTTCTCCTGATTGTTGAGTGATGAGCAAATGTGAGAAGCTTGAAGGAATCTAATTCTTTATAAATTAAAAGTTTCTTTGACTTTGTAGATTTCAGAAAGAATTGATTTTAGGATAATGCAGTCAAATCATTTTATTTCATAAATGAAAACATCGAAGGGTCTCACTGGGTCAGATGAGCTATCCCCATCGTTATGTCCTCTCTGAATTCCTAGCCAACAGAAACTGTGTCACACTAAAAATATTAATATTATTTTAGGCCAATAATTTTGGCGCAATTTCTTTTACAACATTAGATAACAAATGCATTCTTCATAGCACAGCTTATAGGAACCCCGAAATAGTTCATCTTTGGTTTTTGTTTTGTTTTGGCCTTAAATGATAGCCACTGATAGCCACTCCTTTTTTTTAATCTACCGATTATGAAAATTTCCTCTGAGAAATTCTGGCCTTGGGCTTTGTTATGGCCACCCTAGACAGGTATTTTAAAACTGATTTGGTGGTGGTGGTGGGGAGTAGGGTAGGGTTGTTTCTTTGTTTCAGTTAGTTTTCTGTTTGTTTGTTTGTTTGTTTGTTTGTTTTTTCGAGACAGGGTTTCTCTGTGGTTTTTTGGAGCCTGTCCTGGAACTAGCTTTTGTAGACCAAGCTGGTCTCGAACTCACAAAGATCCACCTGCCTCTGCCTCCCAAGTGCTGGGATTAAAGGCGTGCACCACCATCGCCCGGCTCAATTAGTTTTCTGATGTGCCTGTCTGTGTGTCTGGAGTGGTTAGTGTTGGGAATGAACCCAAAGCTAGGTATGTGTCCGACGACTGAGTCATAGCCAGCTCTGAAGCTCTGTTTATTAACTGCATTTTGTATCATATACCTTTAGCCTAAAGAATTTTACATCTGAGGTATTTTTTTTCAGCTTTATTTCCTGTCTTAATCATATACGAATACATTTGTACTGAATATATTTGGGGAAAGAGGAAATGTATAAGCACATTTCAAGTCTCCCAAGTTTGGGGACAACATTCTATTTTTATTTTAATGTATTGTTATTTTTATAAAACAACTAATGCTCATTCTATGAAATATGTCAAAATATGTCAAAAGATAAATCTTAAAAATATATGATCCCAATTCCAATACAAATACTAAATAAGCATGGGGGAAGATTTTATTTAATTTATTAATGTATGAAGAAGCATAAATCCTGAGGGACTGCCAACAGTACCAGACACCACACATACACGTCACAGAAGGAATGAGGAATGCTGGGATGCAATTGCAATCAGATGCAGGGACGCAAAGTCTGGCAGACTAGCTCCATGTGGAAAAGCATCAATAACATTCCAAGGGACAAAATTTGCATTTTGTGGACAGGAAAAATTTACATTACTATCATTCTTTTTTTCCCCTCCCATGATATTGGCAATTTGAAAAGAATTGAAGTCATTGCCTTGTAGAACACTTCTAAATCTGTATTTATCAAATTGTTTCCTTGGGATTAGATTTATAATCAACATTGGGTGTGTGTGTGTGTGTGTGTTGCTGGAGATCAAAGCCAGAACCTCATGTCCATAAGGTAAACACATTACCAACTGAACTGTATGTCCAGCCCATAATAAGCATTTTAGTAAGCATATTTCTCAGCAGTGTTACTTTTGTTAGACAGGTAGATGGTAGCAACATTTGCACTGTGTAAACAACACTCCAGTGACTAGATTTTGACAGAGAATGTTATTTTTTCTTTCTTTCTTTTTAGTTTTATATCATTATGTTTGTGTAAGGTGTTTGCATGCATATATGTTAATGCCATGTGTGAGCATTGCTCTTGGAGGCTAGAAAAGGGTATTGAATCCAGAACTGGAGTTACAGATGGTTGTGAAGCACTGGGCGGGACCTGGGAATATGAATTATGGTCCTCTGGAAGAGCATCCAAGGTGCTCTTATCCCTTGACTCGTCTTATGTTTTTTGAGATAGCTGGAACTGGCCTTTGACTGGTCTCCTACTAGCTACAGAACCCAGGAGGCTGACCTTGAGCCCTTTGGTCTCCTTCCTCCCCCACTCCCAAAGGCTGAAGTTACAGTCTGCAGTTAGTATCACACTTAGCTACTCAGTTTTGTTTTTTTGATTTTTTTTTTAAACTTTAGATGCATTGGTGTTTTACCTGCACATATGTTTGTAAAAGAGTTCCAGGTCCCCTGAAACTGGAGTTCCAGACATGTGGGTGCTGGGAATTGTACTTGGGTCCTCTGGAGGAAGAGCAGTTGATGCTAATTGCTGAACCATTTCTCCAGCCCCTAACTCACTTTTCAATGAATATACCTTCCTGGAAGCTTGCATTTTTTACTAAACCACAGATCACAAAGGAGCTAGCCGATCTGTACCTTGATTTCTAATTTTCTACCTCTTTTATCTCTGGGAGTAATATTTAAAACTTTATATTTTTAGGATCAAAAGCTGACCCCCAGTGCATTAAAGATATGTAAAATATTTGATTAGAATCTTAGAAAAACTTAGAAAAAGATGGTGGCTAGGAATGGTGTCATTGGAGGATTAAATTCTGATTTAAGTTTTTCATAGCTTTCTTCTCAAAATCACCATTTTAAGGTGATGGCATGACTCTCTTCACCTTCTTATTAACCCGATGAGATAGATGTTGTAATGGTGTTCATTTTCTAGATAGTGAAATGTACCTAAATAACCCTCTCAAAGACTTAAAGGCAGTAAGTAGTGGGGTCAGGACAGATTTTTGGGGCAGGAAAGCAGACAGTCTTGGTACTTACTTGTCTCTGTGCATCTTACGACATGAGCCAGATTGGTGATATTCTTTGCCCCACAATGTTTTGCATGTGTGTTAACCTGGTATTACAACTGGCTTTATTGTCAATTTGCTACAAATTAGAGTCACCTGAGTAGGGACCCTCACCTGAAGAAGTGTCCCAGTTACCTTAACTGATACAGGAAGACCCACTCTGATTGTGGGTGACACCTTCTGGTAGCAGCACAGGTGAAAAGGGCATAATGGAAGGATGATCGATTTTCGTGCCGTTCAGTGGACTGGCCTTCTGCAGCAGAGTGGATTTGCCTTGTTGCCCTGGTCTGCATGTTCATCTTCTGATAAGAGCATTCACTCTTTCAGCTTCTTTGGGTATTAGGGAGCAGAGGCTCTCCAGGAACCTTCCAGACTTCTGGTGCCAGATCGGAACTACTGAAGCAACCTCCTTGTGGACTGATCAACTGTCGGCTGCCCAACCCCCTTCCCAAGATAGCTGTTATGGGATTGATTGTTGTGGCATCCAGTCTCAAGGACTGAGTAACTACAGGTTCTTAGCTATTGTTATTTTAAAGCCAACACACACACACACACACACACACACACACACACACACACACACACACACACACACTGGTTCTGTTTCTCTAGAGAACTCAACCTAATACATCTGGTTCTTCCTAGTCCATTTATGATGTAAGAGGATTTTTTTTTCTCCGAGACAGGGTTTCTCTGTAGCTTTAAAGCCTGTCCTGGAACTCGCTCTTGTACACTGGGCTGGCCTTGAACTTGCAGAGCTCTGCTAGCCTCTGCCTCCCGAGTACTAGGATTAAAGGCACGTGCCACCACCACCCAGCTGTAAGGGGAAGTTTGAGCACTCAGAGAAACACAACAGGAGGGATTATCTGAAAAGAGTAGAGTGCCCTCATTCTTAAGGAATCCAGGATAGTTCTTGCACACTGAGGATCCTAGGGAGACATATATTCTTATGATACCATAAGAATCTTCAGCTTTTGGCTGGTAGCAACAAAATGCAAATGGATGTATTCTGTGGGGATTTATATTTCATTAAAAAATATATACATTTTGCGTCAATTTTAGTAGTTCTTGTTCTGTTATGCTGAAACATCATAAATGGTTCGACTAAATGTATGGTGTAGAAGTACGTCAATTAGTATTTTTTTTAAATATTTATTTACTTATTATGTATACAATATTCTGTCTGTGTGTATGTCTGCAGGCCAGAAGAGGGCACCAGACCTCATTCCAGATGGTTGTAAGCCACCATGTGGTTGCCGGGAATTGAACTCAGGACCTTTGGAAGAGCAGGCAATGCCCTTAATCACTGAGCCATTTCTCCAGCCCCCGTCAATTAGTATTTTGTATCATTTCTTTTCCTGTTCTGCTATTGAATTGTGTCAGTGTTTTGTTTTAGATGGAGACCACCTGTTTACTTAACAAGGCACTTTCCAAATCCTCTGGAGAAGAATCTACACTGGCTTAGGTCCAAAGTGGTAGGTAGAAAAGAAGACTGGACAAAGTGAGCAGGTGACACACAGTTCTCAATGTTAATGACACCTGATGGAGACCAGGTCAGGCTAGCCTGAAATGTAACATCTGCCTTTGAGAAAAGAAAGGTTTCTAACTTTATTCCTTCCCTCATACACTACCACCACCACCACCACCACCACCACCCCTGCCATCAGCAAGCCATAAGACCCTCATGTGAGAGGTGTTTTCTCATAGCAGGAAGGAAAGAATAGCCTTATCTCTGAAGACACAGGGAGGCAAAGAATCGGAGGCAACAGCCCTGTTGAGGAGCCTCTTCCCGTGGTTTATTTGGTTTATTGTCACCATTTATCCAGTCACACTTCTCGATAACAGCCTAGTTTTTCATCATGCCTAACAGGATGTACACAGGTTCCTGGTTTCTCTGAGTCTTTCTTTCTAAAGACATCCTGTATTGCATAAAACTTACCTTAAATAAATGCGTGTGTTTGTCTTGCTAACCTGTCTTTGTCACAGTAGTATCTTGAGTCTAGGATAAAGGGAAACCATTTCTTTCCCTCCACACCTTATCTTACCCACAGGCTGATACGATCAATGCAAAAAGGTGCGTTATACCATCAAATGACACTTAACCACCAGGCTAGGACAGTGGGTGACTTTGTGAAAAACCTGAAGACTGTAGAAGAGCTGGCAGCAAAGCCAGTATGGGAGCAGAGAGCACCACAAGCAGTGTGATAATAAAAGCTTTGTCATAATCAACTATGAGAAAAATTTTAAAGATTTATTTTTCACTCGTAGTGTGTGTGTGTGTGTGTGTGTGTGTGTGTGTGTGTGTGTGCAGGCATTGCATGTGACTTCAGGTGCCACAGACATCAGAAGGGGCCGTCAGTTGCAGTTCCAAGAAGTTTTGAGCTGCGTGGTATGCCCAAATTTCTCTGTAAGAGTTCTATGTGTTCTCAATCACTGAGTGATTGTTTTAGCCCTCTGTAAAATATCGTTTAACCGGCCATGCGGTGGTGGTGCTCGCTTTTAATCCCAGCACTCGGGAGACAGAGGCAGGCGGATCTCTGTGAGTTTGAGGCCAGCCTGGTCTACACAGTAAGTTCCAAGACAGCCAGGGGCTACACTGTCAAACCCAAAAGAGAAACCCGAATGTGAGTTCTAGAGAGGTGTTATGATATAAATTAGAGTGCTGCGTATATAAGCCGGGGCTGTTAGTCTAGTGTGGTGTTGAATCGAGTTTCTAGAGTGGGAAAGAGCTTCAAGCTACCCCAGGGTGTGATGTGATTTAAAGGACTTGGAAATGAGCTTTGGTCTTCAGTTTCACACCTCAACAGATCCCACCTGGCCTCTCTGAAATCCCTTACATATGTGATGCCTCTTTTGTGTTTAAAATTATAGGCTTAAATTCAGTGTACTAAGTCAGATGAGAGATATATTTCCACCAAACGATTTGAAGATTAGTGTGCTTTATAAATTAAACTAAAATCTGAGTAAGGTGTATAAAGGGTTACCAGGAAAGTAGGCTGGCAAGGGATGATGCTGAGTAACCAGAAAGCTGCAGGGTAGTTCTTGGAACTTTGGAGGTGACAGGAATTGGAAGAGCGGTGTATCACAGACACCAAAGCCTGTTACCTGTTGTGAATAGGTTCTCTGTGTTGAACCCAACACTCGTAGGGATCCAGTGCTTGGAAATATGACCTAGGAAAGTTTGCTAGTGTTCATTATGCTTTCCTGTACCTGACACTCATTCTAGGAATTTATGGCAATGAGAAAGAAAACCCTACAGTCTCACTCAGAAGCACTCATCGCGGCCGGGGAGATGGCTCAGTGAGGAAGGGGCTTGCTGAGTAAGCACGGAGACCTGGGTGTGGGTTTCCAGCATCCACACACAAAGCCGGGTGTGGCTGTGTGCATCTGTAATCCCACCACTAGTCAGGAAGAAGAGGACGATTCTCAGGGGCTTGCTGACCACTCAGTGCACACAAACATGCACATGTTCACATGCGAGCACACACACACACACACACACACACACACACACAAAGAGAATCCCTTGGCTTTATCTTAGAGGAAACCCCTACAAAACAATGGAAAACTAGATCCTATTTGGACTTTATCTTTTTTGTTTGTTTGTTTTGGTTTTGGTTTTTCAAAACAGGGTTTCTGTGTGTAACCGCTCTAGCTATCCTGAAATCTATCATAGTCTTCCACTGGGGAGATAGTTCCTTTTTCTCCCCCCTCCCACACTCCCCGACACAGGGGTTTCTCTGTGTAGTCCTGCCAATCCAGGAACTCTCTCTGTAGACCAGGCTATCCTTGAACTTGCAGAAATCCGTCTGCCTCTGTCTCCTGAGTGCTGGGGTGAAAGGTGTGACCCACCCCCGCCCAGCTCAGGCAATGGTTCTTAGCTGAGCAAATACACCCATTGGTAATCACCATTATTGTAGTTACTTGGAGAGTTTATAATTGTCTCATTTTCATGTGTTTTGTTTCACCTTTCCTGTATTTTGATCCACCTGCCTCTGCCTCCCAAGTGCTGGGACTAAAGGCACGCACCACCACTGCCCGGCCTCCTTCACCATCATTTTGGTCACTCCCCTGCATTTTCTTTTCATGTACTGGGAGAGAAAACCAGCAAAGCACAATAGTGAGGTGATCATGGTGAAATATTATAGATAGCCCAGAGGAGTCCTTTATATCTGTCTTCCTGACAGGCCAAACTGTTCCCTGGAAAAATTGAACTTCAAGGCATCAAATGAACAAACTTGTCTGTTCATAGTATGAGCTGTCTCTGTTTTCTATGCACATGAAAAAGAAATTGTTGGCATATGGGGAGCACTTAGCATTTTTTTTTTTTTTTTTGAGACAAGGTTTCACTGTAGTTTTAGAGCCTGTCCTGGAACTAGCTCTTGTAGACCAGGCTGGCCTCGAACTCACAGAGATCTGCCTGCCTCTGTCTTCCAAGTGCTGGGATTAAAGGTGTGCGCCACCACCACCGGGCGTATTTGTTGATTGTATGGGGAGCAGTTAGTATTTTTTGGTCGCCTTGTTTCCTAGTCTTTCAAAGCCCTTGCCTCATAGAGTCTGCAACATAGAGGAGGAAGACAAATCATAAGTTAAATAAATAATGTTAATTTACATAAAGATTGATGGCATAAAGAAAGTATTATAGTGAATGTGGTAAAAGAACAAAATATAAAAAGCTACATAGAATCTTTAGGGGAGGGCTCTGATTTTTTTAACCTAGGGACTGAACTCTGGTCGCTGTGTTCAAGTGACCTGTCGTTAAGCTACATCCTCCAGCTAATGGGTGGACTTTTTAGCAGAATCTGATTGAGGGAGGCCAGGACAGAAGAAAAATGGTAAAAGAAAGATCAGAGCTTGTGCCTAATAAGGGGAGGACAATACTTAGGTACTGATTGGATGTAGAATGAGAGCGAAGGCCTCAATATGACTCCGTGGGTGTCAGAGGAAAGTGAGCCCACATCTCTTCTACAAAGTTGGGGCATGTAAGAGGCTGATCCACTGGGTATTTGCATAACTCTGACTGAACCTCTGGAGAAACATGGCAAAAAAAATAGTGGAAAGGGGTCATGGTGGGACTGAGGCTCTTTAGGTAAGGTAGCTTGTGTTATGGTAAAAATAAAATGCTGTTGTTCCCTGAGTGGCCCCTGGGCCAGGAGGGCCAGCAGGTCCCAGGCAGGGAGCCATGCAGCGCCATGCAGAGTGGGGATGAATTATTTATTTAGTGGGTTATGGAGGGGAAAGGGAAAGGGGGGAAGGGAGAAGAACAGAGAGAGACAAAGAGAGAGAGGGAGAAAGAAACAGAGAGGGGGGAGGGGAGAAGCGGAGAGAAGGGAGAGAGGCAGAAACTGCCTCGTTGGGGGGGGGGGAGAGAGACTGAAAAGGAAGGAACTCAGGCTGGAAGCAAAAGGAAGATCAGCCTGCCTCAGTGGAGGGGGGGAGTGGGTGGGGCTTGTCTCTTAAAGGGACAGGACAGACCATTACAGTTTGTTTTTCATAGATTAAATTCCTTGCAGTCACAAAGGGAGGCTTCTCTAGTACTTAAAATGCATAAAAAAGGCCTAAAAAAGTTTCTATTGTTTTCAAACTATTCCTGATCAGGATTCCTTATTAATACATCTACAAAAGAAATCCATTAAAAAGTAGCTGCGTATGGTGGTGTCCATCTTTAATTCCAGCAGAGGAAGGCAGATCTGAGGCCAGCACTGTCTGCAGAGTGACGTCCCAGGATAGCCAGCAATACACAGAGGAACCCTGTCTCAAAAGCCAAACTAAAACAAACAGAAAAAGAAATCTCTAAAAGAAGGTTCTGGCAGAAATAACACACCCTCCTCATCGTATCTGGGGAGAGGTTTTGCTCTTAAGGAGGTGAACTATGGCCTGCTCCCTCTTCCTCCCCAAAGTGCGCACTCAACAAAGTTATCGCTTTCTCTCTCTGTTTTCCTCTCCACAGTAAATAGTCAACTCCTCCAAGAAGACGTGGAGGTAGTGACTTCAGAAGACATTCACACGGGTCCTTTGAGGGCTGAAACTCACTGCCTTCCCAGCCTCCACATCAGATGTAGCTTTCGGCTTCTGAAATCCTAAGGCAGGGCGTCACCCACTGGACAGTACTTGGGGTCAGTTCTCACCACTGGAGCAAAACGAAAGGAAAAAAATGAAAGAAGAAATCCCATTCGCCAAAGATCAGCAATTAGTGTGAAGGAGACTTTGACCATGACCCTTCCCTCCCTCAGCCCAGCCCCCTTTACAAATAGGAACTCACTAGAATGTCTGGTATCTGGCGTGACCACATAGCTTTCTTATCTGAAACAAGAAACAGTGCAGGGTAATCTCTAGCTGGCTAGAATGCTCCTTTGGTGGAACCCAACACTCATTAAAACACTTATCTCAGGGGGAAAAGCTTATTCACCTAAGGTTTTAATCTACTTTTTAATTAAAGATGCTATTACCCAAATACATAAGTAAATTTATATGAAATAGTTTTTTTTTAATTTTTTTAAATGAAAATAATCTTACTGGGTGGTGGTGGCGCACGCCTTTAATCTCAGCACTTGGGAGGCAGAGGCAGGTGGATCTCTGTGAATCTTAGACCAGCTAGGTCTATACAGAGTGAGTTCCAAGACTGGCTCCATAGTTACTGAGAAAACCCTGCCTCAAAAAAAATAAATTTGAAAAGAAGAAAACATTTTTTTCATACCAATCTTAGGTCCCACTCCTTCCTCTCCTCCCAGTCCCTCCACATACCCTCCCCACCCCCTAGTACTGGCTTTTTTTGGGGGGAAATAGTTTTAATTTCAATTCACATCAATTGCTTCTCTTCAGAAATGTGAATTTAACTTTCATATCTTTGCAGCCCTCAGCCTCCCTTACTGTCTCCTCCAGCCACTCTTGGTTACCTGACTGTAAATACCTTTGAGGAGATAAGATCTCCGTTGCTGGAAAAAATAAATAGGCTGTTCTCAAATGTTTGAACTCTTGCTGTTGTTTCTGAGCCCTTTGGCTCTATTTCTGTCTTCATAAAATAAAGCAAAACATCTCCCTCCCACAGTTAAGAGGATTGCCTGAAGTAACAGGGAAAGCATCGGGGATCTCACCTGGCTGATAGGAAATACAAGCTATTATTTTAAAAAGACATAATATTTAAATCCCACAGTCTTTCCTTTTTAGCATTTTACCACTCTGATCTGTTGCTGTAGAGAATTGCTTCTTCCCATGCGACAGTGAATTTTCAATCTCATATTTGATGCTCTCCAAGGTAAAAATCCCATTCTCTTATGTACCGTCCAATTTGTCAAGACACAGCTACAATGGCACCTTTCCCCTGAATTTCTCACTCCTCACCTGGGTGCTTTTTAAACTTCAGCATCTCTTTGATAGGTTCATCACCTTTTTTATCAGGTAATCTAAGTTTCAAATTTTTTCCCTATTCCCTGTGGATATATTGTGTTTCCTCTACCTGATAATCGCCTTTCTTTATTTATACAAGATTTAAAAAAAAAATTACAGTGCAGTGAGGTCCTTTAACTTTGCTTTGTTGATAAATCTGTGTCAGCCAGCCTGCCCTGTCTGTCATCTGAGGATGGAAAGAGCTGGTCTAGATTTGTTCAAGTCTCCAGTCTCAGTTCATTTTTAAAGATTTATATATGTTTTATTTTATAGAGTTGAATTCTTTGCCTGCATGCACATATGTGCTCCTGTGTGTACCTGGTGCTCTCGGAGATCAGATGAGGGCATTAAATGCCCTGGAGCTGCAGTTATAGATGGTTGTGAGGGACCATGTGGGTGCTGCAATCCGAACTCGGGTCCTCTGCAAGAGCAGTCCATTGCTCTAGTCCTTCCCCTTAATTCTTAACCCAGATATGTCAGTTCACCTATGAATCCCAAAGCTTGGCTTCTCTATAACATCAATAGAGATCCTCTCCCAAGATATAGCACAAAGCTAGATTTTCAACTCAATAAATGTTAAGCCAGTATACATTTCCCACACACCTGGTATTTTCAATAGAAATGTGGCTCCAGTGGTGGGTATCCCAGTGCTGCACAAAACTGGACACGGTGTCACAGAAGCTGGGGGGATTGTTATGGTCATCTTGGCAACTGAATACTATATACTACACCACCTGGATTCTATTTGAATATTTTTTTCTATTTTTTCTCTTCCACTGTTGTGGTGTTATATACCAAATCCACTTGTTACAAATGTGATCTATGGATAAACTACATAACTGGCAAGACTTGCATCGTCTTTACTCTTGGTTTTGTCTAGGTACATCCTCCTTTTGAGATAGATTTTCACATCCCACCATCACTCTCCCTGCTTCTCAATAATCCACACCCTTCTCTCAATGCTTTTCTTCTTTATTTTAATATATGTTATTATTATTATTTAGGACTCAGGACTGTTTAAATTGGAATGTGAAAACCCACACAATACCATTTTCATGGAATTTAATCTTGTGAGCAGAGGCGTCACTGATTAATATTCGGACTGTGTCATGTATACACGTTGTAAGGTTTCCAAGATTACCCTTTCTCTGTGCTACCTGTTTCCTGTGGTGTAGGCAGACCTTGTGCTCCTTAAGTAGCTAAGGCATGGCCTTGAACTCCCTAGCCCTGGCTGTCCTGGAACTTGCTTTGTAGACCAGGGTGAGTGACCTCACAGAGTTTGCAGTCTAGGCCTACTGAGGGCTGGGATTAAAGCCACCACCACGGGGTACTCTATGTTCTTTTTAAAGATATAAAGGAAGGGGTCCTTGAAGGAAACAATGGGCAAGAATTGGCAGAGGGGCAGGGAAATTTATGGGCAAATCTTTTGTAGCTGGGAGTAGTCACAAGACTCCAGTTCAGAAAGTAAGTGGACTTGATCATAGTATTATTCTCAAGTGTTTAAAAACACAAAGCTAGGGAGTGGCGATGTGGCTCAGTGGTTGATTCCTTTTGTTTCAAGTGCAAAATCCTAGGTTCTGACGCCCAACACAGCAAACAAACAATAACAGAGAACATGAATTTAAAAACTGTAGATGCACCTGCATCAAAGATTTTATTCCACACGGTTACTTAAGGAGTTCTTTGGTTAGACACAAAACTCACAGATAAAACACAGACCAACTGAACTGTGGTCCTCTGTCCTACCATCAATTCTATAAATTAACAAACAACTTAAGATCAAACATCAACTAACAAGTCCATTTGCCTAGAGAATTGAACTATTCCTGGCTGGAAGCTCTGCCGTAGCTGCCTTTGGTTTCTAAATTTGAGAGTAAAGTTCCTAAAAGCTAAAGGTTGAGAGAAATTTGACGGTGGGTGGGACAGAGATGAGGGGTCAGAGGAGACAGAGCTTGAGAGATGGGTTTTGCTCAGTGGTAAGAGCATCTCTAATTCTCAAGTTCCTAAATTCAACCTCTAGCATTGAACAAGACACTGAAAGGGTAGGTATGGCGGCACATGCCAATACTCTCAGCACTCTAGAGGTTGAGGAAAGAAACTTAAAGGTTCAAGGACTGCCTGGGATACCAAGGAACGCCTGTCGCAATAGAGTTTAACTCTGTGGCAGAGCTTCTCGAACATGTTTGAGGCCCCGGAGTTCAATCCCCAGTAATGCGGTAATTGCATGGTAAGCGAGGTCATTGGCTGGAGCATCAAGTAATTACTGGTTGCCTGATAGTCTGGAAGAAAGGGAGCGGCAGCCACAATAGTGGGAGGAAAATGAGAATTTCCTAAAGAGCAAAGGATTAATAGTATTGACTACTTGACTAGTGCCAAGTTCAAATAATGTGAAAATTGAAATCCCAGCCTTTAGCAGTATGAAAGCTAGCACCGAGACCAATAGGCACAAAAATATAGACATAACAGATTTGGACTGAATTTAGGAGAGTATGGCATAAACCAACAAGTCCCAGAGCATATTCTGGTCCGTGTGTGTGTGGGGGGGGGGGGGGGGGGGGGGGGGGGGGAGGGGGGGGGGGGGATTTTTTTTTTTTTTTTGTTGTTGTTTTTTTTGTTTTTTGTTTTTTTTTTTTTTTTTTAATTTTTTTTTTTTTTTTGGTTTTTCGAGACAGGGTTTCTCTGTGGTTTTGGAGCCTGTCCTGGAACTAGCTCTTGTAGACCAGGCTGGTCTCGAACTCACAGAGATCCGCCTGCCTCTGCCTCCCGAGTGCTGGGATTAAAGGCGTGCGCCACCACCGCCCGGCGGAGGTGTAGATTTGAAAGTCTGTTAAAGGGAAATGCATTAACCTTTTTCAAGTCAATTTTGTTAGGTCCTGTCTGAGGGATAGATAGTTAGAATACTGAAAAGAGAAAATAAATTGCAGCAGGGACCAACAAACTTTGGCCTCTCTTATGTAAATCAAGTTTTATTTGAGAAAATGCACATATATTTCGTTCAGAAGAGCCCATGGCTTTCTTCATTCCACAGCTGTAGAGTTGCTGCCAAGAGAGATGTGCTTAAAAAGAGTAATTACCAGATTTATGAAGAAATGAGTCTGCCGACCCCCAGTCTCTAGGTTAGGATTCCATAAAGGTAGAAAGAACCTTTAGAGGTAATTAAAACAAAACAAACAAAGCCCAGCTTACTATAACACAAAAATAATCCATATAGATCAGTGGTTCTCAACATTCCTAATACTGTGACCCTTCAATACAGTTCATGTTATGGTGACCTCCCAATCATAAAATTTCTTTGATACTTCATAAATATGATGTTGCTGTTATGAACTGTTGTGGAAATATATAAAAAGCAACTTTTAAAATTAAAAAAAAATAGTATTTTAAATAATTTATTCTTATTTTTATGCAAATTGGTATTGTGTCTGCATGTATGTCTGTGTAAGGAGGTCAGATCTTGGAATTACAGACAGTTGTGAGATGCTATATGGATGCTGGAGATTTGAACCCAGGTCCTCTGGAAGAGCCTCCAGTGCTCTTAATTGCTGAGCCATCTCTCTCTCCAGCCCCCTAGAAAGAAATTTCACTGGGGGACGATCAAGATGGTTTGGTGGGTAAAAGTGCTTGCCCCCAAGTCTAACAGTTTGGTTGCCCCCGGGACTGACATGGTGGAGGGAAAGAAGGGACTTGCAAAAATTGTCCTCTAACCTCCACGTTAAGAGTGCCACAGCATATGCCTCCTGGTGGACACAAAAAATAAATCAACTTAAGAAAGGAAAGAAGGGAGGAAGGGAGGGAGGGAGGGAGGAAGGAAGGTAGTAAGAGAGAAATACATTATCTTAGGGACTAGAAAGATGGTTCTGTGATTAAGAGTATTTGCTATTCTTCCAGAGGACCCGAGATTGATTCCCAGCATCCCCATGATGACTATCATCTGTAACTCCAGGTTGAAGGGGTGTGAGATGCCTCTGATCTCCGCAGGCATTGGCGCTCAAACACATGCTCCACACAGTCACACAATTAAAACATAGTTAAATAATCACATTTTTCTGACACTGCCTTACTCAGAGAAAACATCCAGGGAAATCACGAGACCCTGCCTTTGTGAAATAACCATCTTAAGTCCTGATGCCCATCCCATGCTCAGTAACTGGACGCCTCCACGTTAGAAGCAGAATGGACAACAAGATCCATGACAATGCATTGGGAGACACATGTCTTCCTGCCCTCATTCCTGATTAGACTTCACTCACAAGTGTTCTTAAAAATGTGTCTGCAGAGCCCGGTGGTGGTGATGCACACTTTTAATCACAGCACTCGGGAGGCAGAGGCAGGTGGATCTCCGTGACTTCGAGCTACAGAATTAGTTCCAGAGAAACCCTGTCTTGAAAAAACAAAAACGAACAAACAACAACAACAAAAAAAAAAAAAACACAAAATAAAACAAAACAAAAAACCACCACAGACATCGGTTAGACAGTTCAAGATCTCCTGAGTATATTGGGAGCATGCGGACCCTGGGGGAGGGTTGAAGGGGAGAGGGGAGAGGCAGGGAGGGGAGCAGAGAAAAATGTAGAGCTCAATAAAAATCAATCAAAAAAAAAGTTCAAAATAAATTAGTCTGATTCCTAGTTCTGAGGAACCAAGACTACATTCATCCCCTCATTTCCCAATTATATGATATATATTCATATATAATCATATATTCAACATTACCATTTCATCATTTTTTGTTTCTCGTTATGTTTTATTAGTTTATTTAGTTGCGCATGAGCCATAACCATGTGTCACAGTATGCATGTGGATGTCAGAGGACAATCTCTCTTTCCACTCTGTGGGGTCCAGGAATTGAACTCAGGTTGTCAAGCTTGGCCGCAGGTGCCTTGATCTCCCAGTCATCAGGTGACCCCATCATTATTCAACTTAAATACAACTCCTTCCACTGAACGGATGTTGAAAGCCACATTGCCGCAAAAGCCTCGAGGCTTTATTGAATTAATTACATAAATGTTTTGTAAAGTCTTAATCTTATTTTCTGGTCTCTGGAGATCTTAGGTTTCACACCCAGGAAGATGAAAAACTAACAGTAGCATTTTAGGAATGCATTTGAGGGAGACAGACAGTAAGAGAATCTGCATTCATGTCTCCAATTGGAATACAAAGAGAAAATATAGGTTTAACTGTTCCTCGGAAGGTAAGGTCAAAGAAACTATAAATGAGAGATTGCTCTGTCACATTGTAGAACGATACTTGGCCACAGCCACAGTCAATGAAGACTCCAACTTTGTACATTTGATTTCTCAGAGAGACCTTTCTTAAAGGGGGAAAGACCCAGAAGGTGTACTCTGTCCCCATCATGGACCCCATGAGCAGGTACTTATCTCCAGAAACCTGGGGTATGTTGTTCTTTCTCTCTGTACAGTCACAGATGCCCAACTGCCACTGCGTTGCCTGTCCCACAGATACCTCCCAATAATGCCTCCCTGAGCTGAAGCTCCCTGCACCCAACACGGAAGCACTGAAGTCCAATCTCCCTGGAGTGTTACACAACCTCTGTGGTATAGCTCCAAATCCCATGCTTCTCAAGTCCTCAGATAAGACGAGGGAAGGATGAGCGGTGTCTGGGTCCAAAGTTACATGTCCTGCAGGAAGAGAACTTCAGTTACTCAATCTTAGGGTTCAGCAAAACGATGTCACTGTTCCTAACAGGTAGCAGCTTCCGAACAAGTGACATATGACAGAGGCAATTTAGGAGACCCTGAAATAGAAACATGAAGCTGTACCTCAAGAGATGGGCAATACGGGGGAGGATTATGGTGATAGAATATTCTTCTTGTTGTTGTTTTTGTTTTGCGAGACAGGGTTTCTCTGTAGCTTTGGAGCATGTCCTGGAACTAGCCCTTGTAGACCAGGCTGGCCTCGAACTCAGAGATCTGCCTGTCTCTGCCTCCTGAGTGCTGGGATTAAAGGCATGCACCACCACTGCCCTTCAGTATTTCTTATTTCTAACATTGAACTCAGCGGTATATCTATGGTGTGACAATGGTCCCCAGAGGCTTCTATGTTTGAACACTTGGTCCTCAGTTGGTAGACCTCTTGGGGAAGGATTAGGAGGTGTGGCTCTGCCTGAGGAGATGTGTGACTGATGGTGGGTTTTGAAGTGTCAAAGAATTGTGCCATTCACATTGTGCTCTCTGCTCCAGCCTCCTTCAGCCTGCTGCCATCATGAATTCAAATCCCTTAAACCATAGCCTCAAATAAATAAACTCTTTCTTCTATAAGTTGCCATGGTCAACAGAAAGCTTAACTGGCACAAGGTTTCTTAAATTCTTTTTTTTCCTTCCTTTTTTTCTTTCTTTTTTGTTTTCGTTTTGAGACAGGGACTCATTCTCTTAACCTCAGTAAGTAAAACAGCCCCACTTCACAATATTAATGCAGCCACATTGCCCAACTTAAGTTGCAGGTTTTCACAGGTTCTCAATACCCCCAGAAGACTAGCAAAAACAATGAAAGTAAGCTTCCTATAGAAAAAAATACCTTTATTCCTGGCCTCAAGAGGTAAAATCTCAAGAACAACAACAACAACAAAAAGTCCCACTGTTAAAAAACAGTAAATAGCTGGGTGGTGGTGGCACACAACTTTAATTCCAGCACTTGGGGAGGCAGAGGCAGGCGGATCTTTGTGAGTTTGAGGCCAGCCCAGTCTACAAGAGCTAGTTCCAGGACAGGTTCCAAAGCTACAGAAAATCCTGTCTCGAAAAACCAAAACAAAACAGTAAATAACACATTTACAAAATACAAAACTTGTGCAGAGGGTGACCAAAAAATAAAAAATAAAATCTGTCAGGAACATTCAATAAAAAAAACCCTTTTAATTAATTGGACATTATTTAAAACAAACTACAATTTAGTGGGAAAGCATTAGATGAAGGAATTACTAGATGTAGAGCCTAAAATAACTGTACTTTATACGTTTGAGGAAAAGTAAACTGTAAACACACATCCATACAATAGGCAGCAGGAGCTGTTGCTCAGTGGTGAAGCAGGGGCTTAGCCCACAGGCTGGAGTTCAACCCTCAGCACCATACCCTAAGAGTGTCCAGAGCATCTAGAAAGCTTAGTTGCAAACATAAATGGGGTATACCATGTTCATGGATAGAGGCCCACTTACTTTGTAGCCTTAGCAGTGCTTTGTCCATCCTTATCACCAGGGATGAGCTCAGGTCTGTGATCTGAGCTGGCTTTAGGTTCTGAAGCAACAGAGACTCACTCCTAAGGAAAAAGACAAGGTTGGTCCTGGCTGTTCTCAAAGGATGGACCCTATTAACTTTCATCCATAGATACGACCTCATTTCATGCTACAACGAGCATCCCCATCCCTCGTGTGTCCAAGACATCAGACCTGTTTCTCGCCCAATTGTTTCCAGAAACTCACCTTTCTAACCAGCGTTTTGCATCCTATGGGGGAAAAAGAGACAAGGTTACTACTGGACATTTGAGTCTAAGTGTTTGTAAATCATTTTAAAGATGCTTAAAAGTAGAGCCCTGTTTGTGTGTCTTTGGGTATGCGCACGTGGGCAAGAGTGTGAGTTTAGTAAAGCAGCAGGCTCTTCTCTCTCTCTCTCTCTCCCTCCCCACATACACACAGACACAAGCCAGAAAAAAAAATAATTTTGCTCTATTCCAAAGAGAAACATCACCTGTACCTCACCCTGGCCCCTTATTCAGAACACTCTTCTCTTAAATGGTACTCATATATTTGTTTTCTGTTGCTGGGGGAGTAAGACTTGGGCAGAGCAGATGGAGGGTCACTAGGCCAAGAGGGCAGTTGGAGCCAAGCCAGGAGCTGAACTTAACTGGGTCACACCTGCCCATGTTGTTTGGAAATAGGCTCGGCTCTGTAATTGAACTATATCCTTAGGGGTTATCTATGGAGACTTTTCAGTGGATTGTTTTATTATTTATTTTAAAGTACTTTTAGTGTTTTAGATATTATGAATTGGGGTTAGGTCTACAGCTAAGCAGTGTTTGTCTAGTAGCCCAAGTCCAACTACTTCCACATACACACACACACACACACACATACTGTGAATGAGCACACAAGCTTTTCAGATCCGTGCCTGAAGAACAGGGGAATATGAATAGAGTTTAAAAGGCTTTAACTGACTATTGTTCTTTAGTAGCTAGCTTCTTAAAAAGATAATGCACGCGGCTATACAACATTTTAAATACGTAGTCCATTCAGGCTGTACTAAAATACCCTAGCTGGAATAGCTTGTTACAACAGGATGTTTTTTTCTTTTTGGTTTTTCAAGACAGGGTTTCTCTGTAGCTTTGGAGCTCATCCTGGAACTTGTTCTATAGACCTCGAACTCACAGAGATCCGCCTGTCTCTGCTTCCCGAGTGCTGGGATTAAAGGCGTGCGACACCACCACCCAGCTTTAATGGGAATTTTTATCACATACCCTGGAGGCTGCTAATTCACAGATTTGGTCCCAGTGAGGTAGCTTTTGTCTCACATGGTGAAACCAACGGGGGGGGGGGGTCTATGATAGACCTTCTCATAAAGTCACTAATCCATTTAGGAGAGCGCCACCCTACACACCAGTCACCTGAGGATTCCATCTCTCATACTCTTGCCCCTGCAGATAAGAATTTTGATGTAGCCGGGCGATGGTGGCACACGCCTGGTCTACAGAGCTAGTTCCAGGACAGGCTCCAAAGCCACAGAGAAACCCTGTCTCGAAAAACAAAAAAAAAAAGAATTTTGATGTACTCACCACACGCATGCACACACAAAAGCAGAGATTATAGCCCACCCCCATCCCCAGGTTACATGTCTTTACTATGTAGAGGGTTTTCATCTTTTGACAGTGTTTTTGAATGCTAAGATACATGTCAATTATTTTCGAAAAGCCATTGTACATTACTCCTTGCCCATTTGATATTTTAAATACAATGTCTGGAGATACATTGTACTTTTTTCCATAGAGTATTCTATTGGATGGGAGAAAGAGAGGCACATCTCAGCTCATACTTACTGTTTCATTTCATTGTTTTAGAAGTAAGATCTTACACGGAGGCCCTGGCTAGCCTGTAACTCACAGCAATCCCTCTGCCTCATCCTTCAAAGCACTGGCATGGCAGGCACGAGTCACCATGCCTGGCTTTCAAACTTACTCTGATAAATTTTTAAGGTGGTAAGTCACTTTACAAAACAGTTGTCCTTCACACCAGGATACATTGTGGGAACCATGTCGTGTGGATGTCTGGTGCTGGATGCTTCAGAGAGAGGAAGTCTGGCTCCTCAAACATCTGTCTGATGGTAGAATTGGTCTTTAACATTTTGAAACATGCCTAGAGGGAGCATCTACCACACACACACACACACACACACACACACACACGAGAGTGAGAGAGAGAGAGAGAGAGAGAGACAGAGAGAGAGAGAGAGACAGAGAGAAAGGCAGACAGAGAGACAGAGAGGTTCAGGGATCCTTTGAAAGGAGAGAAATGCGTAAGTGCCAGGAGCAGTAAATAACAAGAAAACATTTCCTGGACCCAGCAGGCTAGTCACACATAAGAACTCACAGTATCTACAAAGCTTGGGCAAGCCCACGCTAGACCAAATCCTAACACGGAGAGGTGAGCTGGGCACACGCTCTCACCCCTAGTCATGAAATTATTAGAAACTGCTAGCTGCTGGGAGAGAGAGTTTTCTTTAAGACTGTAGCCCCTGGTGAGACAGCTGCTCTCCAATGGAAGAACACACCCAAGAATATTTGGGCAGCCAAAACTGATCTTGAAGGATTTTTAAAAAGGAGAAAGATGGCTGGGAAGGGGTGGATCTGGAAAGAGTGTGGTGACCGCGAATATGATCAAGCACATTATATTGAACTCGCTATTTTTTTTTTTTTTTTGAGATAAGGTCTCACTACGGCCTTTGCTGTCCTGGAACTGGCTATGTAGATCAGACTGGCCTGAACTCAGAGAACCACTAGCTTCAAAGGAATCATTTTAAATAAAAAGAAACGCAATGTATCATCATTATCTCTTGTCACATCCTTGCACAGTAAAACACCAGGGCTTACTTCTATCATCTATCAACCATCTATGTTTTGACCTAGAGCTCAATACCCGTCAGTCAATCTCTCTGGCCATCTTCCTATCCAGCTTTCCTCCAGTCTTTGTTAATCACCCTCTGTCAACTTCTATGACATCAATTCAAGTTCTACATATGAAAGGGAATCCCGTGGCGCTTTCTTTTGTATGCTTGACTTACACTTAACATAAGGACTCCAAGTTTATCATTTTTATGACTGAACAGTATTCCGCACATGAGGTATTTGCACCACCTTTCTTTATCCATTCCTAGCACTGTTTAAGTTTTCTTGGCACACTAATTTCATTCATTCCCTTCAGACATATGCCCGAAGTGGGATTGAGGAAGCTCAGTACTGCTCTCCATATGGCTGGACTGATTTACTTTCCCACCAACTGCATTCATGATGCTTTCTGCAGGTGGACAATGGCTGCCTAGTCTTCACATTGGGTCGAAGAGCACTGGACCCGGCATTCTGGAAGAGAATTCTGTCCCCTCTTCAGCTCTCAAAGTGCTCTTAAGAAAGGGTTTCCCTCCAGGCTTACCTGGAGCAATGCTCCGGCAGGTTCCCCCCACTTCTTCTCCAGTGACCCCCACTTCTTCTCCAGTTTCGTAATGGTCTTCTGGAGGATGCCGAGGTGCATCCGAACCCAGACCGCATTCGCCTTCAGTTTGCTCTTGTTCTTTCTCCCCAGGTGGCTGAGTTTCTGTAAATGGCATCTCCTCATTACCATTCAGCAAGTTGTACCTTTTCTCATTTACTAATTCAACCTTGTCCTGTCATCTGCTTTCCTCCCAGGAGTAGACACAGTCAGCTAAGGCCATGTTTCTATGTGAAACAGGCTGCCCTTTTAATAGAACCACCATGAGGCAGGAGGTGCTGGCAGCATACTGTGTAATTCCAGCATTTGGGAGGTTGAGATAAGAGGCAGGAAGATCATGAATTCAGGCCGGTCAGGACTACAGAGTGAGATTTCATTACAAACAAATAATTGGAAAGTTATCCCTTATTTAATATGATAAACTTAAAGTAAGCATTTGCCCACATAATCTGATTACTCAGATTAATAAACATGGCGCCCAAAACACACCCACCTTCTTTCTGGTGCGACATTGTGTTCAGAAGTTCAATGTTTCACCACTAATTAAAATGATAAGTTAGGGTACGGTATCCCTTTAATTCCAGCACTCAGGGACAGAGGCAGGTGTGTTTCTGTCAGTTCAAGGCCAGCCTATTTACAAAGTAACTTCCAGGCCAGCTAGGGCTATAGAGTGAGACACTGTCTCAAAAACATTTTTTTTTTGTTTTGTTTTTAAAGAGAGGATCTCATTGCATAGCCCTAGCTGTCCTGTAACTCACTCTGTAGACCCGGCTGACCTCGAACTTGCAGAGCGAGACCTGCCTGCCTCTGCCTCCCAAGTGTGCCACCATGCCTGGCTACTCAAAAGCAAATTTTATACTTTCATCAATAATTAATGAGGATGCATATACAATTAGGCTACTGATAACTGGTTTTCTTTTTTGGTTTTTCAAAACAGGGTTTCTCTGTAGCTTTTGGAGCCTGTCCTGGAACTTGCTTTGTAGAGCAGGCTGGCCTCAAACTCAGAGATCTCCCCATCTCTGCCTCCCAAGTGCTGGGATTAAAGGAGGGCGACACCTCCACCTGACCTGGTTTTCTTTATTTATCCTTGAAAATGTATCAGGTCCCACCTCATCTCATTAGCACATGGTTGTATTAATTAGGAAAAAAAAAACCAACATTAGATTTTTATTCCTTATTGGGCAACTTGTTTCTGTCTTGGAGAATTCTTCACTGACACACAGAGTCATGCCATCCTTGAGTAGTATTCTCTAGTACAGCTGCCGCCCAGCTGTTGATGCAAGGCTCGTGGAGAAGGCTGTAGGTTACATTTAATCTGCTGTCGCCATTAAGGAGCACAACGGTAATAACGACGCCTGCTATTTATGGATGGCTTAAAAACGTCCAGGGCCCCATCTCAGGGCTCTCTGTAGATGATGTCAGTCAAAACTCACAGCAGTGTTATGAATTAGAGGCCATTGCTGTTTCCACTTCACAGCCAAAGAAATTGGGTTAGTCATCGAGCTGCACAGGCCCAAGGCTACCTAAAAGCTAGTAACTACTAGAACCCAAATAAGAGCCCCAGGAACCTGCCTTCTGAGGTTAACCCTCAATATGGCTCTGGACAGAGACAATATTAGTGCTGTCTTAGCCATGGATGCAAGTATATTAGCAGTGTAATATGAGATAATGATTATATACAATAATGTACATGTCTATTTTAGCTTCCTTGCTTGTCTATGTGTGTGTGTGTGTGTGTGTTTGGACAGAGGCATATAAAAGAATTGCAAGTATGTAAACACATATACTCTGCACGCATGTGGCTGTCTCTGAATTATTTATTTGGGAATGGATACACTGCTTCGGCATTACTTCTAGAATATTCTCTTACCTGTAGCATTTCCTGGGACTTGTGACTGAACTCAGCATTAAACTTCCTCAGTAGGTTCTGATGAGGTTCTTTCACATCCAGGTCAAGTGTGCAAGCTGACAGTCTCAGAAAGGGCCGCCCCATCTCTTCAGCCAGTAACAGGAATCTCATCTTATACTCAGCCCTGATCATCTCTTTAAACCTCTGCTCTTCTTCCTTTCTCAAATGCAGATGTGACAGATCGCAGGTTAAACAGGATAAACCGACAATGGTGAACCCCCTTCTTTTGCCAGGACACAACCACAAAAAGGATTCCGTTCAGATTCACCAGTATATCAACAAAATCATAAACTCAACACCCTTATCAGGCAGCTCACAACTGTGTCTGGCTCTCGTTCTAGGGAATCCAGTGCCCACTTCTGACCTCCTTTGGCACCAAACTTACTTGCTCAAACATATTTGTAAATGAATACAAACCTTAAAATTAATCCTTAAATATGATAAGGCTAAAAATAAATCTTAAAGAAATTAGCTTCCTTTCCTTTAGGGATTCCAAGTACTTTTTTTCTGCTCTGCTATCTTTTCCTTTTTCTTTCCAAGACAGGGTTTCTCTGTAGCTTTGGAGCCTGTCCTGGAACTAGCTCTTGTAGACCAGGTTGCCTCTGCCTCCTGTGTGCTGGGATTAAAGGTGTATGCCACCACCGCCTGGCTCTGTCTTTTTGTTGTTGTTGTTGTTTTTAGTTTGTTGATATTGTATTACCTAATTTCTATGTTATTGATAGATTCCCTCTCCCCTGCATCAGGATAAATCTCACCTGAAGCATTACCACTCTCTCTTGTTCATCAGCCAGTAAGCTTTTAACTACTTCCAGCTTCTCCCGAAGTATAACCAGTGTTTCCTGGAGTAACTTCTAAAGAGAAATAGATCACAGGATTGCAAGTAAGTTTCTTGTGTGAGAATAGGGAGGATTCCCTTTTACTCCCTGCCCTCCCCAAGACAGTGTTTCTCTGTGTAGCCCTGGCTGTCCTGGAACTCACAGAGATCCCCTGTCTCTGCCCCCTAATGCTGAGATTAAAGGCACCACCACCACCCTGCTGATCTGAGGATTCTTATGGGGGAGCGGGGGTCACGGAGACGGAGGACACTAAAACAATATTAGTAGCATCAACTATGTGTTTTCTTTGGACTTAATGTAGAAAGTTTAGTTTATTGTGGTATTTCTTAACTCCCAGGGATTGTTTCTGGAATGCCAATATATCTGTTCAATCAATCAATCAATCAATCAGTCAATCAATCAATCAATCAGTCAGTCACTAAGTCATACAGTCATTCATTCAGTCAATCAGGAACCAGCCAGACTCCTTTAGATTTCCCTTACTCTGTAATACTCAGCAGCTTCTTGTATCTCATATACCAAATGCTGCTTGTGCTCAGGAGCCTGGACACATTTGCTGCAAACTGTGGTTTGGTCATCGTCACAGAAGAGCTGCAACGGCTGCAGGTGTGTTCCACAGTGGGCCTCCTCTGCGATGCTGGGCAGTAACTGGGGCTTGGGCGTCTGGGACATCCTGGTCAGTGCCGCTAGATGAATACCGGCCTGTTTGTTCCTGATGGGGACCTCTTCCCAGCTGATGAACAGGAGGAGACAAGCTGATGTGTCAAGCTGAAGCAGGCCCACTTGGTAACGGGCAGGACAATGGAGCAGAATCAGAGTAGTTCTTCAGTCGCCGCCTGCTGAGGGAGGAAGGAGACAGAGTTATGGCATTATTCCTGCTCAGATAGGCTCAGGTCTTGCGACAATCCAGCAGTAGGTTTGAAGACTAACTGGAAGCAACAGCAGAGCCCATTTCTCTACAAGTCAACAGAAGGCAACTGTGAATACGATGGCGAGGGAGGTAAGATCTCAGTTGAAGCAAAGTCACATACTCGCGCAGATTACACACCCGTATACCGCAGTACTCAATACCCAGCATTGAGAGAGGGACAGACTCCCGGGGTGCTGAGTGTCTCGAAAAGGAGAGGCACCTAGGTTCCAAGTGTCAGAAGCCATTTGTGTTCACGCTTGTACAGGCGCACCTGGCCTGAGAGTTGCGTCTCTGTAGACTTTGCAACAATGTTGTCCCAGCTCACCCGACCCTAGAACTCATAAAAGAGAAACCACACACACACATAGACAAGTGCAAACAAAATATGACAGTGACTGTGATGGTTTTTTGCTTGTCACAATCTAGAACCCACAGGGTACTAATCTCTATCCTTTGGTCCCAGCGAGATGGGGGTCATAGGTAGGAACAAACAACCACGCCAAGCTGGGTTTTTCTTCTTAAATTAGTGATTAAGACACAATATATTTTTATGTTTAAGCATACTATTTTATAATTTTAAGTATACTACACATTAGGGATATATTTTGTACATATATATGTATTTTTTATTGTTGTTGTTTTAGTTTTTGAAACAGTGTTTCTCTGTATAGCTCTGACTGTGCTAGAACTTGCTCTGTAGACCAGGCTGGCCTCAAAATCAGAGATTCACCTGCCTCTGCCTCCTGAGTGCTGAGATTAAAGGCGTGCACTGCCTGGCTTGGTACATATATTCTTAAAGAGTATCTTGTTGGTCAAGAGAGATGACTCAGAGGTTAAGAGTGTGTGCTGCTCTTATAGAGGACTGGAGCTGACAAAGGCAGTAACTCTAGTTTCAGGAGATCCAACAGTTCTGTCATCCTTGGGTACCTACAGTTATGTACAGGTACCTGCATCCCAACACACACACACACACACACACACACACACACACACACACACACACACACACACACACATTCTCTTGCAGGTGAAATGGTGCACAGTTTAGAGCCCAGCGCTCTGGAAGCAGAAACAGGCAGATGTCCAGGAGTTTGAGGGCAACCTGGTCTACAGAGCAGACTCCAGACTAGACAGTGCTACATAGTGAAACCCTGTCTCAAAAAACTAACAAATACATACATAAATTTCTTTTTTTCATTTTATTAATTTTTATTGAACCCTACATTTTTCTCTGCTCCCCTCTCTAGCTCTTCCCTCCCCTTCAACCCTCTCCCAGTGTCCCCATGCACCCAATTTACTCAGGAGATCTTGTTTTTTTCTACTTCCCATGTAAATTAGATCTATTTTATGTCTCTCTTAGGTCCTCATTGTTGTCTAGAGTCTCTGGGATTGTGATTTGTAGGCTGGTTCTCTTTGCTTTATGTTTAGAAAACACTTATGAGTGAGTACATGTAATAATTCTACTTCTGGGTCTGGGTTACCTCACTCAAAATAATGTTTTCTAGTTCCACCCATTTGCCTACAAAATTCAAGACGTCGTTATTTTTTTCTGCTGTGTAAATGTACCACATTTCCCTTATCCATTCTTCAGTCGAGGGACATTTAGGTTGTTTCCAGGTCTGGCTATGACAAACAATGCTGCTATGAACATAGTTGAGCACATGTCCTTGTGGCTGGACAATTGAGCATTCTATGGATATATACCCAAAAGTGGCATTACTGGCATAAATTTCTTAAATACTGTGCTTAGTTGTTTTTTGTTTGTTTGTTTTTCTTCTTCTTTCTTGGAGACAGGATCTCATTGCTCTGCGTCCTGAGTGCTGGAACTGAAGGCCTGCACCACCATGCCCAGTTACCTGTATCTTAAAGCAGAGGTTATCTAAAGGGTTTTTCAGTCATGATGGCTCATTCTGTAATCTTCATCACCTGGAGGCTGAGACAGGAGTGCTAGGCGGTGGAGGCACCCTTGAGAGGCAGAAGCAGGTGGATCTCTATCAGTTCGAGGCTAGCCTGGTCTACAAGAGCTAGTTCCAGGACATGCTACAAAGCTACAAAGAAATCCTGCCTCGAGCCGGGCGGTGGTGGCGCACGCCTTTAATCCCAGCACTTGGGAGGCAGAGGCAGGTGGATCTCTGTGAGTTCGAGACCAGCCTGGTCTACAAGAGCTAGTTCCAGGACAGGCTCCAAAACCACAGAGAAATGCTGTCTCGAAAAACCAAAACAAACAAACAAACAAAACTTATCTTTTTTTTGATGGTTATTAAATGGGCTGTGACTCATTAAGTGGCAGCCAGCAGTCCCAGTATTTGTTACTGCACATATTATACAGTCCTAGCTTCAGAAAGATTTATTTTACTTAATATTCAAGGGGTGGGAATGCAGCTCAGTCACAAAGTGCTTGCTTAGTGCGTGTGGGGCCTTGGGTTCAACCTTATCACCTCAAGGAGCAGGAGATAGCCCTCTGTTTTCTTAAAGAGTAAATTATTACACTGATGACACATGCCCATCCATGATCGGAACTGTTGCAGGATATGTGGTCACACCCCAAGATTGTGCTATTTACTGGAAAAACATGTTTCTAGCTGTGGTGTGGCTCAAACGTGGCACACACCTTCTACCCAAGAGCTTTCTGCTTGAATATTGTAAATAGGATTCAATAAAGTCAACCATACGTCAAGAGGCAGAGCAAGCAAGCAGCTGACAGGAAGTGAGCATAGGATTATTATGAAAAACCAGTGTAAGAAGGAGTCAGGAGAGAGAGACAGACAGATACACAGAGGAAGTAGAAGGGAGGGACATTCTGTTTGAGGAGGCTTCTGGGATGTAGGTAGAGGGGGAAGGTCAGTTGGATACTTTCCCTGCCTCTCTGAGCTAGCATAGCAGGCTTTCACCTCAGCATTTGGCTTCCAAGTCTTTATTGGTAAAAACGAAGGATTGAGATTTTGATAATAATAGCACTTGACACTTGACCTAGGAGGAATGCCTTGAATTTGAAGCCAGCCTGGGCTATAGAGTGAAATCTCGTCTCAAAAAGAAAAAAAAAAAATCAGAGTATAACAACTAATAAATCAATCTTTAAATAATAATAAAAATAAACTATTAAATCTCTAAACGCAGCTAGGCAGTGGGGGCACACTCCTTTAATCCCAATACTTGGGAGACAGAGGCAGGCCTCTGAGACCGGCCTGATATATAATTCCAGGACAATTAGGGATACATAGAATAGAAAAACCCTGTCTTTAGAAACAACAACAACAAAAACAAACAAACAAAAAACCCAGACCAAACCAAGGCTCTAAATTTACAGTAGACTATTCTTGGTGACAAGATGAAAAACTCATATATAAATATTAATACCTCATATAAAAACACAATGGCTGCTTAAAGAAAATATATTTCTGTAATATGCATGAGGTGAAAGTTACCATGTAGTTTTGTTTAGTTTTTGACATAGTCTCAAGTAGTTTAAGCTGGTAGAGTATAGATTCTTCACACAGGAGACAAACCTTGATCCTTCTTCATCACTGTGCCCTCATCTTCTGGGGCTGGGATTTCAGGTATGGAGCAGCATCCCAAACATTATTTTCCTTGATTTGTTTTGGTCTAGATTTGTTAATAACATCCTTACTTTTCTGTTTATTTATTTTGTTTTGAGTCAAGGACTCGCTCTGCAGCCCAGGCTTTTCTGAAAGGCTGTGTCTGGGCTCACTTTTGGCAGTCCTTTCCCTGCTTCTGGAAGCCATTACATCGGGAGTAGTGGATTTTTTTTCTTTGGGCCACTAGTTCACAAATAACAACACAGAGACTGATTAATTTTGAAAGCTTGGCCTTAGCTTAAATTTGTTTTTAGCTAACCCTTATTGATAACTCCTAGCCCATCTTACTTCCTTCCTATCTCGCGTGCCTAGATTAGACTCCTCCTCCTCTTTTTTCTCTCTGCCCAGAAGTCCCGCCTAACCTCCTCCCTAGCTATTTGATGTTCATCTTTTTATTACATCAATCACAGCAATATACCTGTGTCCAATATACAGAGTGTCCAAGCATCTCACAACAACCAGGCTAACTTCTGTCTTCTTTAACTTTTAAAGAATTGAAAGTGGGTTGGTGGTGCACCCTTGCAAACAGGGCATGCAGAGGCAGAAAGTTGAAATGTTGTCATTCGAAAGGACTGCAAACTGAGAGGCTATTTACAAATGACTGATGTAAGCTGTTTTCACAACTATGCACGGAGGAAAGAATTCAAATGATAAAACAGCTGGGCGAGAAGCATAGGACTTCAGCTATTTGGGAGGCCAGGCCAGGATCACAAAATGAGAATGAGTCCAAGATCAACCTGTGTGTGACTTTCTATCAAAATGACACAGACAAAAAGAGGGCTGAGGACTGTGTCTCAGTGGTAGGACATTTGCCTAGCATGTGTGAGGCTCTGGATTTAAACCCTAGTACCCATAAAGATAAGTCAATGATTAAAACTTAATGCAAGAATGTTAAAAAAAAATCATTTGGTAAGATTCCAGGGAAAGAAGCAGTGGCCTGGAATATAATATTCTTCCCTTTTTCCAACTGCAAACCTGTGTGAGTTCAGATTTGAAGCTCAAAACCAAACCTACTCATTGTTAATGAATGGATGCTTGGCAGACACTAGGAAACAACTTTTCTAACAAGCCACAAATGGAATAGCCTTGCACAACAGTAAAACCACACGTTATTCTCAAAAAAAAAAAAAAAAAAAAAAAAAAAGTGACCAGGCGGTGGTGGCTCTCACCTTTAATCCCAGCACTCGGGAGGCGGGAGGCAGAGGCGGGTGGATCTCTATGGGTTCGAGGCCAGCCTGGTCTATAGAGCCGAGTTCCAGGACAGGCCCAAAAGCTACAAAGCAGCCCTATCTTGAAAAACAAACAAACAAACAAAAAACCAAAACCAAACAAAATAATCAACAACAAAGTGACTAAGGCTTGTAATTCCAGCATTCAGGAGGCTGGGGCAGAAGGACTAGGAATTTAAGACAGCTTGTGCTGTCATAAAATTCTGTCATTAATCATTGGGAATTTGGGGCTACAGGAGTATATTCCCTTAAAAGGAATTGCTGACAATACATTTATGATTTCAATAACTTTGTCAGACTCCTAGCCACAGGGCTATACAAACATGCATTCCAAGCAATGTAGGGGAAGGCGTCAAACTTTTGGCTAGGTGAGAAATATTATCACTACATACTCTTCATTGTTATTTTACCTTCAAATGATAAAGGATCCATTCAGTTCTCTGACCCACTTTCTATCAGAATTTGAATCAGTTTTATAGAGATGCTTATTTATTTACTTCACAGTAGCCTGGAGAAGTAGGTCATGCTTGTAATCTCAGCACTTGAGAGGTGGGTGGAGGCAGGAGGATTGCCACCAGTTTGAGACCAGTCAGCTTGATTATATAGTGAGACTCAGTTTGGGGAAAAAAAAAAAAAGTAGTAACATGAATTGCAAATGTGTCTTCTCTACTCACAATATGCTCAGGCCTCAAAGATCCTTGAGTTTCTCTGAGCCTGCCAACCTGCTGCAGAGATTCAAGACACTCTGATTTCCTGGTCCCTTCATGAGATGGAGGGGGGGGGGAGACTCTGTCCTTCCTCCCAGCTTTAAAGATCCTGTTAGCTGGTGGCACTCAGACCTGACTGGCTCTGGGTCTGTCTCTTTGTAGCCTTGGCTTTCCTGGGACGTGCTCTGAAGACCAGGCTGGCGTGGAACTGTTAGATCCTTCTTTCTGTTTCCCAAGTGCTGGGATTAAGTGTGCTACCAAATCCACCCTTAAAAATAGTATTTTGGGGTGCAGGGGAAGGAGGCACGATAAAATCTTCTACCAATCAGCAAAATGTTAAAAGCAAAATCAAAGACCAGGAAAAATATTAATTTTTAAAAACAAAATCAAGACACTCATGCGTACTTACGCTAGTTTCCCCCAATGCTTTATTTTCCTTTCTTCTGCCTTCCTCTCACATATTTTATCTTTTATTTTTTTATGAATGTTGTTTTTTTAAATTTATTTATTTATTAAAGATTTCTGCCTCCTCCCCGCCACTGCCTCCCATTTCCCTCCTCCTCCCTCATATTTTATCTTTTAATTGCATCTGTCTATCTATCTGTCTGTCTATCTATCTATCTATCTATCTATCTATCTATCTATCATCTATCTATCTATCGCTACCATCTAGCAATCAATCACCCATCTATCAAGCTTCCAAGTACACTAAAATTAAGGGATTTGACTAGGCAGGACTTGTAATTCCATCTCTTGGGAAGCTAAGGGGGGGGGGCGACGACACTGCTGTGAGTTCAGTAGGGGCCCTAGTCCAAAGCAAGACCAAATCTCATAAAAAAAATAGGGGGGGGGGAGCTAGTCATGGTGGCCCAAAACTGTCCTGGAGCCTGGGGTTGAAGGCAAAACTGGGCTTCCTATGGAGGTTCGAGTCCCAGTGCCCACAAGTTGAGTCAGCCATCCAGTTCTTGGGGGAATCCAACACCCTCTTCCTGCCTTGGCCTTGACTGACACCAGGCACACGTGCGCTGCTCGGATATTCATGCAGACAAAGCCCCCATACACATGAAATAACTAAGAAATAATAAGCTGCACCGGTGTGATGGCTCAGTGTGTGGAAGCAGTTTTTGCCAAGTCTGAGGATGACTTAATTCGATCCCCAAGACCCACGGGTTGGAAGGAGAGAACCGCCGCCACTTGCAAACCTAACTCCAACAGTGCTTGCCCGTCTCCACCGAGCCCCCAACCTCACACATGTGCACACAAAATACTACGGTCATAGTTGAAAATAGTTCAAGGAAGTGACACATAATGGAAGACTCACCTCTCTCTGCTGAAATCTTAACACAGGCAACGGAGACCAGAGATTTCTGTCAGCATTGAACTCAGTCGCCCCAGGGTCTCCCCTTCACAGAATCAGGTTATGCTTCCATTTTGGAATCAGACCTTCATAGTTAACCTCTAAGACTGGTTCTGTAGGAGCCGCAGAAGCTGTTAAACCAATTTCCTGGCCCCACCTCCAGGACTCGGTGGAACCCTGGTAGGGGAAGTCAATTTACATTTCTAAAGAGTTCCTAGAAAATTTGACTATCTCTGACCAAAGTGGGGGAAGGATAACGCTGGAGAGGCTGAGGCAGGAGGATTGCTGCAAATTTGAAGGAAGCTGAAGCTACAAAGTGAGTTCCAGGTAAGCTTGGATCACAGAGAGAGATTCTGGGAATTTTATTAAACAATTAAAAAAAAAAAGGCGGGGTAGTGGTAGTGCATGCCTTTAGTGCCTCCTGTGAGTTCAGGGCCAGCCTGGTCTACAGAGTGAGTTCCAGGACAGGCTCCAAAGCTACAGAGAGAGACACCCTATTTCAGAAAAAAAGGAAAGAGTGGTGGTGGTTCACGCCTTTAATCCCAGCACTCAGAGACAGGACAATCTCTGTGAGTTCGAGGACAACCTTGGCTACATAATGAGTTCTGTCCAGGTCCCCAAGCGCAGGATGAAGACAGTATTTTAGAATGTGGTTTTGGTCCCACCTGAGCTTGGTTTTGCCAGGAAACAAATCAAAAGATTCTGAGAAGCCCTTCACAGCTAGAAGACCACTCCTGACCACCTCTGCCACCTCCTAATGGGTCTGGCCACAACCTGCAGCCTATCCTATGTCAGACAGAGTCACGGTTTCAGTGGCTGGGCTGCTCACTCATATAACCCTATAAAAAAAAACCAATAAGCTTTTGCAGCCAGCACTGTCCTCTATTAATCCGGCACGCCTTTCATTTTGCATTAAAACCCCTTCCTTCCACTCGGGCAGGGGTGGTGCCTGTGTGCACGCTTTTAATCCCAGCACTTGGAGAGGCAGAGGCCCTATGAGTTCAAGGCCAGCCTGGTCTACAGAGTGATTTCAGGAACAGCCAGGGCTGTTTCACAGAGAAATCATGTCTCTAAAAACCAGGAGGGAAACAAGCAAACAACAACTACAAAAACCCTTCCTTCCTTCCTTCCTTCCTTCCTTCCTTCCTTCCTTCCTTCCTTCCTTCCTTCCTTCCTTCCTTCCTTCCACAGAGATTGGCTGTGTTCAATAGTTTCTTGCTGTGTGTGCTTACAACGTTGAGAAAAGTCAGAGCTACCTAGAGACCCTGTCTCAATACAAAGCAAAACAAAAACAAAAAACACATTGCAAAATTTACAGGAGAATGGAGGAAGGATTATACCGAGGTGACCCACGATCAGAAAGATAAATGCTGAATGATCTCTCTCAGGGACAGACATAGCTTCTAATTGTGACTTATATCTATTTATGCTGGGGCAATTGTATCTGGGGCCAGGAAAGCAGAAGGGAGCCCAAGAGAGGCAAACAAAGGCTTTAGGGTAGGATGCAGCTATAGGGCTTGAAAGCAGAAATGGGAATACAAGGGTGGAAGGGTTTAATGGAAGAGTCCCTCAGGGAGCTGGAGAAGAGGCTGGGGGTGGGGAGAAGGTCAACTAAAGCTAAATATATATATATATATTTTAATAGCATAAGAAAACTGGCAACTTTGTAAGGTAATTAAAAATAAGTTTAAAAACTGTAAGACAAAACAAAAAACTATTTTTAAGACAGAGTCTCCTGTATTTAGTGACAGTTTATAGGAACGCAAGCCGTTAAACTAATGCTGCACATTTTAGGAGAATAATGACTTACTCTGTAGCAGGTCTCCGGAAGGTTGGCTGCAGGGAAGGGCCACTGCCTTTTGTGTCAGATAACCGTCTGCCTCAGGACTTTATCCCAAACAGGAGGTGTGGTGGGGACATTCCCAGCTAGTCTGCATAGGGGGTCCAGTGAAGAGAAAGATCTGTCTGATTTCCTAATCTTACAGTTCTGTCTTTTGGAGGGGATTATATTATATACCAATCCTTGCTAAGCAAAGGAGAGAGGTGTTTATTTTCTCTATTTTATTATTTTAAAGCCGTTGACATGACAACCAGCACATCCTTCTACTGGCTTTCTGATCTTCCAGTAAGTTTTTTTTTTTCGTTTTTTTTTTTTTGTTGTTGTTGTTTTTGTTTTTGTTTTTTTCGAGAGAGGGTTTCTCTGTGGTTTTGGAGCCTGTCCTGGAACTAGCTCTTGTAGACCAGGCTGGTCTCGAACTCACTCCAATAAGTTTTTTTTAAGACAGGGTTTCTCTGTAACTTTGGAGCCTGTCCTGGAACTACCTCTTTTAGACGAGGCTGTCCTCTAACTCACAGAGATCCTCCTGCCTCCACCTCCCAATTCTGGGATTAAAAGCCTGCACCACCATCGTCCAGGTACAGAAGATTTAACCCTAAGTATCTAGCCCAGCCCTTCTTCTATCTCAAGATTCTCCACACCCACACTCTCTTCCCAAACTGAATTTTCCAGCCCTCCTCAGATAAACCACCTTCAGTTCTTTGCATTCCTTCCTTATTTATTTATTTATTTATTTATTTATTTATTTATCTATCTATCTATTTGTTTGTTTATTTTGAGTAGACCCCATCCCTTCTAAGCCTTGGCATCTTTTTTGGACTGAGTCTCACTTTCTAGTACAGCACCCCGCCCCCTACTCCAAACTTCCTTATACTGCATAGCACAGTAGCTTCTTCCTTGTTCACAGGAAGCCCTGCTTTATGGCCAACTCAGAGGGTAAATACTTGCCAAGCTCCACCCTACTTCCTTATCCTGCATAGCACAGTAGCTTCTTCCTTGTTCACAGGAAGCCCTATTTTATGACCAACTCAGAGGGTAAATACTCACCAAGCACAGTGCTCAGGGTCTGACCACAATCACACCTAAACGTAGCCTTAAAAGTGTTAATGATTGAAAACTGAATGTTGTGCCCCAGTTCTGAAAACAATGTACACTCGTGTGCTGCTTATACATTCTTTCTTTTTATCTTCTTTTTGATTTTTCGAGACAGGGTTTCTCTGTATGGCTTTGGAGCCTGTCCTTGAATTTGCTTGCTCTATAGACTAGGCTGGCCCCGATCACAGAGATCCGCCTTTCTGTGCCTCCCCAGTGCTGGAATTAAAGGTGTGAGCCACCACCGCCCGGCTCCTTTTTCTTTTTCAAGACAGCCTTTTGCTGTTTATCCCGAAAGCTCACCTCAAACTTCTGGCAATCCTCCTGCTTCAGCTTCCCTAGTGCTGGACCCTATAGCTGTGCAGCACCATGCCATGAAAGGAAGAGCTGACTTCCATCTGTCTCATCTCCTCTAAGACTTTCCTGTGCATTTGAAGCAGGAATACAGGAACAATCGCTCAGCACTAACCGTACTTATAGCTGTGGCAGAGGACCAGAGTTCAGTGCACAGTAATTCATGTAAGACTGCTCCTAACTGCCTTTACCTCCAGATCAAGTGAACTGATGCCCTCTAGTGGCCTCCAGGATACCTGCGCTTACGTGCACACAAGTCTGCCTTTGTCTTAGGTGCACACAACTCTGCCCTTGTCTTCTGAAACAAGTTTTCACTGAATAGCCATGGCTGGTCTGGAACTTGCTGTGTAAACAAGTCTGGTCTCGAACTTAGAGATCCACTTCCCCCTGTCTCCAAGTGCTTCATTTAAAGGCATTCCCCACCACAACCAGACAAAATGTTAATTAACAAATTAACCAGGAAAAAGAAGCAGGTGTTTAGGTGTCATTAGCTTCCTTCATATCTGTTTGTTGTTTCGTATCTCTAAGGGACCCAGATAGCACATCCAACTTTGCCATTTTAAAAAAGTTGGCATTGAAGAATGGAGCATTTGGGCCAGTAGTATGGCTCAGCTGGCAAAGGCTCTAGTAGCTCAGAGTTTGTTCCCTAGACTCCAAATAAGCTTCAGGGAAAGAGCCAGCTCCATAGAGTTTCTGATCTCAAATGTGCACACCCACGTATACTTTCTGTGCTCACATAATAATAATAAATTAATTTCTTTTTGGTTTTTCAAGACAGGGTTTCTCTGTGTAACTTTGGAGCCTGTCCTGGAACTTGCTCTGTAGACAAGGCTGGCCTCAGACTCACAGAGATCTGCCTGCCTCTGCCTCCCAAGTGCTGGGATTAAAGGCATGTGCCACTACTGCCCCGCTAATAAATTAATTAAAAGAATAAAACATATGGCTGACCAGAAAGATATGTCAGTCGCTCTATTAGTCAGGGTTCTCCAGAACTCTGGTTCTCACACTTCCTAATGCTGTGACTCTTTAATACAGTTCCTCATGTTGTGGTGACACAACTATTCCTTGGGTTTAATCAGGTGTTCACTAGATGAAAACTTCCGATTATTTATTAGGAATGGAGCATCCGAAATCATGAAAGAGGACAGAGGGTGGGAGTGGTGGGTGGGCCACACCTATAATCTCAGCACTTTTGGAGACTGGGAGACAGGAGGATAGCCAAGAGTTTGAGGCCAACAGGCTACAGAGTGAGCCTGTCTCAAAACAAAACCAAACCAAACCCCACCTTTATCTGCTGCTCTCAGCTCAACACAGGCATCTTCATCCTAAGACTTTGCAGTGTACAAGGTCATTAGCCTCAGACTAGATTCTCCAGATCCCAAAATCTAAAAATGATTCTGTTCCTATTACATTCCCATAAAAAATTACCTTTGAATACTTTCTTTCTCTTTCTTTCTTCCTTTCTTTGTTCCTTCCTTCCTTTCCTTTCCTTTTTTCCATTGTAATGGGTTTCTTTTCTACAAAAGGACAGGGAGAGAATTTTCTTGTTAAGGACTGAGACACAAACCTGCAGAAGCTCTATGCAATTGTGGGTGATCTGCAAGATGAAGCAGAGCAGACAGGAGACAGGGAAATCTACAGTGTTATTCTGAGTGCCCTCCAGTTCTTTATTCTAATATCCAATGTGAGGATGCACAGCATCCTGACTGTGGCAAGATACAAACGTGACTCAGTTTATTAGCTCTTCCTACAGGGCAGGCAGAACAAGGGGCTATATTCAGCCAGTGTTCTGAGGTTAGCCTACCTGTTTCCGCAACTGGAGTGTTTTGTGGGTTCCCAGGTAATGAGATGCAGTGTCTTAATTTCAAAATTGGCAAGCGAACCAGCACAGTCATCCCTGACACTATTGTAAAGTAAAATAGCATCTGAATGTCGAGTGGTATATCTCCTGCTTGTACCAAGCTTTGTTTGCCAAATGCTTGAGCAAACTCGAAATCTCAGCTGGAGAAAGAAATAGTCTCTCTCTCAGAAGACACCTTACAGACACTTGTTTCTTTCTTATTTTTTTTTAAATGAAACATTTAGTTTTTTATTTGAGTGTTTTGCTTACACGTATGTATGTGTAGCACATGTATTCTTTTTTTTAATTTATTTTTATTAAAGATTTCTGTCTCTTCCCCACCGCCGCCTCCCCTTTCCCACCCCCCCCAATCAAGTCCCCCTCCCTCGTCAGCCCAAAGAGCAATCAGGGTTCCCTGCCCTGTGGGAAGTCCAAGGACCACCCACCTCCATCCAGGTCTAGTAAGGTGAGCATCCAAACTGCCTAGGCTCCCACAAACCCAACACGTGCAGTAGGATCAAAAACCCATTGTCATTGTTCTTGAGTTCTCAGTAGTCCTCATTGTCCGCTATGTTCAGCGAGACCGGTTTTGATGGTGTCAGAGCCCCCTGGAACTGGAGTCACGGATAGTTGTGAGCTGCCATGTGGGTGCTGGGAATTGAACCCTGGTACTCTGGAAGAGCAATGAGTGCTCTTAACCTCTGAGCCACCTCTCCAGCTCCCCTCCCCCAGACACTTGTTTCTAGTTCATTAACTCTCAATTAGAGCAACAAGCAATGAGGGGCAGAGGTGACCTTCCAAGTTTCCGCCGTGAAGGTATCCTATGCGTCATCGTGGGGCCGATGATGTGGCTCAGGCAGTATAGTACACGGCTAGTGTTAAAGAATCCCCAAGCCTGAGTCCCATTACCACATAAGCAAGATGTGGTGGCATCTCTGTAGAATCCCAGCTTTTGTAAGGTGGAAGCAGGAGAATCAGAAGTTCAAAGTCATCTCATGGTACATAGGGCAGGCTGGGCTACGTTAGATCCTGTCTTTGGAAAAGAAAAAATAATCTATCAGTGTGGTTTTCTTTATTTTTCCATGTATCTTTATTTTGGAGGCTGCGTTCAAACTGGCTATGTAGGCAAAAATACACTTGATCCTCCAGTCTCCACCTCCCGAGTCATAGGATTATAGATATTCACTCATTCGCTCGTTCACAAATCTGTCAAGATGATCTCCTGCATCCCACTCGACACTGTTAGCTCTGCTCTCCAAATCAATCAACACGGTGAGAGAAGGCTGGTTTTCCCTACAGGGATCTATCCACTGGGAAGAAAAATGTTGCTTAGCTTTATCTGAGAAACCTGGGTTCATTCTTATTATCCTTATTATACGATCACACCCTAAAAGCACCCTGGGTAAATCAATAATCCTGGAAGAGCGCCTGTGTATAGAGTTATTTCCAGTTAAGACAATTCTTGGTGGTTGTTGTTTTGAGACAGGGTTTCTCTGTGTAGCCCTGGCTATCCTGGAACACACTCTGTAAACCAGGCTGGCCTTGAACTCAGAGATCTACCTTCCTCTGTCTCCCAAGTGCTGGGATTAAAGGTGTGCACTACAATACTTGTCAGGTGTAGAGAATTCCTAAAAGAGAACAACCCGTTTTCTCCCTTCCTGTTTTTGGATACTGTTAATTCAGAAGCCTGACATTAACTACAGGAAGACCAGGAATGGCCACTGTTTAGGTGGAGTTCAGAGACGACACACAAGATTCTCACCTTCTCATATGCATGTACCTCTTCCTGCTTTTTCCAAAGACACATGGACCAGGTTGTTGATAGAAGAGATTTAAGAATGTAAATAATGACCCAAACAGAATGACCTCAAGATGGTGTTTATGGGGTGTAGCATGACTTAATAAAAACCTAGAGACAGAAATTGGGGTTCAACCTGAAGGTCAGAAAAGCAAAACAGCTAGACACTGGCTCTTACCTCTACCTCAGTCTGAAATGGCAATCCTGCCTCTAGGAATCTCAGAATGAGACTGGGAGAGAGCTGTTTCCTCCTGTCTTATATTTCTCTCTATGGCTGGGATAAAAGGCATGCACCACTACCGCCCAGTTTCTATGGCAAACTAGTGTGGCTACTGGGATTAAAGGTGTGTGTCAGCTGGGCGGTGGTGGCACATGCCTTTAATCTTTAATCCCAGCACTTGAGAGGCAGAGTCAGGCGGATCTCTGGGAGTTCGAGGCCAGCCTGGTTCCAGGACAGGCTCCAAAGCTTCAGAGAAACCGTGACTCGAAAAACCAAAAGAAAAAAAAAAAAGGTGAGTGTCTCCACTGCCTGGTCTGTGAAGGTCTTCACAGTGTGACTGTTTTACTCTCTTATCTTCAGGCAAGTTTTATTTCTTAAAATACAAAAGAAAGATCACTACAAAAGTCTGGAGTACTGGCTGCTGTTCTAGAGGACCGTGGTTCACCAGCACCCATATTGAGGTTAACAACTCCCTGACGTTGTCATAACAACTGAGGTTATTACAGTCCTGGGGGAACTTCCTCCCTCTTCTGGCCTCTGAGGGCTACTACACACATGTGGTATATAGGCATAACCTACAAGCAAAACACCCATACACATGGAAGTATAATAAAAGAGCCTCAAATATTAAAAAAAAATGCATGGTTCATTTATTTCTCTTTAAATCTTTAAAAAATTGTGTTTTTGTTCTCTGTGTGTGCATATGTGTGTGGGGGTTCTCCCATACCAAGGAGCACATGTGTAGGTCAGAAGACAAGATTCAGAACTCAGTTCTCTCCTGCCACCAAATGAGTTCTAGGAACAGAGCAGGTCATCATTCACGGGAGCAGTGCCTTTCCTCCCAAGCCACCTTACCTACCCTAGTTATTTATTTTTAAGAGAGGAAGGATTTCATTTTACTCATGGCTTGAGAGGTCAACAGTTCATCGCCAGCCAGGCATGTTGGGGCATGCCTTTGATTGCAGCACTCAGAAGGCTGAGTCAGGCAAATCTCTAAATTCAAGGCCAGTCTGTGCTGCAGGATGAATTTCAAGACAGTCAGAGCTACATAGAGAAACTCTGTTTTGTAAAACATACAAATAAATGAATAACCTCCCCCAAAACCACAGAGTCCATCGCAGCATGCAAGAAAAGCATGGCAGCACCAGATCCACACAGCAGGAATGTAGAGTTCGGGGAAACCCCACCTTTTCGCATCTTGGCAGAACAGGAAGAAGGATGGCAATGCTGGGACTTCATGGAGACTAGATAAGTCTGACCACCTCAAGGCTACCCTTCTTGTATTGAGAGATGGAGGGCGACACATGCCTTGTGTCCTTTTTGTTGTTTGTGTGCTTTAGACTCCTGAGTACTGGGATTCCTGGTGTGAGCCACCATACCAGGATGGTATATATTTCCTGAGTAGTTATAAGGAGCTATCAAAAACTGCCATCATCTGCCATCAAGAGATTGGTATCTTTGGTTAGCTGGAGAGATGGTTTAGGCACTAAAAGCACATACTGTTCTTGCAAAGAAATCAAGCTCAATTTGCAGAACCCACGTTGGGCAGCTATCACCACTGTGTCTGCAGTGCATGGGGGCATCTAATGCCTGTGGCCTCTGGGGGCATTTGCACACATGAGCACAAACCCACACACATAATTAAAAATAATCTTTTAAGAATGGGGTGGGGGATTGGCCAATTCTATAGATCAGGGAACTGAGTAATCTCAATGAATATAAACGAACCAAAGAGAAGACCTCAGATTTCAGATGAGACCAGGTCCTGGATGCTGTCTTAATTTGACCTCCTGAGACCTGAGCAGAGGATCCAGTCACCCCAGGCTGCACAGCAGATCCATAGAGCGGTGAGCTCCTGTGTGGGTGCGCGCTGGGTTAGGATGCTAAACTTCCAGTAATCTGTTGTCATTCAAAAGAAAATGAATACAGGCACTTACTTCAGCAAAGTGCTTCTTGGTGCCTGAGGGGAAAAAGGAATAGAGTTAGAGATGGATTATTTAAGCAGCACTATCATTTTAAGTTGGATAAAACAGAAAACAGATCTGGAGTACAGATCAAGAGTTCTGTTCTCAGCCACAAAACTGTTTTATTAGACTAGAATGGTAGTTTCTAATAAGCCTAAAATAGCTACGGATGAGAATCAACCTAAAATGTGGTATTTGATTTTATTCATGATGAAAGAATAAAATCTATCTTTATTCTTGAAGGGGCCGATCCCCTTCCTGAGTCAAAAGTTTGTTAGAGATGCAAGATATTTATTTTGCAACGAATCATCCTGTTTACCACTGTACCTGTTCATACGGACAGTGATGTGAACCTCTTCACACATTTAACTAAATGAGCACAAATTCCTAATGGGATCTGTTTTTATTTCCTCTCTTAGAATAGATTTACTATGCAGAGTCTTCTATTGTATGGTATGACTGAACCTGGATTCTGACTCTGCATTTTGGAATCTTTTTATTTGCTCCTGAAAGGATTCCCATTTGATGACTAGTGACTAACTGTAATTTCATTGGATTAGTGAGGATTCCCTTGAGAGACTGAATCATGTACATGTAGTATGTCGATTAGATGAGAGGGGATTTATTGGAGAATTGACACGTGTGATTATGCTACACCCCAGCAATGACTACCTACAAATGGAAGATCCTGGTATACTGGTGGCGCACCTCTGTATTGCCAGAGGTGGCTTGTTCGTTCTCCGACCACCCTGACTCAAAATAACCACATAGAAATCTGTATTAATTGCAATATTGTTTGGCCAATAGCTTAAACAATTGTAATATTGTTTGTATTTCTGGCTAACTCTTATATCATAAATTAACCCGTTTCTATTAATCTTGCATTTCCACGAGGTCGTGGCCTATGGCAAAGTTTCAGTGGGCTCGGGCAGGGGGTGCCAGCATCCAGTGGCTGGAGATTTCTGTATGGTTAAATCATTGGCCAAAAGATGCTTCTTTTTAAACCAATGGCAATAAAACATATTCACAGCATACATCACCTTCCACATCACCTCTTTAAATGGGAAGACCACTCAATGAGGAAAATCAGTGATAGAATTCTCCACTAAAGGTCACATTTCTTTTCCTCTTCCTCCTCCTTCTTTCAAGGTAAGGTTTCTCTGTGTGACAGCCCTGACTATCCTGGAACTCATTTTGTAGACCGGAGATCTACTTGCCTCTGACTTCCAAGTGCTGGGATTAAAGGCATGCACCATTACACTTGGCTAGGCCAAATTTCTGAGAACTCAGTGGTACCACTGCTATAAGGTGTCCTTGGGTACCAGGCCAATGAATCTGTGGTTCTGGCATCTAAACCTTCCTGATTCTCAGAGAGACAGCAATTTTCCTTCTGTCCCTGTTCTCTGTCCCCACCCTCTGTCACATGCCTTCCAACACTGAAGATGGGTCTTCCATAACTTCTGAGACTCACATGGCAATCTCTCAGTATATATAGTCACACAGACATATAGGAAGTGAGGTTATGCTATATCCCAGGGCATTTATAAGGCTGTACTCATCAGTTTTAAAATACATACATACTTATACATACTAAATTTTTTCCAGCCTTAGTCAATATATTTGAGTATTTAATATTTAAATATATTGACTTAAACCTCCCTAAACAGGAACATTTTTTATTACATTTTTGAGATAAAGTCTAGCACTGGGAGCCAAACTCTTCTCCTACACAAGAGTAGTCCTCCAGCCTGGGTCTCTTGATTATCTTTGGGACTAAATGTGTTTATTATCATGACTTTTGTTTCCTTGTTTTTTTTTTTTTTAGTTTTTTAAATACATGGTCTTAAATACAGTAGCTCTCACTTGACTGGTTATAAAAGCTAGCCTCTGACTTGTGACAATCTTTCTGCTTCTGCCTCTTGTGTGCTAGGATCGTAGGCATATACCACCCTACCCAGCTGCCATCGTAAAATTCCTACTGTTAGTACTGTTAGTGGGCAGTAGTGGTGAACACCTATAATCCCAGCACTCAGGATGCAGAGGTAGGGTGGACCTCTATAAGTTCGGGGCCAGTCTCATCTACAAAGAGAGTTCTAGAACAACCAGGATTGTCACACATAGGAAATCCACCTTAAAAATCTAATGTGTGTGTGTGTGTGTGTACATGCGTTGTGTCTGTCTGTCTGCCTGTGTATGTGTTATTAGTTTAGTTTTTTTCTTGAGACAGCATCTCTTGTAGCTCAGTTTTCTGCAGCCTGCTTACAGTTCCATAATGAACAGTTATCTGCCAGAACATTGATTGGACCTATGTCAGAGACTCCAAGTATGACACACTGGATTCTTCTTCTCTTGTTAAAGATCTATCTTGATTTCCATGGATATTTGCATGTTTGATGTCACATGTGCTTGAGTGCCTAATCCCTTGGATCTGCCATCTCCGAGGATTGGTAACCACCTCTTGGGGGCTAGGATACTAATTTTGGTCTTCTCGAAGAGCAGCAAGTGTTCTTAATTACTGAGTCATCTCTTCAACCCTCATTATTTTCTTTTTAAGGTTTATTTTAATTATTTTTAACTGTCAGGATATGTATGTCTGTTATGAGTCTGTGCAGGTCTGACCAGGTGCCTAAGCAGGCCAGACAGGTCAAGAGCTCCCCGGGGCTGCAGTTCACATGGTCGGAAACCACCTGGCCTTGGCGTTAGGAAATGAACTGTGTCACCTGTAGAGTTGCACATGCTCTTTACTGCTAAGCCATCTTCTTTAGCTCCTGCAAATCACTAGGAGTTTTTATTCGTATATTAATGACTCCATGACCTTTGTAGCTTCTACTAATAGAGGAACGCCCCTCCCTTCCAACAACACAGGGCACACAAGAACAGGAGTGCATTCCCATGCCATTAGGTAGACTTTTGCATTTCTTTGGCTGTTAACACACTTGAGTAATTTTTCTCATTTGCACCTAGCGTTTGATCCTGATAAAATCATATTTTCCCCACCACATAGTCATCTCTGCACTGTGCAACGTGTTTTCCTGAAAACAAACAAGACTCCTCACACTCTGTCAAATCATGTGCTAAAAATAAGTGTTTCGATGTGTTAGAGCAGAAAATTCAGTCACTAGTCAACTCAATCCAGATGCTTAAAAATTGTTAATATCTCCGCCCTCCCCCCCACCCCGCCACAGCCCAGAGCCAAAGACAGAAGTTTCTAGCAACAATCAGATACGCAGTAAGTACTGAGGAAATGCTTTCAAGAAGTGACCTTTACTTGACAGGCAGTTTGGGGAAATGAGGAGATGCTGGGGTCGTGAGGCAAGGGCAGAAATGTACTTTGGGAACAGCAAAATAAACCTCTTGTACACACCTCTTATTCTAACATTGGGGAGGCTGAGGTGGGGGGGATCATTGTAAATTTGAGGCTTGTTTGGGCTACAAAGCGAATTCAAGGCAGCCTGGACTGCATAGTGAGTTCAAAGCCAATGTGGGTTACATAGTGAGGCCTTCTGCTATACCCATCACCCTGAATCCTTTCTTAAACAGAATGTTTGAGGACTGCTGGTCAGTGTGGAAACAGATCCCCTCATCGGTGCACTGTGTGTTTGGCTGATGCAGATGTATTGCTTATCTGACTTTACTTGGAAACAAATTCCAGTGTGCTGGAGGGAAATCCGGTTTAAACCAAGAGGATTTTCCAGTGAAACACCCTGTATTTTGTGTGCTGTTTCCAGCCTGTCATTCCAGTGGGGCTGTTCCCTCAAATGTGCTCTCTAGGTCACTGAACTTTGAATTTCACCTGCCTTCTTTGATGGACTCTTCAGACTGGGCCTGTAGCTCAGTTGGCAGAGTGCTTGCTTTAGAGATAGCTCAGTTGGTGGGGTGTTTGCTTTCCATGCAGTAGGTCTTGGGTTTGATCCCTAGCACTGCAAAAATAAGTACAAATTTAAAGCTATGCCTGATGTCATATATCTATAATCCCACCTCTCCAGTAGATACCAGAACATAAGGAGTCAAGGTCAGTTTGATTATTTAATAGCTTCAAGCTCTACCTAAGGCTCTATTTCAAACAACAATAGCTCCCAGGTGGTAGTGGCACATGCCTTTAATCCCAGCAGGCAGTAGCAGGTGGATCTCCATGAGTTCGAGGCCAGCCTGGTCTTCAGCGCGAGTTCCAGGACAGGTTCCAAAGCTGTACAAACCTGAAAAACAAAAACAAAAGAAAAAAACCAACAATAACAACAACAACAAATTATAACCTGGATTTTCCATTCTACATGATTTTTAGGGATAGTTATCTAGTCTGGTTTTCAATTGCCTTCTTTTCTCTCTTTCTTTTTTTAAAAAATTTTTCTCTCATTCAATACGTCCTGACAACAGCCTCAACTCCCTCCTCTGTTTTCTTTTGAAAAAGAGAGGACCTACCAAGGTTATCAATCAAGCATGACATAAAAAGATGCAATAAGACTAGGTATAAACCCTCATATCAAGGCTAGACAAGGCGAGCCAGTAGGAGGAAAAGGGTCTCAATGGCCTTCTTTTTGAACATTTATGTATGTATGTACATATGTATGTATGTGTGTGTATGTATGTGTGTGTGTGTGCCTGCACACTGCGTGCTTGCCTTGTCATATTGTACTTGTTTAGATAAAAGCACAACTGTGGGAACTGGGTTCTTTCATTTACTTTGGGAACTTGGGGATTAAACTCAGGTTGTCCAGACGTGGTGGCAAGTGCTCTCACCTGCTGAGCCATCTTTCTGGCTCCTCAGTTGCCTTCTTGATACAAAGCCTTTATATAAATTTTAGATATTTTGGGACTGGAAAGATGGCTCAGCAATTAAGAGCACTGGCTGCTCTTCCAAAAAGTCCTGTGTTCAATTCCCAGCAACCAAATAGTGGCTGACAACCATCTGTAATGAGATCTGGTGTCCTCTTCTGGCCTGCAGGCATACATGCATGCAGAATACTATATACATAATAAATAAATAAATCTTTTTTAAAAAATTAGATATTCCCGCTGATCATTAAACTCATATGTATATGTACTGAGTAGAAATCTCTATTTGGATATATGCATGTATCTCAAAGACACCGTGCCCATACTTTATATCTATGAATATAAAAATATGCTATCCTCTCTCTATGCCAACCAAATACATCCTTGCAGTTAAGCAAGAATCTTGCTGTTGACCATAAGTGACTATCCCTTTTACAATTCTCTAGGTAACCAAGGGCTAGCACTTCTAGTCTACTTTAAATTTCATTAGGGAAGTTCATTTCTTTCTGTTTCCAATCCTATCTCCCCACTTTAGCTTTTAGCTGAGAACTGCAACCAACTGTCAAGCTGTGTGACAGTTTTAATTATTTTGAACCCAATCGTCACAGTCATTAACCTCTGATCATACCAGTCTGCGAATGTGCACTTACTCGAGAATGAAATAAAATTCGGTCATATTTGCAAAGCCATGCCTATTTTTCCACCCAGACCACAGAAGTTGTTTTAATAGAATGTGATGGTTTGGATGCGGTTTGCTCCCCAAAGCTCATGTGTTGAAAGTTTGTTCTTAGTATGAAAGGTGGTTGGACCTTTAGGAGGTTGGGCCCTGTGGGACGACCTTCTGTCTGTGCATGCTGTCCTCAAGGGGAAATCAAGCCATTCTCCAGAGATGTCTTCTCCACTTCTCACAAGGAGGGCTGTCCTAACTGGAGTCTGACAACGTACCACTGTCTGCATTTCTGGCTGACCATACCATGTTTTGCCACCACACAGACAGCAGACATCAATTAGCTTCCCATCCAATGCCTGATACTTTGCCTGTCTAAAACACCTGAGCTGAATGGCCAATAGCAAGGCAGAAGAAAGGATAGGTGGGGCTGTTAGGCAGAGAGAAAAAGAATGAGAAAAAATCTGGGAGGAGAGAGATCAATCAGTGAGAAAAGAAGGGGCCAGTCACCCAGCCAGTCACAGAGTAAGAGTGAAAGGAAGATGTACAGAAGCAAGAAAAGGAAAAAGCCCAGAGGCAAAAGGTAGTGGGATAATTTAACAAAAGCAGGCTTAAAAAAAAAAGCCAAGCTAAGGCTGGGTGTTTATAAGAAATAAGACTCCATATCTAATTTATTTGGGAGCTTGGTGGTGGTGCCCTCATCTCAGCCCCCAAAGACAAAAGAATAAAGAGTGAAAAACAAGCTATAGGAGTTCTCTCTCTCTCTCTCTCTCTCTGCTCCTTTCCCTTCTAGTGGGACTCATACTTGGAGTTAAGATGGGGAGTTACTGCACTGTGAGAGTCAACTCTGAAGGGAGAATGATGGTGTGTCCAGATGTAGCATGGAGATATCTAGTCTACATGGGAAGCTGTAGTTAGCATGGTCCAGCTAGACTGTAAGCACAAAACATGCTTTAAATCTCAATAACTTTTTTTTTTTTTTTTTGGACAAGGTTCTTTGGTTGGCCTGGAACTCATCACATAGCCCAGATTAGACTGTAACTTGGAGTGATCACCCTGCCTCTGCCTTCTGACATTGGGGTTACATCAGTGTGCCACAGATTCTGGATAAGGATTTCAGTCTTCTGGTTGCAGTTCCACAAACATGTTGCATCGTTCCTTTAACTTCTTTGAGTTTCCAAGTCACAGTGACGTGGCTTATGGTCCTTGTGTCACAGCTCCTCAGGGGCATCCATTTCTTAGTGGTTAAGTGGGATTGGAGCAGAATTTTCAACAGTTTCCGAAATGTCCCTAAACACATTTCTCCCATTTTGTATTATGTGTGCAAAGTGGCATTATCAAAATTGATGATTGTAAAATCAAAATATTGATCAGACTTGGAATGGATCTGCACATTTATGATCCTAGAACTTGAGTGGTGAGGCAGGAGGATCAAGAGTTCAAGGCCAGCCTAAGTTACATAGCAAGTTTGAAGACAGCTTGGACCATATGAGCTTCTAAAAAACAAAACAAAATAAAACAGAAACAAAGCAAAGAACAGAATAAATAAATGCATAAATGATTAAAAACATCGAACATACTCTAGCCCTGCCTTACCAATTATCTACTGAAGATTTATTCCTTATGTAAAAATAAACAAACACATCCATTTAATTAATATGAGAATTTGTTTTCATCTTTTATAATGGCAAAATTGTATGTATGGTAAAGAGTTGCTTAAACACTTTTTGTTATGATTTATCATCACTAAATGTTTGAATTTGCATACTTATTTTATAAGTATTTTCCCAGGGTCCTACAAATTTCTAGGGTGAAATAGTGTGGCAAAGTAGAAAAAAAGCAGCCCTGGTATAAAATACAAACATATATAAAATAAAATAGAATCATAAGTCAACGCAATGACAAAGCAATGCAAAGCAAAGTAAGCTAAAATTCATAATTTGGAGGATTGTGCGTGCATGTGACCACACATGTGCATACACACGCGTGTGCACACACACACACAGTGTTTCATGTGGAATACATATTGGGCAAGTTGTTTATAGAGATTCAACTTTATTTTTCCAGATGGCTATACTCACTTGTCCTAAATCATCTGTTGAATAATCTATCTTTTCCACACTGATGTGAAATGACAGTTATATTTTTAAAACTAGGCTTTCATACAAGGTATTTTCCAAATAAGCTCAATCTAACCCACTATCCCCCCCAATATGCAAGGACTTATTATATTTTTGAAGTTCTATTTATTTTCCCCTATACTTCCAACCTTAGCTAAATCTGGGTGGCAGTTGTTACCATGGGATATCTCTAGCATTATCTCATCACAGACATGAGACTGCAAAGGATGATACTTGAGATGCTGGTGGCAGGAGTCATGACACAGTGCCTTGAAGGTTTGTGGAGGACATTTTAGGAGAGCTGGACCACTCTGAATTTGGCACATTTCTGAACAGAGCCTACCTACCCAGTGTGTTTAGAGAAATAATAAAGTCTGCCATTTCCAAGGAAGAGTTGTGCCAGTGTGTTGGAGAAGGCCACTAGTTAGTTCCTGGCCACTTAGCCCTGAAATAATCACACAGAAACTGTATTATTTAAATCACTGCTTGGCCCATTAGCTCTAGCTTTTTAATTGGCTAACTCTTACATCTTAATTTAAACCGTCTCCATTAATCTGTGCATCACCATGAGGTTGTGGCCTACCAGCAAAGTTTCAGCATATCTGTCTCCAGCAGCGGCTCCCTGACTCCACCTTCCTTCTCCCAGCATTCAGTTTAGTTTTCTGCACCTAGGTCTGTTCTTCTATAGCTCTGCTATAGTCCCTAAACAGTTTTTTTATTAACCAATGATATTCACAGCACACAGAGGGAAATCCCACATCACCAGTGGGTATAACCCTCATGCCTCAATGACAGCTCTCCATTTGACTTCTGATTCCATCAGAGATTATTTATTTATTTAAGATCATTAGAATTCTTTTGTGTTAAAGTCAACAGCAAGTCATAGTGTAATGTGCTGACCAAAGAGAAGAACCTCATATTGGTAGGAGGAGTAGATTACATTTCCCATTCTGATGTGACCTAAGTAAGCATGGAGATCAGCTCGACTCATTTGAGCATGGGTTTCCATCTTCACCTGTGGAAGGTTATTGGGTATAGGATTATTCTACTTTCAGCAGAGTAGAAGACTGCAACTGTGTAGTGACGTGACTCCTCCTAGTCGTTCATTTCAAGCATTCTTTTACTGTTTTCAGAGAGAGAGTCTCACTGTGCTGCAGGCTAGTCTGGCTTGGACCTTGCCATGTAGTCCAGGCTGGCCTATAATCAGCAATCTAGAGTGCTAGAATTATAGGCATGGTTCCTCATACTTCATTGAAAAAACTTCCTTATGTTGATTTCTGAACATATGGGAAAAATCTCCTGGTCATAAATGAAGAAGGCACAGGTATTATCTTTTTATTGATATTTATTAAGCTCTACATTTTTCTCTGCTCCCATCCCTGCCTCTCCCCTCTTCCCCTTTAATCCTCCCCCCAAGGTCCCTATGCCCCCAATTTACTCAGGAGATCTTGTCTGGCACAGGTATTATCTTATGAAGCTCATAAAAGACAGGTGTTTTCTTGGAAGAAGGATGTGCAATGGAATAGTAGTGTGAATTGGTGGCAGAACATGCCAGTCTCCTAATTCCAAATTGGAATGTGGGCTCTATGATGCACTCCAACTCAACTGTGAGACTCATTCCAATGACTCCTCCTAGGGCGGGGTGTGAATTACATTGAATGCTGGTAGTATCTCTTAAATCTTTTTCCTAGAATGGCATTTAATTTAGAGTTATTGCCAATTTATTTTTGGAAGACTCTGGCTTATAATTCCTAACAGTGTGGAAGCTGTGTTCATGTAGCAGCTTGAAAGTCACCACAGCCATAATGCTTTTATGGTGCCTCACTGATGCCACCGCAATTGCTGAGGATAATAACACAACTCTGTGATGGTTTGGTTAAAGCCTCATTATTGAAAACGGTGTATAAATGACATATGTTTAAAACATTTGAATCAATGTCTTCACCCTGGATCTCCACCACCAGGCCAGGAAGTGATGGATCAATGACTTTGGAAATGTGAGTTTTGGTTAGTCATAGTTGAAGATAAGACAACATCTAAAATCCTGTTGGAAGTGAATAGGAAAAGAGGATCAATTCTTAAAAGTCAGAGCACAAGGTTAATGGGATAACTTCGATAATATAAGCCTGCAGAAGGTTGCCAAGCCAGAGAGAGCAACAGGTCAAGAATATAAGCAGAGTCTGGTGAACCGAGTGGAGCTTATGAAACACTTTCTGGCAAATAGCATAGGAAAGAAGGGCATGAGCAGAAGGACTCATGGGCATAGGACACTGTGAGTTTATACAGCACTTAGCACTCATCATAGAGGTCACTGTACAGAATGCTATACATTTCCTTTTTTATAGACTGAAGGAAAAATGTCTGCCCACGTGATTCCTGCCAAGTAAGAAATGAAAGAGACTAAGGTGGTTTATTGCTCGTTTGAACATTACTGGAAGGTAAAAACCAACAAACAAAATTATGCCAAGATATAGTTACTTCTATCTACCCCGTAGTGCAAAGGTCTCTTGAGGTAACGTTTAAAAATATCAATTGAACTACTTTTGATGGCAGAGGGATGAGCGAGCATGTGGGCTTTCAGGGCTGAGAGGTAAGTCTAAGTTAATTCATTGTTCGCCGAAGGTCAAGGAATAGTTCAGTGATATAGTTCTTCCTTTGTTAGGATGAATACAATCAAACAAATGTTCTGAGTGCCTGATTACTGTGCCAAAAACTTAAGCTTTTGTTAAGCAGAAAAAAAGAGTTTATTGATAAAAGGAATATAAGTTGCAATATCTTCTTTCTTAATTTTCTTGAGTGCAGTCTCCTGAAGGATTTAAGGCAGACTTCCTATTCAGGGAGCAGAGGCTGCCACAGTCTTCTGATTTAGACTAACGAGTTAATCCTCTGTGCCCCAAACCTATATGTTTGAATGGTTTCGTGGTGCTTATGTACAGGAACTAACTACAAAATCCCAACTATATTGGATGCCCAGCATCTAGCGTGTGGCATGCACAGAAGTGATTCAAATTCAGATTTGGGGCTGGTGATGAGTCGGTGCGCAGGAGTTCCACATTAAGTCACAATTGGCTTTGTGCTGGAGAGCGCACATCATTTGGTGTAATCAGGCCCAGAGGAGAGCTAGAGTTTCTCGTAACAACAACACAGCACCCTATCACCCAGTTGTGACCGAAGAGGACTTCTGTGATCCCAGACTAGAAGTGTCCCCTTGTCGTGATGTCCATCCAAGAGAAGATATCCACAGCAGATTTGATGGAGAGCCTTCGGGAAGAGCTTACCTGTTTCATCTGTTTGGACTATTTCAACAGTCCGGTGACCACCGAGTGTGGGCACAGCTTTTGCCTGATGTGTCTCCTCAAGAGCTGGGAGGAGCATAACACACCTTTATCTTGTCCCGAGTGCTGGAGGACTTTGGGAGCCCCTCATTTCCAAGCCAATGAGCGACTGGGGAGACTGGCTAGCATTGGCAGGCAGTTGAGATCTCAGGTCCTGCAGAGTGAGGATGAGCAGAGCAGTTGTGGGAGAACGCCAGGAGCCAGCAGGGTGTTCTCTGATGATGAACAGAGTGTAGTTAATTTCTCAACACAAAGTCATGGCATGAACAGGGCATATTTCTCCAGCGAGGCTGAGGAACAACACAAAGTAAGTTGGCTTGCTCAGTGGCAACCTCAGAGCGCAGAACTGGTCCTATCCCTTAATTCTCATAGTGGTCTTTGTTGGTGATAGCCATGGGCATATATCTTCAGACTAGCACATTGCACACTGGCTTGGATCCTACTTCCACCATTTCTTTGAGAGTCTCAGTTATCTAGTTGTTGGCTACTGGCTAGTGTTGTTAAACTAATACGAGTGGCAAATCTTTACAGCGTACAAGAGCACAGCATCTAGTGACTAGTTTTCCTGATCTTTTCACCATCGGGTACTCTGCCAAGGGGTTTGTTTCTACTGCAGGAAAAACTCCAGGACATCATCAACCTTTTACGGAAAAAGAAGAAGGAAGCTCAGGCCATACTGAACCACGAGAAAGAGCGAGTGATGCTGTGTAAGGTCAGTGTCTGTCTGATGTTTGGGCTTGTGTGTGAGATGCCTGGTGAAACATCAGGGAGAGAGGACCACGTGAGTCCTGCTTTGGGGCTGCCTGGCTCTGTGTATTCGCCTGGGGACATGACAGTTCTGCTCAACTTCTCTCACCACAGGTAGATTTATGTTTCCTTCTTTATCTTCCTTGACTAGCTGCTGTGATGAATCTGATTAATATTATTTAAAATACAAGCAACAGATTTGCAAGACAGGATGGAAGCCGGTTTTAAAAGCGAGTCTCTCAAATGCTTAGGGAAAAATTGTATGCAAATTAAAAGCAAGTAAAGCGGAAGGGACAATAATGGCATAATAGTAGATTGAATCGTACTGGAACGAATGCCTAAGGTTAGTCACAGATTTGGATTTCAATTGCCTAGCAGTTAAAGCGAAGAATTAAGTGTTTAATATGGCACAGTGTAGATATTAGGGCTGGGGAGGTGGTTCAGTGGGTTTAAAAAAAAAAGCTCTTGCCATGCAAGTCTGATATCCTGAGTTTGGATATACAGAACCTACATAAAAGCCAGAAGGACAAGTATTTGTAACTCTGTGGGAGGCATGTGTGTGTGTGTGTGTGTACACATGCGCATACACACGCGCGTGAGTGTGCGCACGCAAACACACACACACACACACCTATTTCCTCGTGCATTTGAAGTGAATATTTGAATTTTTCAAAGACTCTGAGGACATTTGTTCATTTGAGGCATCCTCTCCCTGAGTAGCCCAGGCTAGATTCAAACTCCTGATTTATCTTTTCCTGTCTTAGTCCCCCTAAGCACTGGAATTTCAGGTGTGCTGTACCACCATTCATGGCAGACTTTGAATTCTTTTATCTTCTTTGTTTTGGGAGACACAGTCACGCTGAATGATCCTGGCTGGCCATGAATTTGCTGTGTAGATGAACAGGCTGACCTCAAATTTTGCGTCCATCCTCCTGCCTCTGCCTCTGCCTCCTGAGTGCTGGTTTTACATTCCTGTGCCACCATGTCAGCTTAGATCTAGAACATAATGGTAACTTTTTATGATGTATTTCTTGCATGTTATCTGATGCCAAGTTTATTTTTAAAATAAATATATGTCTAATAATGTACACATATATCTTTCACATGTTTTCTCTTTTTGAGTTTCATTTATTTTAATACTTGTTTCCTTTTAATTTTAATTTTCTTTTCAGGTTTTTTCCTCTTTTAAATTTCGTTTTATTTTTACCGGGTGTAGTGGCACTTACCTTTAATCCCAACACTCTGAAGGCAGAGGCAAGTGTATCCCTGAGATTTCAAGGCTGCATAGTAAGTTCCAGAACAGCCAGAGTTACATAGTCAGACCCTGATTCTAAAAACAAAACAAAACAAAAAGCAAAAGACCGAACATTTTAATTTTATTTTCAGACAGTGCTGATTACTACATGTCAGACTTTGTGATTCTTTTTTATTTCTTTTTTTTTCTCCTTTTTTTTTTTTGGTCTGTTTGCAGTAGAAAAGACAGTTCTTAGGTTAGAAAATCTGATAGTGTTGATTACTGTGGCTGTACACATCTTTCAAAACTTTGCTCTTTATCCACCTAGTTAATATAAGGTATGCGTTCTAGGAGTGTTTCTGTTGCTAACATTGTGTGTGTATGTGTGTGTGTGCGCGTGCATGGGCATGAGCGCATGGGCATGCTCGAGCACTGATGTGCACATGCGATAGCAGGAGGAGACAAAGACGTGTAAGCAGGTCGTCGTGTCGGAATATATGAAGATGCACCAGTTTCTGAAGGAGGAGGAACAGCTGCAGCTGCAGATGCTGGACAAGGAGGAGAAACAGAACATGAAGAAACTGAGAGACAATGAGATCCACCTGACCCAGCAAGTCAGACGCCTCAACAAGATGATAGGACGGATGGAGTCCACCTGTCAAAACTTGACCTTAGAGTCTTTTGAGGTGAGGCGAAATTCAGGAGGATGTCAGGGAAAATTGACGGAAAAAAATATGCATAGTGACCCGCAGTATTTCAATCCATAGGAATTTATATTTTCCGGTATTAATCTGAAAAATTAAGTTCTGCCTGAAAAGTAGTTTTCCTAGGGAACTGATTTTTCTGGATATGATATATTCTTCAAAAGGAGGAGAAATCAAACAAGGAGGGAAAAGACAAGCTCAGAGGTGACTGTAGTTTCTTCTGGAGCTGCCTGTGCAAACTCAGCTTTGTTTAGTAATTCATTATTTATTGGTAGCTAATGTAGATGGTCAATTTAGTCTCCTCAAAGATCTGGGGAGGGTGAGCAAGAGTGTCGTAGCCTAGAGGTGATTGTCATCTACAAAACAGATCTGGAGTAGCAAATATTTACTAATTAGACTCATGGCAGTTAAGGATATCTGTTGGTCCTACAGCTAAGAGGGGACAGAACCCATGTGTCCTTGTGCCAAGCCCACTGTTCCATCTTTGTTTACTCCCCCCCTAAGGTATGGCACTCATTAATATCCCAGTCATAAGCCGTGAGACCCACCTCAGCTTCACGTTCACTGACGCTCAGATTCTGCAGAGTGCTGTCTAATTCTTTGTCTTCTGAATGGCTAAACAACATCAAAACACAGAGCATGGACTTGGTCTCAGTTCTCACTGAGTCGTTTTTCTGAGTCATCTGAGTCTCACTGAGTCATCTCCGGTTCTGGGACATGACATTATTATTTGGCTTCATTATGAACAAGGGAAAGGGACTTAGAAGTCCCAGTGTTCTTTGAGCCATATATAGGCTGTTATGGTTGCATAGGGGTGGAGAGACATTTTTCAATGTGGTAGTCACTAGTAAGATGCCCATGTTTTCTACATAATCTCTAACCCATGCCCACATAAATAACCCTAACTAAACTTATTGGGTCATAAACAAACAAACAAGTAATGTGAGTAGAATTGCCGACACACTGGGAAGAGGAAGGGGTTGAATAAGAGGACAGATCAAAACCCCTTATTTACATATATATATACATATATATATATGTATATATATATATATATACATATATTTGATGTATATATATACATCAAAATATATTATGTCCATGTGTGAAAGTGTCAGAATGCAATCCATTATTATGCATAATGAATTTATGTGAATAAAGTTAAAACACATTTTAACAAAGACTTTAAGAGATAAGAGATTGTTTAGTGGGTAAGGTCACTGCTGCCAAGGCTAACCACCTGAATTCTGTCCATGACTGGGATCCATGTGGTACAAGGACAGACTCCATTAGCTGTCTTCTCACCTCCATATTTGTGCTGTGGCCAAGAGCCTTCCCTATATACAAATAAGATGCTTTTTTTTAAAAAAAAATCAAAAGCATGGATGTGAAAAAAGAACAAACGATTTTTCTGGTCAGTGTGAGACTTACCTCATGTTCATCAAAACCCATCCTTAGGAGAAGCTGGGGCATTATACTTCTGCCCTGTGTGTCACACCCTCTCGTGGTGTGCTAGGACCATGGAAGCAGATTCTGCGAAACTGCCAAAAGACTGTGACGAAAACGGATTTGGTGCTCGCTAGTGATTGACACGAACAGCTAGTAACCTTCTTGTCTTTCTATCCTTAGGAAGTCAGAGGAGCCATGGACCGGTAGGTTTCCATCACGTCTCCAGCATGTGGCACATAGGGATCTGGTACTGATGAAATAGTGATGACGTGGGAATGAGGATGTGGATGTTGTTGGGGAGAGATGATATGGATCACGAGGTTGGACCAGGTCATGTAGCATGCGTCAAGGAGAGAATGAGGCTCTCTTTTCTCTTGAAAGGTGTGAGTCACTGTTGCTTCAGTGTCCAGAGACCACCGTCACGGAGCTGAGCCTGTGCCGTATCACTGGGATGAGGGAGATGTTGAAAAAATTCAGCAGTAAGTCCACCTCCTTATCACACGTCCAGAGATTTCCAGAGTTAAGTTCAGCACATGTTTTGGGCACCACTGAGCTCCTGGGCAGCTTCTTCTACCATACAATATTCTGATACAAGGTTCCCAGGTCCAGTATTCCTGAACTAGTGCTGAGCACCAAGTTACAAACACTGCCTGTGCTCGAGCCAAGAGGCAGAGAGCTTGCTTGCTGTTCTGTGAGGCTCTGCTTGTTGTCACTAGGTCTTCAGTCCTTGTTCTGTGATATGCACACACCATACACACCATACACACCACACACAATAATCCTCACCGAGAGGATCGTGCTTTGTCAGCTCTCTTCCTGTTAGGATAAAAGCTGGCTTAAATGCTTTTGTTTTAATCTTTGTGTGCAGGCAGGCAGTGGTGTGTGTGCGCACGCCCACACACAGGTTTATGTTTCATTTAATGGATATAGAGTTCACATGACAACCTTGGGGTAAGTCTTTGACTCTTTGTTTGAGGCAGGTCTTTCTATTTGTCACACCCAGATGTTCTGGGAATATATTTGACTAGAAGCTGTCTAAGTTGGATTGTTATCTGTAACAGTAAACTAACACCATTGTTCAAAGATGTGAGTATGTATAGCCTGATTCATATTGGGATGGGGGGGGGTCCTGAGGTTACTAGGTGCATTGATTGGAGAGGGGTGTGTATACACAGTGCATGCATGAAGGAACTAGAATGTCCAAGTACATTATTACAGGAGGGTCTATATGGGAACAACTCAAAACCAAATGGGGTCCCAAATCTGCCTGCTTGTTTGCCTGCTTCAATGAGGGCAAATGATCCCATCTGGGGTTAGTGAAATTTTGGGGCCTCTCATGGACTTCTTCACAGGTGGGTGGAGATGAAGTGTTCCCAGTCACTCACATATGCTATATGGCATTGTCACCTTGGTGCTAACTCACACAAAGCTGCATTTGACCACGGTGCACTGAAAAATAGGAATTAGAAGTTTGCTGTTATAACAAGCAATGATTTTGTAATCTTAGTAAAGTTGATCTCTTAAGGATTTTATTTTTCTTTTTAATTTATTTTTATTTAATTGTTATGCATTTATTAAACAAGAGCTCATACATCCCAGGCTGTATAGTCAACTCCCTGTGTAGTCAAGGGTGACCTTGAATTTCTGATCTTCCTGATTCTACTTCCCGAGTGCAGGGACCACAGGTTTGTTTAACCACACCAGCTTTTGTGCAGTGCTGGGGATTGAACCCAGGGCTTCGTGCACGTTAGGCAGGCATTCCACCAACAGTGCAATGCCCCCAGGCCTCCTTTCAAATTGATTTTTTTAAAAATATTTGTTATTAGCTATGTATATTTATGTGGGTCTCTGTCGGGGGTACACATGAATTCAGGTACCCGAGGAGGGCAGAGCTGTTAGGTCCCCTAGAGATGGCATTTCAGGAAGTTGTGAGCCACCAGATAGGAGTGCTGGGGATACAATTCAGGACCTCTGGAAGAGCATCATGTACTTTTAGCCATAGAGCTATCTCTCTAGCCCTTGTTATTTATTTATTTATTTATTTATTTATTTATTTATTTATTTATTATTTGACAGAGTTTTGCTATGAAGCCCAGACTGGCCTCAAAGTTATGGCAATCTTCCTGCTGCAGCCTTTTGAGTATTGGGATTACAGGCCTGTGCCATCTTGTCGGGGTTAACTTTTAAATTTTTATTATCATTACAACTATTATCACAGCACTGGGGATTGCACCCAGGGCGTTGTGCATTGTGGATGCTAGAGAAGTACTCTGTCCCTGGGTTATATCTCTATAGCATTTTTTAGAAATTAAATAATTAATTGTAATAATTGAGACAAGGTCTCATAGAGCCCACGATGGCTTCCAATTCACTATGTAACTGAAGATGACCTTAAATTCCTGCTTCTCTTGCCTCCACCTCCTGAGTGCACAGATTATAGATATATGGCCACCATACCTAGCCAGTATATATATATATGCACACGTATATACCTATTTTTAATAAAACTATATTCATATATATTATGTATTTCATATACATGAAAAATTATGATTGCTACAATGATGAAATGCAATAATACATAGAAATGCAGGATTTGCTTTTAGAAAGAGTCCAACAAATGTTAATGAACAAATTAACAAATGTTAATTAGCAAATGTTAATGTCTCTCTTTTTCAAACCGCAAAAATTCTGCTATGTCTAAGAGCAAGGGCATCTTTGTATGGACAGATAACCTAAATTCTGAAACTGTCCTCTCTAGGAAACCAATTTCCTTACACTTTCAGGTTCCTCTCACCCTGGCGAGTGTGCAGAGTCTCTGCATGTGGCTATTCTATCTCTTCCGATAGCTTCGTTCTCTGTTCTGGGGGCAGACAAGGTCTCATTACATATCCCTGGCTACCCTTAAACTCATGGCGGTCCTCCTGCCTAAAGTTCCTAAACATTGGGATTACTGACATACGACACCAAGTCTAACTAGAGATGGACTTTCTTTCTTTCTTTCTTTCTTTCTTTCTTTTTCTTTCTCTCTTCCTTTCTTTTTCTTTTTCAGAGACAGGGCTTCTTTGTAACCCTGACTGTCCTGGAACTTGCTTTGTACCTCTCAAATGCTGTGATTAAAGGTGTGTGCCACTACCACTAGGATGGACTTTTTTCTTTTCTAAAGAATGCTATCTCAGCAGATCCACTGAAATTACATTTAAAAACATTTTTGTTTATTTTGAAATAGGGTCTTATACTATAAACCAGGCTGCTCTTGAACTCACTACATAGAGCAGTTTGGCTTCAATCTTGGTTCTGAAACCAGATATTGCTGTGTAGCCCAGGATATCCTTCTATTTACCTTGTAGTCCAGGCTGGATTTGAACTCATACACTCTTGTTTTAGGTTTATAAGTGCTGGAATTGCTTGCCTGGCTAACACCCAAATTATATTTAAAGAATAGATTTAGCTGGGCTTGGTAGTTATGCCTAAATCCCAGCACTGAAGATGCTAACACAGGAGAGAACTGCCGAATTCAAGACCCAGCCTGGGTTGCTTAGTTATGTCCTATCTCAAAAACAAACAAATAATAATAGGGCTTGCTATTAAGGATGTAGTTTAATATTAACATATATGGGAGGTTTCCAAGGATGTCCAACCATTCATTCTTTTCTCTTCTTGCAGCAGATGTAACTCTAGACCCAGCCACAGCCAATGCCTACCTAGTTTTGTCAGATGATCTGAAAAGTGTGAAATATGGAGGAACCAGACAGCAATTGCCTGACAACCCAGAAAGATTCGATCAGTCTGCCACTGTGTTGGGAGCCCAGATCTTCACCTGTGGGCGGCACTACTGGGAGGTGGACGTGGGGAAGAAGACTGAGTGGGAAGTTGGCATCTGCAAGGACTCTGTGAGCCGAAAGGGGAATCTCCCCAAACCCCCTGGGGACCTCTTCTCACTCATAGGGTTAAAAATCGGTGATGATTACAGTCTCTGGGTTTCATCGCCTTTGAAAGGTCAGCACGTCCGAGAGCCTGTGCATAAGGTTGGTGTGTTCTTGGACTATGAGTCCGGACATATAGCATTCTACAACGTGACGGATGAGTCCCTCATTTACAGCTTCCCATCGACCTCTTTCCACGAAGCTCTCAGACCCATCTTCTCCCCTTGTCTTCCGAATGAAGGGACAAACACAGACCCTCTTATCATCTGTCACATCTGAGGGATGTGCCCTGAACCTTTGAAGACAGAGCAAGGACCAGCCTAATCATTGAGATGATTAGTGCATTGAGAAACTTTCCCACATCAGAATCTGAAAAGGAACAAAAAAAAAAAAAAAAAGAAAAAGAAAATCCTTCCTCCCCAAAGACTTCCCACAAACCCAGTTCTGCAGTGAAGAGTCAATTAAAAATCTATTCAACACCAAGAACTAGAAGCCGATACCCTGACTTAACCCAGTCTGTTAAATGAACCCTGTGTGTGCTGGCCGCTCAACATTCGTACCATCCTCTTTGACCTGTCAGTCTGTCATAGGCCAGGTTGAAAAATATACATCATTTTTTTCAGTCTGTTTATTTGCTTTTCTAGCACTGTGCATCTTGTGTTTTTATCTAACATATATAGATAACATGTTTGTCTGCAAGGTCACCTCAAGAGTGAGTTCCTCCATCTAGAGTGGGTGATGGAGACTTAGGACTCAGCCTCCTCTAGAAACCTACATTTTCCCACGAGGCTTGGACTACTCATCCCCAGGAAGGCTTACAAGTTTAGGATGCTGTTTAGATTTGCTATGGTCATCATCAGACGATTAGTGTTACTATTATCTTAAGAGCCTAGAATTTTCTATAGTTTATTGCAGATAAAGGTCTGGTCAATAAACCTATTAGGGCAATGGACGCCAAGTGGCTTGGGGTTTTCGCTGTGGGTGTTGGCTATACTTGATAACTTTCTGAGAGCAGACGTCTTTTAGTCCCTAGAAGGTGGATGTTAGCCTTTGCCATCTCAGAATGCCAGGGCCTGGGGGGATGCAGTGAGTTCAGATGGAACTCCTTTGAGTGGTGATACCACCTGCTGGAAAGAGGCCTGCGGACATGCATCCCACTTTTGTGGTCTCTACCTTTGGCATTTTTCTGTCCCTGTTTTTAAAAATAGAAATCTACCTTACGTTGAAGAATGTCACCGATCATAATGTCACAGAAAAGACAAGTCAACTGATAGGTCTTGACTACCACACAGCTGCCTAATTAAAGGTTTTCAGGGGGAAAATGTCATGGGTTTTGTCTAAAATAGAAACTAGATGTGTGTGTGTGTGTGTGTGTGAGAGAGAGAGAGAGAGAGAGAGAGAGAGAGAGAGAGAGAGAGAGAGACTTACTCTTGAGCCAGGCATGGCGGTGCATACCTGTAATCACTGTAATCACAGTGTGAATGGAGGCATCAGGAGGATCAGGAATTCAAAATCAGTTTTGATTACACAGTGAGTCTGAGGCCATCCTAGGCTTCATGGGACCTTCTTTCAACAACAACATCAACAAAACTATTTACTCAGTGTGCAAGACCCACGTGAAGTCAGTAACAGATTTGTGTTATGCGTCACGATCATCCCCTTCCTCAACCTAAATCTACTTTCTCTTTTACTGTGATACATTTCAACTTTGTGCCCCAGAAAGGGAGGGACCTGATATGAAGAACCAGCTTCAGATGCCAGAAAACACTCGCTTCTCTGTGTTTATATTTGAGTTTTCCTTCTGTCACCATACATAGTCCCAATTGATGACTGGGGTGGCACGATCATTTACTGACAGACAGATTTCTTTCTCATTTACTATCAAAATAAATAGTTCTTTTTATTTTTTTGAGACAGGGTTTGTGTACTCCTGGCTATCCTGGAACTTACTCTGTAGACCAGGCTCTTCTTGAACTTGGATATCCTCCTGCTGCCTGCTTCTTCCTCTCTGCCTCTCTCCCTCTGCTGGGATTAAAGGCGAGCAGCACCATGTCTGGCCACTTGCCAATTTCTGTATACAGTATTCTGCCGGCATGTATGCTTGCATACCAAAAGCAGGCACCAGATCTCATTACAGATGATTGTGAGCCACCATGCAGTTGCTAGAAATTGAACTCAGAACCGCAGGAAGACAGTCATCTCTTCAGCCCCAGAATGTGACCCTCAAAAACTCAGGTCATCCCTGGATGGGCTCAAACCACCAACCTTTTGGTTAACAGCCCAGTGCACTAACGGATTGCACCACAATATATATATATTAAGGAAACCAGTAAAAGTCAGAAAAAGAGAAAAAAACTTGTGAGTTAGTTTCTCGTATTTTACAGAAATCCTTTTGACCAAGAAGCACACAGCTGCAATCTCAGCACTTAGAAGATGTGAAGGAAAGAGGTGAGGGAAGGAGAGAGAGACAGACAGAGTGAGAGAGAGAGAGAGAGAGAGAAGAGGAGAGACTCACCATTGTCTAGGGTGCCCTGTAATAGATTTTAATTGGCTTCTGGTATGAAGCAAGTTTTTACGAGGCCCGAAGCTCATGCAAATGAAGTCATTTAAAAGATTAATAATAAAAAAATTACCAATAATAAAATAGGGTCAGAATCTCTAGCAAATGAGTGGCCTGACGCTTAGACTTCATTACCTTAGTGTACACTCGTTTCTGCTTAGCCAGATGCAAAAATGTGGTAGAGAGGCTGGGCAGCAAGCACCCTAGCCTCCAGCTGCAGCTCTCTGCCTACTTCCTCTACCACCCACTGATTTCTCTGTCTCCCGGTGCCTCAGTCTCCTCAGTAAAAATGACCTTGAAATGTCTGCCTCAAAGGCAACCATCAAACAACTGCGCTTGTGCAGAGAACAACACCTTTTTAACTCAGGAACTGTCAATCATCCATCCTTTCCTACTCTTTGTCATCCCCAGCAGCCAGACTGCTGCCTGTATCTCACAGTGCTGACGAAGGCATCCCAGGCTCCTTGATCGGCTGCCTTGGCTCTTCCCTCTTCCCCCACAGTCCTCAGGCTGCCAGTCCCTGAAACCCTCCTAGACAACAGACCTAGATCAAGACATCCATGATTCTAATTTTGAAATTGTTTTCTTATTTTGAGGCAGACTCATATTCTAGAGCCCAGGCTGGTCTCTAGTTTCGACAATCCTCTTCCTCAGCTTTCCAGTGCAGAGACTACACACAGGAGTTACCACACCAGGCCTGATTGTAATTCTTCCTTTTTGTATATTAGGAAAATTTCTGGAAAATTCTTGGACATTTTAGCTATTACTCTTCATGTTGCCCCTTCATTCTTTTCCTTCCAGTTCAAATAGTGTGATTGTTGCTATTCCCTGGCTTTACTGTGTTTTCAACAGACATGAAGTACTCACAAGTCTTAGTTTAAATGGAAATTCTCCTCTACTACACTTTATTTTGGTGAGGAGCCCTTCCCCCTTCTCTCAAAATTATATTCAGGGTTGGAGTAATGGCTCAGAGGTTAAGAGTACTTGCTGCTCTTGCAGAGGACCAGCGTTCCCAGCAGCCACATGGTGGCTCACAACCATCTGTAACTCCAGTTCAAGGGGATCCAATGCCCTCTTCTGATTTCCCTGGGCACCGAGAACACAGGTGGTTCACATATACACATGCAAGCAAAGGACATTAAATAAATGCATCTTTAAAAATATATTAAGTTTTTGATTAATATACAAACCAGCCGGTTTCATTATGACATGTTTACACGTGTGTACACTTAGACTTTGCTCACATCAGACCTCATTTCTCTTTGACCACTCTTCTCTTGTCCCCTTCCTCTCACTAATGAGTTCCGTGTTTGCTTTCAGGACAGCTCTTTGCAATGGGTTTGATTTCCCTATCCTCAGTTAGTATGGAAAGTCAATGCATAGTGTGCTCTGGAGAGACAAGAGTCTGAATAGTGCCAGGGTAGCGCTCTCTCTCTCTCTCTCTCTCTCTCTCTGTGTGTGTGTGTGTGTGTTGGGATTATGCATACATGTGTAGTGAGGGGCCTATTGTAGGGAGAGAATCTTTTTTTTTTTTCTAAAAAAATATGGAACGCATCATGAACTTGCATGACATCCTTGTGCAGGGGCCATGCTAATCTTCTCTGTATCGTTCCAATTTTAGTATATGTGCTGTCGAAGCGAGCATGGGAGAGAATCTTTATAGGCGTTCTTGGCTCCCCTTCTTTTCCCTTCCGTTTGTGTCCCTCTCCTTCAAATTATCCCTCTTCTTGTCCCAACCCTCGCTGTCTTCCTGGATTTAATTGCTTGTTTTTCAAGCCCTGTTTACAGAAGAGAGTCTTACTTGGTTTTTCAGGGTTCTTAGTTTCTGTCACTCCAGGACACCAGTGTCCTTGAAGTAGACTCTCAGAGAAGAGCTTCAGAAAGCTCACGGGAAGACCTCAGCCTGATGCTTTGAGATATTATCCCAACACAAGTCTATTTTCCTCTAGGAGAAACCAGGAGACCCTCCTGGCTAATCTAGAGGGATTCATGCTACTCTTACATCTATGCGGTTATATTTTTATAATGTGTTCTTGTAAATTAATGAACATCATCAAAAAACAGTTTAAAGTAATGTAAACACCGAGAGCCATGCCGCACACCGTGTCCTAAAGGTTGAAATTACTTTATTCCCTTGAGCTCTCAAGACTCTGGAGCTAGCGATGTAAGAGTCTGTCTTTCTTCTCGGTAGATCTGAAGAACTGCTGGACTCAGTTAAAATTTTATGAGGTATTTTAGAGAGTAATTGTTAAATGTGCTGTCTCCTCAGAGGTGTTGGCAAGGCTGTTTTTATCTGGCACAGCTTGCGTCGTCTGTTGTTCAGGCTGGAAAAAGGCAATGGGCCGGAAATCTAAATGCTCAGTTTCTGTATGGAAATTGTGCTTTGGTAAAAATTAAAAAACAAAAACAAGAACCCGAAACCCCAAAACCAAAAGCCATAGCTGTCTTCCAGCATAGTTTGAGTCCCTGTGCAACATACCAAAAGGGAGTGTAGAAGACAGGTTATTTAATTTTTTTTTTAATTAAAAGAGGGACCCAACGTCTTTGAAATCCGGGAGGAAAACAGGTCTGTTCAGAGAGAGTAAGTGGAAAGAGGAAGTCTAGAGATAGGCTGCCTGGGCCACACACAGCTAAAATGTCCCTTCCTAGGGATTCTCAGCCTGCCTAAGGCTGCCATCCTTCCTCATGTTGTGGTGATCCTCAACTGTAAAACTTTTTCCATTGCTACTTTAGCATTGCTACTGTTATGAATCATATTGTAGAATCTGTATTTTCTGAAGGTCTTCGGTGACCCCCGTGGAAGGGTCATTTGACCCCCCAGAGGGGTTTTAACCCATAGGTTGAGAACCAACACTAGACTAAGGTCCTCTGGAACTGGAATGAGATGGCTCAATCTTTTAAGTGCCACACCTGACTGCTTTGTGTCATTACGGGGGGTGGGGGTGGGATTAATTTTAGCAAGGTTGCTCCCTGTGGCCACGTCTATGTACCCAGGACATGTTTAGAAAAAAAAGGCACAACCCGGTCTCTTTGTTAGGAAATGTGGAAGAGGTAGCCTGGCCTACACCACAGCCATGGAAGACCTAAAGAGAGAAGTCTGAGGTCTAAGATATGTTGAGCTTTCTGGCTTTGTTGTTGTTCTATTTGGTTTTAGTCAGAGTTTCATAGAATCTAGCTTGGTCTCAGCCTTGCTATATAGTCCAGGTACTTAGGTTTCTGATCCACATATATCCACCTGTCACATCCTAGGATCATAGACTTGCTCCTCCATGATGGTTTTAGGCAACACTGGGCATCTAACTCAGGGCTTCGTTGTGGATGGATGCTTAAAAGAAATCCCACAGTAGCTCAGAATTGAGAAATAGATGGTTATTTATTTAGGGGTAGGTAGACTCACAAATCAGAATCCTCTGTTTGAACAGAGATCAGAAAACGAATCTCGCAACCGGAAGAGAGAGGCCAGAAAAGAGGCCAGATGCACGCAGTTTATATAGTATAAGAGGCCACTCCCCAGTGGGCGGATAACCACTGGCTGTAAGACTTCCTACAGCACGTTGTGCATGCTAGCAGGCACTCTATTAGCTGAACTAAATCTCTACTCCCCTGGCCTTTTTAGTAATTTATTTCAGGAACCATGTAGGTTAGTTCTTTAAGCCAACCAATTGGTGTTCAATTTGCGAACACCGGGTTTTTGCTTTGTCTGTTTTGTCTGTGAGGCATAATCTGGTTATGGGAGCCTCTGTTGTAGAATGCTGTACTCTGGACATTACACAGCCATTGTCCTTTTGAGCTGTTAGCAGCTGTGCTTACCTGCAGGGAACTCTTGCAAGTGGGACTATTTAGTAACTCTCCATCTTGGAGGCTCCATTGCTCCTCAAAGACTTGAGTCAGGTATTAGCTGCTGAGTCACTTCCTGCAGGGGAATAGCTGCTCGTAAGTAACCATAATAAAACTCACTGGGTCACCAAACTCAGGTGGAATTGTTTTGTTTCTTGTGCCTCTACTGGTGAGAAGACACCTGTTCATGTTTCCTCAGTACGAGTTCACACAACACCTCCTGTCTATGGTTAGCCATGATGTTTGGTACCTTTTCTCAGTAAGGCATTATCATCTTGCTTCCTCTGTTTCTGGGTAATGACTGCATCTCTGCCTTTCCTCTTCCCAGAATTCTTCTAGTCTTGTTTTCCCACCTATACTTACTGCCTGCCTACTGATAAATCAGCATTTTACTAAACCAATATGAATAACAAACCTTTAAAGTTTACAAGATCATCATCCCACAGCATTTCCCCCCTTTTCCTTTCAAAACAAGACTCTGAATCTAATCTCCTTTATTTATTCTTTTATCCTGACCATTATTCATAACAACTTGTAATCAATACATAAAACAAAGACAAACATCCACAATCCATTTTTGGGAATATGGGTGTAGTTTTCTAGGCTACTTCCTGCTGACTGGGGGCTCTGATAATCTTATGGGGATCCAAAGATAATTTAGGATTATGGTCAAGTCTTAACTGGAGTATTCTGTGAGGCTGGATCATCTCAGCCAGCAGTCTTGAAGCTGTTTTGAATGTAGAACTCAGAGGAAACAGCAACACAGGTCTTCTGAAATATTGAATCATCTGGACCATCTGCTCTTATCAGAGATTTTTCAGGGTGTCTCCCTTGACCAAACCTAATTTTTCTTAACCCAGAATGAATCCACAACCTTCCATTTCCTGTGGGAAGAAAAGCAAAACTTGTTTTTCACAGTAAGATATCTTTTGACTTAAATTGAAGTCAAAATATATATGTTGGATTAATCTAGCAGCATTTATAATCAAATGTCTTTTAGTAGTTGTTGTTCCTCCCTCAGCAGGCAAACAATTCAGAGACAACACAATAACATACAGTATCCAGATTATCTGTGCATTTTCCATCTTTATGTGTAGTTTTTTTAACTCTATTTCTTTTATTTTTATCTTTTAATTTTTTTTGTGACAGGGTTTCTCTGTGTATCTTTGGCTGTCCTAGTACTTACTCTGTAGACCAGGCTGGCCTTGAACTCATAGAGATCTGCTGGCCTCTGCCTCCCAAGTGCTGGGGTTAAAGTTGTGTGCCACCACACCTTTTTTGAAGGACTTTCTCTACCCTTTTTCTTTTCTCTCCTAAGCCTATGTATATTTTCAAACACATTGCAAATGGTTTAGAATTTTTTTCCATCAGAATCTGTCTTTGCTGTATCTCTTATTTTGATTTATTTAATCTGATAAGTGATATGGATAGGATTAAAACTGAGGCTTTGGCAACTGGCTCCACCCTATTCCTTAGCTTTTTCAGAGTCTAGTTTCATGGTGGAGGTACTAGCAGAAGCCACATTTATTGGCACAGCTCTGTGGAGTTTCTAGGTCTGTGGCACCACCAAGAAGCCTGACGCTGGCTGCTCATAAACATGATTTAAGTGTTCGGTGGTAGGTCTTTCAAGAGAGCTGTAAGGTTTTTAACCACTATTTCTTGAATCAGGAAACCTCGTGTCACTGCTCGCTGCCAGTAAACAAAGCCTACCAGGATAAAAATGATTACCAAGAAGCTTCCATTGACTCTGTTTTTGTCTGTCTAGAATCCTTTTTATAACCCTTTTCAGGCTTGATGTGGAAATTCTTGCCAAACGTTTGGGCACCATTTGTGTAAAGAAGTTTTTGTCCCGCCCAGTCCTGCAGCCATTCAGTCCCAAAGAAACACATAGAGGGTTATATTAATTATAACCTGGCCTATCAGTTCATGTTTATTATTAACTAGCTTTTACAAAGAGTGTTATCCCACAGGAGGGTACTCCAGATCCTCCCCACCTCCTACCCCATCTCAGAACTAACAAGAAAGCGCTCTGGAGTGTGTTCTGGTTCTCTCTTTCCCTTATTGCACTTCATTTTTTGGAGGAGCATGCTTCAGATTTGCAAGTTCCTCTGCAAAGAACACTGAGAATAAAGTTTCCTCTACTTCTCAAAAAAAAAAATAATAATGATAGGGGCCTACATTATCCTTTCCGTGACATTTAAGAAGACAACCTAATCATGTTTGAAATGTCTAATTATGCATTTAAATTGATCTTCCATTAGAATACTACAGACACTCCCTCCCCCTCCCTCCCACTCCGCACTTCTCCCTGCTGGTCATATCACATTTTACAGCATCGGGTTGGGCTCTACTTAAGGCCTGCTGGCAACCTTTATCATACCGGCTGCCTTTCCCTGTTGCATAGTACATGAATCACGTGCCATGGGGATGACTGCAGAAATGAAACTCACCCAGGCCAATACAAATTTTGTCCCTGTGCAAGAGTAGAACCATGTTTAGTTATTAGGATCCCCACCCTACCTTGTTGCGGCAGACTGTCCTCTGTCAATAGGGAGAGGACTTTGCAACAGGTACAGAAGGCTATTAATTGATGCAGTTTAAAGGTCTTTGCATGATATAATTCATAAACTAATTTGTAGGGAAAACGTGAGGTGGAGTTGGGTTACAGATGCCACCTTGAAGAGTTTAGTTTTTCTTCCCTTTGAGATTTCGTCTTCAAACATGTGTCTGCACAACTGATACTTGCACAGTCAGAGTTCCAGGCTTCTGAGACAAAGACTCGCATCAAGCAAGGCATTGTTATTGACTCTATTACTGTCATTTAAATTGCTTTCTGCTGTCATTCGCAGGACAATTCCTCCGAGAAAAGAACTGTGTTGGAAATGCAATGGGAATAGTACTAATAATGAGAGCAAATGCTATTTATTCCTTGCTTGGAACTAAATGTTCTAAATGCTGAAGCACATTAACTCATTTCATTCTCAGAACGACCTAAGAGATCGCTATTATCTGTGGTTTCTGACTGAGGAAACAAGGCACAGAGAGGCTGAAGAATTTGCCCATATTCACAGAACTAAGAACCAGGACAGGCAACATTTGGATGCAGCTGGGTCTTACTCCAAGCCTTTTATACCATTGTGGTTCAGAATAAAATATTCATTACATATTAAATGCAGAAAACTGTTATTATTAACCGAAGAACTGAATCCACAGCTAAACTGTTTCTTTTTACCTGCTGTAAAGAAAAGATTGGGAGTAACCTTGGCAAGGAGTTGTTCGATGCATGATCTATTTAATAATGTATTTGTCTTCTACAAATTGGTCTCTAATCGTCTTTAGAACTTCTTGCTTTCAGTTCATGGACAATATCTTGGAATTCAGGTTTGCATTCTTTCTCTGAAAGCCCAGAACTTTGTCACCCAGCTGGTTTATCGCTGCAGCACAATGCTAAGGTTCATAGCCCACTGAGTTATGCTGAGTGGCCATCCTCCCTTTTTTTCTTCTCCTCCTTCTTCCTTCTTATCCTTCTTCCTTCTTCTTCCTCTAACTCCTGTTCCTCCTTCTTTGTTTTTGAGACTAGGTCTCATTTTCTGGCTGGCTGGTACTCATGGTGTAAACTAGGCTGGCCCCGAACTCATGGAAATCTTCTTGCCTCTGCCTTCCAAGTTCCGGGAATAAAGGAAGGTGTTTGACAACTACTGAGTTCTCTGAGCTGTAGTCTTGGTACCATAGTGTTTATGATATCAAAGCAGCAAGAATACCCCAGAAGCAAAATTTTCTGTGTATACATATTTTTTTAGTAGGATTATAATCTCTTAGTAATATATCCCAGATAAACAATACTTCCTAATATTTACTAATCACCATCACAGGCTAGGCACTGTGTATAATATTTATTATTATTAGGAAAGCTGCCTTCCACCAAGTGGAAGAACTGTGTAGCTATCTAGACTGACTAACATTGGAGCCTCCTTTTCATCACTGGGCTATGTTGTTAGTATTTTTCTTTATTTGAGGCATATAATTATTATTTTCTTTGAGACAGTGTCTTACTATGTTGTTGAGAATGATCTACTCCCTATGTACCTCAGGCTGGTGCTGAGTTCAGGTGTTCTTGCCTCTATCCCCTGAGCACTAGGATTCCAGGTATGCACCACATGTAGAGGCTCCTCGGCCATGTTATTCTTCAGTAAGAATTAGTTGAAGGAGTCAGTTTGTTTAAACTTTTGAATTTGAGGGAGGTTATGGTGCACAAACAAGGAGAGAACAATTAACCCCTGGGCTTTTAGGAACAGGGAATCTACTTGACTGCCAGATTGGAGATGTAGAAACAATTTTATTGTTCAAACAAACATTATATAGGTAATAACTGACATCGAGTGGTGGCATCCTTTTATTTTAGGGAAGATGGGCATATTTTTAGGAGAAATCTTCACTTTCATGATGTTTGGAGAAAGGACGAGACTCCAGATTAAGAGGGCTGAAGGCTACTTGCGGACACATATCAAAATGGTGGCCACTGAAAAAACACAGTCCTCTTGCCTTAGCTTTCCTTCCATTACCCAGAGTTTTAGTTACACACAGCCAATAGCAGGAGTGTCAGCGAGACAGCTCAGTAAGTAACCTGTTTGCCTGGAGCTCAACCTGTTTGATCTCCTGACTCCACAGGGTGGAAGGAAAGAGCCAACTCCAACAAGTTCTGTGATTAACACACTTGATGCTCCTTGTGGTGCCCTCGTACTGTGGTGTAAAAGTACCCAAACACCACACACACACACATGTACACATAACACAATAATAGCATTTTAAAAGAGAAGATACTCATTGAAAAATTTGGGAAATGCATAATTCTCTAAATGGAAACTGTATCTTTTTCAGTCCAGTGAGAAAATCATTGCTTTCGTGTCCTGTTGTGTGAATTCTCTTGTACAGTGTACTCACCTAGTCCCCACCTGCTCTCAGTCAGTAGGCCTTCTATTATTACACCAACTGTTGCAACATTTCAGTGCTTGTAAGCAAGTAATCCTTATTTTATTAAATAACAGCCTAAAAAGTACAAGGGTAGTATTGCTATTGTTTCAGACATTATGAAGAAAAGCCATAATATTTGTCCCTTAAGTACAAATACAAATCCAGAATAAAGTTCTCCGACAGAGAGGGCCTGCATTCATGAAACTTTCATTTCAGTATGTTGTTATAAATTTCATTTTATTATTAGCTATTGTTGTTAATCTTAGTTTGTGCCTAACTTACAAGTTCACTTCTTCAGTGGTATGTGTGTGTTTGAAAAGTATTGTGTATGTGAGTCACTATGGGTCTTGGATAATATCTCTGTGTATAAGGGGGAACTATGGTATGTTAGTGATATCAAATCTTTTTTTTTTTTTTTTGAGGCAGGACCTTGTATAGCAGAGGTTGGCCTTGAATTTACTGGACAGCCAAAGATGGCTGCGATTCTGTTCATACTGCTTCTACTTTTCAGAGGTCTGAGATTACAGAATTTGTCAGTATGCCTGAGATTGAATCTAAGGTCTCATGCATTCCCGAGAAACATTCTACCAAACTGATCTATATCCTCAACCCTCAGATTCATCCTTAAAGAGTAAAATAAGAAAATGGAAAGCTCCATTTACTTTTTCTGTCAAAAAAAAAGTCGGATCCTAAAATTCCAGTCGAGTTCATTTTTAAAACAGAAGATCAATAGAGATGAAGTCTCACATTCTTAGTTAAGTAACCAGACGGTACCCTTGGTACTTCAAAATAAATACTAGCACTCTGGGTCAGGAGTACTTGCAGCTTTCTCAATATATCTACAGATTTTATGATTGCCAGGCTGAGATGTCCATCAGCATGTTCCTGGCAGCCTGATGTAAACAGACTTTGCACACCTTGCACAGAGCGAGCGCTTGTGTTTTGAACAGTTTTTGAACATTTGACACCGTTTGCAAAGGGTGCCTGCTAAGAGAGGAAAGTCGGTTTTCTCCCACTGAGTGACACTGCATATGTCGCCCACACTGTAGGGCATGCTCCCTGCTCCAGAGGAGTTAGCCAACCCAAAACAGACGCTGTGATTTTTGTGTATGCTTTTTTGAAAAATTTGTTTTTGTTTGATATTTTTTCTGCAGTTGTTTTTGCTATTTGGAGAGAGAGAAAGAACATGGAGCTAGGTTTGGTAGGATGTGGGGAACATCTGGGAGAAGTTCAGAGAGACAGGAAAAAATATAATCAAATATATTATATGAAAAATTATTTTTTTGCAAAGCCATCTTAGTAAGGATTTTTATTTCTATGTTAAAATACCATGACCAAAAGAAACTTGGAGAGGAAAAGGTTTTTTTCTCCTTAAGTCTTATAGTCTGTCATCCAGAGAAGTCGTGTCAGGAGCTGACACAGTGGCCATGGATGGGTGCTGCTTACTTGTTTGCTTCTAATGGCTTTCTCAGCCTGTTTTCTTATAGTACCCAGGACCACCAACCCAGAGGTGGCATGACCCACATCAATCATCTCTTAAGAAAATGAACTGCAAGCTTGCCCACAAGTCAGTCTGGCGGGAGCATTTTCTCAACTGAAGTTCCCTCTTCTCAAATAACTCTAGGTTGTATCAAGGTGACATAAAACTAGGCAGCAGAAAATCCAATACATACAAGGACAACCACAGTAAAACCTGCTGCAGAAGCTACCTACACCCACAGATTCTCACCCACATTATCGCCTGAACATAAGTCGAACAAGGACAATAGCAGTGGGCATGCTAACACAGACGAGGTAAGACAGCAAAGCCTCGACTCTCCAGGAAGAACTACAGGCAACTGAGGAATGCCGAGAGTAGGGAAAATATCTTTCCCAGAAAAAGGCACACTAATTGAAAGTGATTACCAAATACCAAACTGACAAGGCTGCATTTATGCATTTAGTAATTTTCTATCTATCTGTCTGTCTGTCTATCTATCTATCTATCTATCTATCTATCTATCTATCTATCTATCTATTGTCTATCTATCATTTTTATTATAGAGGTAATATAAAAAGAGACCATGAGCCGGGCGATGGTGGCGCACGCCTTTAATCCCAGCACTCGGGAGGCAGAGGTAGGCGGATCTCTGTGAGTTCGAGACCAGCCTGCCTGGTCTACAGAGCTAGTTCCAGGACAGGCTCCAAAGCCACAGAGAAACCCTGTCTCGAAAAACCAAAAAAAAAAAAAAAAAAGACCATGAATTTGAAATAGAGCAAGGAAGAGTATATGAGAAGGCTTACAGGGAAGAAAGGAAAGGGAAATGAAGTAAGTATATTAGAATCTCAAAACATAAAAGAATTAATTTAGAACAGGATGATAGATCAAGTGCAAACTTATCAGACCTTGGGATGGAATAAAGTAAATTGTTAGAGAATTCCAATAGCATATATATATATATATATATATATATATATATATATATATATATTCTACATGTGTTTATCATTTTAGCACTTTAATAATGTATGTTTTAAGAAAAGCTCAAGACTGCTGGGCATGTCGGCTCATGAACAGAATCCCAGCACTTTGGAGGCCAAAGCTGGAAGACTTACCATGAACTTTAAGCTACTCTAGGCTACACTTCAGGGCAGCCCAGACGGTAGATAGTGTGAGACCCTTTTTTGAAAAAGTTAAACAACTCAAAGCAACCACAAAACCTCCTCCCAAAACTTGGGGAACAGTGTGGAAGAGGATGAAAAGAACGTAAGAGCCGGAGGATGGGAAGAAATGCTGTGTCTGGACACTGCCTGGCCAGTGTCCTCATGAACTCACCACAGCTACGGTTAACCGCATGAGACCCGAATATGATCAAGACCACAAGACGAGTCAGTGTTCCAGCTGGCCGCACTAACAGGTCTCAGTCTGTTACAATAAAGGAGAAAAAAAGGTGGGGGAGGGCCATGGAGGTGGGAAGGGGGTACCTGTGGGATTGTGGAAGAGTGGAGATGGAGGTGGAGCTGATGAAAATATATTGTCTACATGTATGGAGTTGTAAAAGCAAATGGAAGATTAGAAAACGAAAAAAAAAAAAGAAAGAAACAAAACCAAATAGCATCAACATTATTTTTTTGCTTTGTACTGAAATCTCCTCAAAGGCAATCTTTAGGGTATTATGACAACATCTCCCTCAAGAAAAGTCTGTTATTTGCAAAGTTTGTACTTAAGTAACATGAAGCAAAGACAAAGAAAATAATTTAGTCAATTTAGGCCAATGCTGACCAGCAAATTGCTTTGCATGCTAATTGAGACTCAATGAGGAGGAAAAAGTCAATAAAGCTAAAAGGGTAGCTCCTTTAATCTAAGACGCCTACTCATGAGTTTGAGAACAATATTTTTCTTTTTAATAGAAACAGCGAACCCTTAGGCGTCACTACTCTCACTGCGAGCTAGCCACCTCACAGCCATCCGCGGTTACGATGGTAGGGTAAGCCAGAGGCCAGGGCTGCACTAGCAGACAACTGTCTTTTTCTGAGATAACAAGCAATGGTGAACAAGTGGTCTTTTCTCCACATGGTCACAAAAGGACTGAGGTTGGAGGAGTATTATCCCTGTCATTCCAGAACACAGATTTGGTAAACTGAGTTAAATTGAGATAATCCTTTCTTCAAACTTGTGAGTTAAAAACATGGACAGAAGTGGCCTCTGTTTCAAGTGAACAAATGCAGTGCACACTTGTACACACTAGCACTAATCAGTGTAACCTAACCCAGTACACACCTGTAATCAGACAACAGAATCAGCGTAACCTAACCCAGTACACACTTGCAATCGGGTAACAGAGTCAATGTAAACTAAGTCAGTACACACCTGTAATTAAGCAAGAGAATCAGTATAACTAACCCAGTACACTCTTAAAGTCAAGAAAACAAGAAAACGGAATGTCAGGGAACTACAACACATGAGTATTATCAAACCATGGGATGCCAACTGTTCAGACTGTATCTACATAAGGTAGATGGACCAGCACACCCTGCTCTTGGAGAACAAATACCAAAGCTGGCCAACCAAGCTGTTGGAGCATATTATTTCTTTTCTCTGTCTATGTGGCAACAAGCTCCAATGATGAGTGTATGTGTGTGTAGGGGGGCTTCCTGACAAACCTTTGCTCTGAAATGCAACTGAGTCCTAGAAAGCTTATCTGACTCAAATATATTTTGCTAATTTCAACTTCTCTGACTTTTCCAGTGTTGAGCCTTCATTAGGGACCATTTGCCAACTAATTTAAATGAGGGGGACAAGGGAGAGAGAGTATAAACCCAGACTAAAAGCTTTACATTTAAACTTTTGACACTGAAGCCTTCGTCACGTCTTCACTGGTGATCTGCTTGCATAGATCCCTGAGGAGTGTGAGGAATTATTTGCAGTCAAGTGCTCCAAAGAAAATGCATGCAGGGACAGTTAGCAGTGCCACTGGCAACTCTGTTGGAACCTGGTGTGTTGCTAGGCTGAAATGGACAGGGTGAAGATCATGTGGGTTTTCAGCTCCTTAATATCCACAGGTCAAACATATTTTATGAGTAAGCACATTTTTGCTTAAACGAAGGTATTCGTTGTGACTTTCTGGTTGGGTTTGGAGTGGCACTTTGTAAGCAAATCAATGGGCATTTCTGCGGTGAAATAGAAGACTATTCACACTAACGCCACGAAGTTCTTCTGTGAGTTCAGGGCAGGTTTGACCTCCAAATAAGTTTGCAAAAGACGGAGGCAAACACTTTAAAGTTTGGATTGTTGTTCATTAATCACAGGTAGGTCATGAAGTTTTATAATGTTTGTGCAGTTGGAAGCTAATGCAATTGTGATGGTATGAGGCCAGAGAGTTGTTATTATATTTATAATCTATCTTTTAAAATTATGTATACATGAAGGTGTGTACATGTGTGTGTGTGAGGGGGGGGATTGGAAGTCTAGAATAAGTTACGGTAGGGTAACATTCAGCAGTTCCAATGTTAGGGATGCTGGTAACAGCTCAATAGAGCAGCAAGGAGGAAATTCTCTTTGTCCTCTGGGTAAAATTCCTAGAGCTCACTCTGTTAAAATTCCAGTTCTATGGCTTTGGTTTTAAATGCCCCCTCAAAGACCTGTGTGCTAAATGCTTGGTCCCCAGTAGTATTGAAAAGTGTGAACCTTTAAGACGTAAAGCCTACGGGAGGGTTTCAAGTCATTGAGGGCCTTTCCTCAAGCTAGTAGGGCAACCCTGCCCCCTCAACTTTCTCTCGTTAGCTACCCCTGTATGGAATGAGAGGTTGTCCTGCACCTCACACTCCTGCTACAATGTGTTGGCTCACCACAAAGTGATGGTGCCAGTCTATCATGAACTAGAAACTCAAAGACTATGACTCAAAGACTGTGAATCAGAAGAATCCTTCCTTCTTCATTAGTTGACCTCAGGTTCTTTATTATAGCAATTCTTGCAATCAAGAATTCAGTAGAATTTTCCATTGAACTAGCATAGACTGCTTCCTAACTGCATTTTCCCTGGTTTGTTTGTGAGACGTCTGCACACTTCTCCATTTTGCATCTAATGGTACATCAGTGATTCCCAGTCCTTATTAGGGGTCCATAATACTCAAAGATGCCTGACATCAGCAAACACCCTCTAATAACTCAGCAGCCTGTGATCTGATGACAGGTCTCCCAGAGGGAGATCTGATCACATCACTCAGATGAAAACACATTCCGTTCTTCCAGTATGCTTGTTTTGAAAATGCAAATTTGTTCCAATACAATTGATGTATCAGAGAATAATTCAAACATAATGTGAATTTCATGTTTCTTTATGCATGGCTTCATCCATGAGAAACAGTATGTGCAAAGAGGAAACAGAACACAGATGAACCCAGTCACCCTAGAATGCAACACACACATACACACAAACATACACACACACACACACAAACACACCTCCCTGATGGCTATTCACTTCATGTACTGAGCCACACACACACTTATTTTAAGCATTAAAATCTTCTGTCTGACATCTTTTCTTCATTTCCTCTCCTGTCACTGCTTTACCAGAGTCACAAGCTGCAGTCCTTCCTACGTTCCCATCTACAAACAAATCAGCTTGAAATGATTGTTCAGAAAGTTGCCGCGAGGCATGAGGAAAAACAGAGTCGATCAGTAGGCTTGAGTGAGAGGTAGAGAGGAAAAGAGAATGTGGTTCTCCTTGACTCACCGTCAGGTCCCTAGCGAGGGAACGCAGGTGCCTGCTAGAGTTTGGTAAAGCCAAACGTGCTGATTCTTCCTTAAGAGAAGGCAGGCCCATTTGCACTTGAGTTTGGCCCCCAAAAGTGATTTTAGACTTCTCACCTCCAGAAACGCAAATTCGTATTGTAGTCATTATTTTTATAACGAAAGAACATAAATATGAATTACAGTAATTAAGCAGAAGAAAATAGCATGAAGAACACTGAATTATTGGAACCTAAAATCAATCACATTTGTACACTGATTACCAGTTGAGTTCCAGTGGCTGTGGATGGCATTGTTCAGGACCAGGGCAAAAGCATCTCCCAGCACTGAGGCCAATCTGAAGGGCCACAGTCCCACCAGATAAAGCCACTAACTACTGATGACATCGTGTGTTATCTCCTGGAACAATCACTTGTGGTCTGTAGAGCCAAATGGAGTTGTTTACAAGCAAAGCTGAGAGCATAAAAGATTTTCAATAAACTCCTAAGGACTCATTAGAATTGGGATCAATTTCATGCACTCTGGGTTGGGTAGCATCCTTCTGGTTCTGGAGCAGTGCATTGGGTTAGGCATATGGAGCATCACTGGAGGATTTCTGTGTTAGCACATTATGGAACAATACCTTAAACCATAGGATCAGGAGCCAGGGGCAAGTGGATTTCTGTGAGTTCAAGGCCTACCTGGTCTACATTTGGGAAAGTTGGGTGTAGTTGGCTATAGTACAAACATTTCACCTTCTATCTGCCTGACCAAGGTCTGGCATATTCTAAACATAAAATAATTTTTTGTTGCTTTGCTTTGCCTTTCATAACACATTATCACAAAGGCCACCCACCATCACCAGGCCGTTTTAATTTGCCAAACATAATTTCAGAATATCTTGATATAGAGCCAAGGCAAGAAGAGAAGAATGTTGCTAGCAATTAAGTGAAGACTTCTGTGTTTTGCTGGGAATAGAAAAATAAATGAACATAATTCTCTTTGACTGGGAAAAGAGCATATTAATATTGATAAATTAATGAAGTAATATTAATGCATGCCTATGGTTTTCTAGGTATGGGCTGGAAACTTTCATGGTACAGATGTGGTTCATTACCCATGATTCGTTTGAGTTTCTAGTATAGTGGTATGGATTAAATGGAAGGTGATGAGTGCTTTTCCTTTTTAACTATACTCATGGTCTCTTGCATGATACATGCACTCTACAATCAATCTGCAGTCCCAGAAAGTAGCTTATTATAAAAAGAATAAGATGACCCTCATTTTGTCTGTGGCTCTCTGTCCATGTTGTCTTTTCTGCCTGAATTCTCGGCACTGCCATGCCATCGTGACACCAAATATCAGGAGACCCTCAGCAGAGCCAAGCAGCAGCAATGAGCAGCACCAACAGCTCCAGAAGTGTGAGTTGAATATCTTTTTTATAACACACCTGGATTCAGCTCTTTTGTTACAGTAACCAATGGTCGAATACAAATGCCTACAATACTTAGCTCAGTCATAGGGAATGAAGGCTTTCCTACAGTTTGAGTTTACCTGAGTAAACATGGTTTTAGACTTCTAGATAAGAACTTGGTGCTTGTGCTGTCTAGTTTTATGTCAGGTTGACACAATCTGGAGTCATTTGAGAAGGAGAACCTCACGTGGGAAAACACATCTACCAGATCAGTCCGTGTGAAAGCCAGTGCCGCGTTTTCTTGTTTAAGAATCGAGGTGGGAGGGTCCAACGTGCTGTGAGCAGTACTACCCCTGGGCTGGTTGTCTTGAGTGCTACACGAAGGCAAGCTGAGTAAGCCCTGGAAAGCAAGCCAGAAAGCCACACTCCTCTATGGCCTCTGCATTAGTTCCTGCCTCTGGGTTCCTGCTCTTATTTCCCTGGACGATGGACAAGCGACAAGCAGAAATAAACTCTCTCCTCCCCATGTTGCTTTTGGCTATGGTGTTTTATAACAGCAATAATAGGAACCCTAACGAATATAGTATTTTAAGTCATCTGATTTTCTGTAATAAACAACAGAACACTAATAAGGATTAAGAGAATAGGTAGGTAAAAGAGAAGGGATAAAACAAAGAAAGCTGAACCTTTGAAAATGAGAGAGCAGTTGTAAATTCCTCTTCTTTACCAAATTTGTAAGTATACCATATGCAGTCTCAGCTATTAAACTGCATAATCTCTATCAAGTGTTGTGTTTGGGTATATTATTTATCTATTTATTTTAAAGTTTTTGTGTGCTAAGCAGTGGATTTTATTTTCATATATGTGTGCCATTATACTTTGTTCTAATTTATTCCCCTCCCTCATTTCTGCCCCTCTTCTTGCTGGTCCTATTTCTATTCTTAAATGTATCCTCATCATTTTTCATGATCCACTCTCTAGATGAATGCTATACACACACATACACACACACACGCACACGCACACACACACACACACAGAGAGAGAGAGAGAGAGAGAGAGAGAGAGAGAAATGAGAGAGAAATGTAGATCTATGTTCTCTATGTGTGAGTAAATACTGTAATTTGTCTTTTGTGTATAACTTATTTCACTTAACATTATTTCCAATTCCACACATCTTTCCTGAAATTTCCTGATTTTATCTTTATTTATAGAAAAATAAAAATCTCATTCTGTATTCATGCCATGCTTTCTTTATTCATTCTACTGTTTATAAATATAGGCCATTTTCAAATCCTAGCTATTGAGAATTTGCACACGCAAATTTGTTACAGAATTTCTGTGATATGTTGGCCAAGCCCTTTGTGTATATTTTTCTTTGTACGGTGGGTCTATTTTTAGTGCTTGAGAAATCTCTGTCCTGATTTCCACAGTGGCTTTTTGACAAGAGGTAAAACTTAGGATTTTTAATAAACATTAAGAATTAGACTCGGAATGGGGCTTCGATCTTTACTTTGCTTCTTGGGAAAATTTTTTTTTTTACCTCAAGCAGTTTTCTTAACCTTTTCAAGCCTCATTTATTCAACTGACCTTTTCTGGAGTCTCACAGTGGGTCTACTATTGACCTACACTGAAGGCGTAACAGATAAAAACAGTCTCGTATGTCCAGAAAAAAATGGGCACCCTTAGAGAAGTCGTGTGCAGAAACTTTGAACAGTCCCCGTCTTCTGGGTTGCTGTGGGGATTAAATGAGTGAATGTTTATGCACACACTTCGCATTTGGAGGAAACTCGGTAAATGATCATTTCTTTCCCTCTCCAGCAGTAGTCTGTTGGGAAGGGAATTCTGCAGCTGGGAAATCTTCATTTGTGCTTTTCAAACAATATTAACATTGCCATGAGGGTGCCTGGCTCCGAATAACAAGTATGAAAACAACGTTAGGATGAAGGTTACTCCACGAATTGGTGAAAGTTGTAATGAGATTTTGGCTAATATTCAACATTGAAAATGATCTTGTTCCACAAGAAATTCTAGTGCATCCAGCTTCACCGCGTGGGGAGATGTATTGGAACATAACCTTTTACCTCTGGCAGAGCTGAGGGGTATGCAGATGAGAGTCTGAGGGGAATTAACAGAAATGTATATTGATAATGTTCTTGACTTTCTAAAATAGTCTGTCAATGTTACAGTAACTCTAGAAGGGGTGAGTGAGAGAAGTCTTAACTCTTGGTACACCAATACTGTTTAGCATAATTCTCAATAAAGCAGGATCCAAGTCTCAACCAAATGATGCTTTTTTGAGATAATACTGCCTCAAATAAAACAATAAAATTTAAAGGCATATTTGCTTCTTTGGTGAGTTATGGGGAATCCTCTACCATATTCATAATGGAGAAACTGAATGAGAGCAATATTTTGAGAGACCACTAAGAACAGCCCACAATAGAATAAGATCTAGTCATTCTCAGCAAAGGAGACATATCTTGAAGAATACCAGTGAGTATCAGGAAGGTGCTAGAAAGGCTTCTTAGAGGTGTGTGTGTGTGTGTGTGAGCATGTGTGTGTTGTAAGAAAGTGAAGAGACTTCAACTAGGTATGGTGGGTTTTAAAATGTGCTTCCTTCCTGGCCCCTCACCCTTACCCCAAATTATAAGTAGTTCCAATAACAAGTAACACAACAGACAAGAGATATTAATGACCAGTGATTGCTACAGTAACAGATAACACAACAGAGAAGAGAGCCACTAGTGCCCCTGGAGACTAGAGAGTTCCGATGACAAAAGGTAGAAATTGTAACACTGTTTCCAGAGGCACATAGTACATTGGAAGGAAAGACAAAATCCTATAGAAATCACTGATGATATAGTCATGAAAATAGCAAGTTTGACTGGGTGGTGGCGGTGGCACACTCTGTTAGTCCCAGCACTCACGAACAGAGACAGGCGGATCTCTCTGAGTTCGAGGCCAGCCTGGTTTACAGAGTGAGTTCCAGGACAGGCTCCAAAGCTATAGAGAAACCCTGTCTCGAAAAACCAACCAAACAACAACACCAAAATAACAACAAAAAAGAGAAAATAGCAAGCTTGGAACAACACGGAAATAAACATACGAAGACTAGGGGTTGCTACTAAGAAAGAGGTGTGACAGGCAAGTGCTGAGGGAGGAGAGTAGCTTGGAACACACACAGTCAGGATCCATAAAGAACTGACAACATCCCTGTAGATAGATGCAATAAAGTAGTCCCACACTACCTCAGAATTGAGTATAATAAGAGTTTTTGGTTTGTTTGTTTGTTTTGCGAGACAGGGTTTCTCTGTGGTTTTGGAGCCTGCCCTGGAACTAGCTTTTGTAGACCAGGCTGGTCTCAAACTCACAGAGATCCACCTGCCTCTGCCTCCCGAGTGCTGGGATTAAAGGCGTGTGCCACCACCGCCCGGAAATAAGATTTTTTTTTTATGTAGGGGGTTGACCCACAGATCAACAGTCCTCTGCACAAGTGGGGAACAGGAACCGAATCCAACAGCTGAGAGAGAGAGGCCATGAAACCTTTATGTTTGCATTCATAGTACAAGAGACCACACTTGTCAAAGTTTTGGAGAAAAAATTGTATCACAGAGAGGCTCTATCTATCTATCTATCTATCTATCTATCTATCTATCTAAAATCGATTATATAAATATATTTATATGTATTTTAAAGTATATTTTTAATATATATTTTATACATATAAAATCAACGATGTTGTTAAACACTATCATCATATCTAGTAGAGATTACAGCTGATTTAACTTATTCTCTATAACTCTTTGTCAACATTGATAAACTGTAGGTTCTGTTTATTCCATATGGCAGAATACAATATGAAACCTTACTTCAATTTCTTTTAAAAATTGCAAAACACATGAATCATTCTGTTTGGATAAAGTGAATTACTAACTTTTCTGTTTTCTTTTTTCTTTTTTAGGGTGAAAGTGATTTTCATCGAACTCATGAGATCAAGCTAAAGACAAAAGCTATACGGTTAAATCGACCTCATAATCACCAGCACTAAATCTAAAATCAACAGGCCCTCCAGAACAGGTATTTAAATTCCATTTAAATATTTTTATCTGCAGTATGCAATTCAGGAAAACAGCTCAGATGGCTCAGATTCAATATTTCCTACAAGAGCATATACTGAGAACTAAATATTCCAGCTTCCCTTTTCTGCCACTGTGATGAGCCAGTGTTGTTAAAATCTGCAGCCGCAAAGCAGAGAAATCAGATTAACCAGGTACAAAGCCAGAGAGAGTCCAGGGCAGAACCGAAAGGTACCTGACATCATGGGACTCATGTTTGCCTTGCAGAGGCTGAGTGGGAAGGCTCTGCTCCTTTTGGCAGGGATGTTGGAGGAAATCATTTTGCTACAGCCTGAGGAAAGCAGAAAGGCACACTCTTTCCTTCAATGCTGGCTTCAGTGGGATTTAACCAGCACCCTCTTGCCAGCTCCCACCTGGACTAGAGTGTGAATTTCTATTGTTTTTATGCTTGGAAGCCTGGAAGCAGAGAATTTAAATTTAACATGTGGTGTCTATAGTGCCCTCTGGTATCTAAGAGAAACAAATGGCAGTACTTCTTGGAAAACTAAATGCTCAAACAAGGCTTAAGGGTCGCCTCACAGAGAGCTCAGCGGCAACTATGAAGTAATAAAAATAGGTCATAAATATATAAGTTGTCACGGGCAATTGCCAACAGAATCAAACCTTTCCCAAATTAGATGTAAGAATTGCTAAAACAGACTTTATTAAAATGGGCATGTTTAATATATTTAAATGACTCAGAGAAGACATAAAATATTTGAATAAGGAGGTAGCAGTTAGCAAAACAGGTTTGAAGAAAATACTAGAACTATAAGGGCCACTTCATGTGGTTGCTGGAGACTCAACTAAGGTATTTTTAAAAGCAATACATGCTCTTAAAAATTAATTTTTTATGTTTATGGGTCTTTTATTTGCATGTATATTTGTGTATCATGTCTGTGCTCATTGCCCAAAGAAACCAGAAGGGGGCATCAGATCCTCTGGAACTGGAATTGCAGACAGTTGTGAGCCTTCATAAAGTTGCTGGAAATCTAGCCAGTGACCTTTGGAAAGAGCACCCAGTACTCCTAACCACTGAGCTGTGTCCCTCCATCCCTAACATCCCTAGTAATAGAAATATAAATCATAGAGTAAAAGGGACAGAAAGGTTGAAATAGTAGGCTAGATACAGGAAACAATTAATAAAATGAGTTATATATCTGCTAATAGTATTGAAGACGGGACCAACTGGCTTACCTTTTAGAGGAAGCATCTCCTTCCTTCCACCCTGTGGGAACCCAACAGGACAGGAGCTGTGCTCCGCTCAGCTGTGTCTCCGTGTGCTGCCTCTCCTCTCATACTTTGCCACTGTCCTAGTCCTCTCTTTCTGAATTTCCAAACTTTTTCTCCTTTCTCTCTTGAGAATAGTTAATTAATTCATTCATTTATTCATTACCATCATCACCACCACCACGACCAACATCATCATCTTGCTCCTTTGAAACAGAGTTGCACTAGACAGGCAGGAGTACACTATTTAGTCAAGGCTAGTCCTCCTGTCTCAGCTTCCAAAGTGCTGGAATTACAGACTTGCGCCACCACACCCAGCTTAGGTTTTTCTTTTTTCTTTCCCTCCAAGTTATTCTTTCTTATTCTAACTCTTCTCCTTAGCTGTGTTGCATGGAGGCAGCGTCTCCTCCACTGTCTTACCCAGAAGTCTTGATTAGACACTGTTTCCAAAAAAGAAAGTGATAACTTTAGGTTAACAAATTAAAAAACTTAGACTGATTAAAATATTTCGATAAAACTTGTAGAATAACAAAAATAAGCAACTTGAATTGACTTATAATCCTTAGATCAATGAATAAACATGTTTCTAGACAGAGAATCTAAGAAAAATGTTTGTCTTATGTGCAAACATAAGAAGTAGAAAGGAAGAATACCCTAGAAAAATCTTGTTTTACTGTGTATTCCTGGATGGCCTGGAACTTGCTCTATATGGACTATATTAGCCTTGAGCTGACAGATACTTACCTGCCTCTGCCTTCCAAATTCTGGGACTAAAGAAATGTACAGCCACATTCAGCCAGAACAAATCACAATAACAAAGTCTAAAAAGACCAGTTTGGTTCGTGAGCATAAGTGGAAATATTTTCTTCACAATATTAGCATATAAGCTCAGCAGAATATAACAATTAATCTATCATGACCATTTTGGGTTTATTTTAATAATACAATGTTTTAATATTGTAAAATTCATTAATGCAATATCAGATTAAAAGTTTAAAGAAGAAAAACCTATGAGCATCTCACTAGAAACTGTAGAATCATTAAAGAAAATTCATCATTATTCTTGTTAAAATGTTTCACGTATCAGAAGAAGGAGAGAGGTTCTCTAAGTTGCTAAAACCCACCTATATAAAACCTAAGGGAAACATTACCTTGAGTGTGGAGATGCTACGGAGTTATTCTGTTTGATGTCCCAGCAAGACAATATTTTCTGTTAGCATGGCTTCTAATTTCCATTATAATGGCAGTTCAAACCCATCAGAATCAAGATTTTAGAGAAAGAAGTAAAAGTATCCACACAAAGTGCAATTGCCCATGTAGAATGCTTTACCCTCCCCAAATACACACACAAAATGTGCCACAGTTATTGGAAGGATTCATTGAAGACAGATTCTGGATATGTGTATACAAATCTGCCTCTCTGTGTATTAGCAAGGAAGATTTTGGAGAATACAATTAGAAAAACATAAATTTATAACAGCATGTATCCATATCCATATCCATATATATGTGATTATATCCACCGCCCACCCAGTCAGGAGGTAAATCTAGTAAAAGCTGCTAAGAACCCCATGGATGCGTATAAAGAGCCATCAAAAGAAAATTAGATTGTGAACAATGGTCTGTGAGTATTGTTGTGTGTGAAATCTATTCACAGAACATTGTTCAGAATCCAATCTCACAGAGCTGCTAAACCACTCTATCTTTTAAAAAAAATTCTTTTGACACTTCTTTTACATCTTGATCAATACTTGGTATTGCCAGTATATTTAATTTCAGTACTCCTGTGGCTTTGTAGTGGCATTTCATTATTTTCTTAATTTTTGTTTTTCTACTGCCTAATGATTTCAAAGCTTATCATGTATGTGCTGACCGCCCATATTTTCTTTGTGGAATCTAAATAGTCTGTTTTTATTATTCTGTTTTTTTTTAATACTTATAGTTTTCATATTCTGGATATAAGTTTTTTGGTAAGCATATTTGGAAGTAGTTGTAAGTTTGTGGTTTTCACTTATTTTGTAGACCAGTTTCCTCGGATAAACAGCTTTTGAACCTAAGATATTCTAAGGTATGTTTTCAAGTGCTCAAATTTTATATTTAACAACACATAGATATACTTTGGACATACATCTTTTAAAATCTTTAAAAGTTTATTACGCGTATATATGCATCCCTGACTATTTGTAAATACAACATTTGTGTGCAGTGTCACAAGAGGGCAGAAGAAGGTGACAGATCTCTAGGAATTGGAGTTACAGACGGTTGGGAACTGCCTCATGTGGGTGCTGAGAGCCAAACCAGAGTCTTCTGCAAGAGCAGTAAATACTCTGAAATGCTGGGCCACCTCTCCAGCCTCATGCTGGAATAACTTTAACCAATAATATTCACATTTCTATACAGAAAGCTCTAAGACATTGACAAGAGAATTATATTCTTATTTATTTTGGTAATTAATTCTAAATCAAAATGTAGTTGCTATGACGACAAAGACTTTGCTTTGTTTTATTTCTAAGAGCAGAATTCTTTTTTTTCCTGTGTTTGGATTGTTCAGATAGAACTTGTGAGTACCAAAGATAAAAGACAGCAGGGGAGCGTACAGAAATCATACTTCTTTGCCATGTAGCATTTAAATAAATGATTAATTTGTCATTCACATAATATAAAATTTACAGGATGTTTCTCTTGATAAATATTTAGAACTTGCTTTTAGTTCACAGAAATTAAATGATTTTTTTGATCATGAATCTATGTTTTTCATTGGATTGGGCACCAGTGTGTGCTTTTAAAGATACATATTATTATTATTGTATGCTATGGACATTAGTATGTATGTACACCACATGTGTAGAGGATTTTGGATTTCTTGGAACCTGGGTCCTCTGTAAGAACAAGAAGTGTTCTTAACCACTAAGTCTTCCTTTTAGCCATCATTGTACACTTTGTTCTAGAACTCACAACCTTCGATTACATGCTTTTTCTTTTTCTGTTTTTTTTTCTCATTACACTCGTTTTAATGGGTCTCAAAATTCTGTGACCCATTTTTGATCAAGTTATTTCCATTAAAAAATTCTGATTTTGAAAGCTACTAACTTAAAACCGTCATACACAAAAATGGTTCACAAACCTTCCTCTTCTGAAGATTTTATGATGCTGCCATCATTAGCCAGTCTTTTCCTATTAAACTTAAATAATCAATGCGGTTCTGAGTCTGTTCTTCTACCCATTGCTCAAGATTGGAGTGGGAAGCGTTTGGCACAATATTCATTTAGCTTTCTGAGACTTGGTGACTTTACCAGCTCCAGCAGCCTCCCTGGCCACAGCTTTGATGACGTTCATGGCAAACATCTGCCTCATGTCACAAACAGCAAAACAAAGCAGTGGAGGACAGTTAGAGAAGCTTTCAGCACACCTGGGCATGCCAGGGAACATGTCTGCAATGGCTGCATCACCAGACTTCAAGAATTTTGGGTCATCTTCCAACTTCTTACAAGAATGGCAATTAATCTTGCCTTTAGGCTCAGCAAACTTGTGTGCTAGGTGAGCTATATGACAACCCAGTACAGTGGTATAGTTAGATGTGGCAGCATTGATGGGGACAGCAAAACTGACCCACCAGCGAAAGCATCTGGTTTCACTGCTCAGGTGATTACCCTGAACCATCCAGGCCAAATTAGCTCTTCTTGAGGGATTTTTAAAATTATTTCTATCCCTCCATTTTATTTTTGGACTCTAATTCTTTCTCAATTGAGTTTCCAACTTTTAAAACTATCTTCTATAATGTATTTATATTCTTGTACAACTTTTTAGAAAATCTAAATTTAATTTTCCATTAATCTTCCCTTGAAATTCCCAATTCTTGCCATTTTTTTCTGTTAAAAATAATCCTTTCATAAAAAAGAATTTCTTGCTTATTGCTAGACACTAAAGACTTGCTCTTACTTTTCTGAAAATAATTTTATATTGTTGTGTATAGCTCTAATCAGTTTTGGTCTAATTTTACACAAGACATGATACGAGAGCTTAGATTTATTTATTTAGTTAGTCATTTCTGCCCATGGATGCCCACATTGCTTCATTGCCACTTGTTGAAAAGTCTGGATTTTCTCCTGGAATAATTGCCCCCTCCACTTGAATGACTTTCCATTCGTTTCCCCAAATCAGCTGGAAATATTTACATGTAGGTCAATGTTAAGCTTCTCTATTCTGTTCTATTGATCAATGTAACTGACCATTTAATAATATCATATAATTTGATAATTGTAGATAAATTTTGAAGTCATAGATATTTAGTCTTCCTTTTTTCGTCCCATAAATTGTTATAGTTACCACAGATCCTTTGCATTCTTGTGCAATTCAATACATAATCTTGCCTATATTTATAAAATTGATAATCCTTCCTGTGATTTTAATACTAACTTTGTAAAATAGAGACATCAACTTTGAATGATGTGTTGAGTTTTATAATCCATGAAATTGCATACTTTTCCATATACCTATATTAGCATTCTCTAACATTCATCATCTAAGTATGCTACACATTTTGCTCCATTTATATTTCATTTTTTAGCAACTATAAATGGGATTGCTTTAAAAATAGCAACCAAACACTCTCTTCTTTTTCTCCTTTTCCCTCTTCTTTGGGTCACTCTTTCCTTTTTATCCCTTTGTCATTGATATAGCATATATACTTATTTCTTTGTCATTGATATAGCATATATACTTATTTCTCAGTGGCTACTGATAGCTTTAAAGAGTTTTATCACTTTGCAAAATCTCAAACTTATCCTTGTTACTCATTAAATTTTGTTTCATTCTTTAGATCAGTGGCTCTCCCCTGGTCTGGATATGATTGGTTGCTTATTTGTATTTAAGCTTGGGATGTAGAGAGCTGACTGACCTGGATTAATGATAGGCTTAACCAGAGTGATTTAGTTGGACTGATTTAACAGAGTATCAATTAAATAAGTCCAAAATTGTCTTTCTTGGATGAGTCCAGTTTCTCAGAAAAATAGACTTTATCTGCTTGGAAGACAAAGCTCCGGATATAAGATTGCTGAAAGAAGACTTGTTGTGTGAGATTCTCGATGCAGGTTTTTCACATGATTTGTTTCATCAGTGCAGCATCCCAGTAACTGTTAGTGACCTTCTGTTTTACTTTCTATAGCAAATAACTCTAGGCTTCTGATGAAGGTGAAGTTATTGCTTAAACAGCTTGAGCTTCTTGGAAACAAATTTTGATTTTTTTTAAAGAAAAGAAGTATCATTATATTTTATTCTTTGAAAAATTAATGAATTTACACAATATATCTTGGTCATATTCACGCTCCACTTTCTCTCTCCAATTTTCTCCAGGTTCTGCCCAGCACATCTCTTTCCCCAGCATTGTTGTTAGATGTGGTCCTGATGCTCCAATCTTAACTGAGATGCTATTAGCAGTTCATGGCAGCTGAGGGAGGCAGAGTCATTTTTCTTTGGGTGGCAGTTGGCATTGGAAGGTTGTTCATGTCCCAGTGGACGACCCCACACCAGCTGTGGCTGCCTACAAAAGACCAAGACATTTAAAAATTCCAGTATGGAGATGGATGCTCCTGATACTTCACTCCTAGCTGAGGACCTAATGGCAGTTGATGGTTGCTAAGGAAAGGATAATCACTTTTCTTGGCTATTGGTAGGCATCCATCAACTGACACTAGTTCTTCAGGTAAAGGGTGGGGTCTTATGTTTGGATGGATCCTCCATCTATAATGGAATTTTTTTTTACTGGTTTGATTTATTGCAGGTAACCACAGATACTATGAATTCATGTTTGCAATAGCTGTGTTCTGTCCAGAGGCCAGCATTTCACACCACTCCTCCACAACATCTGGCTCTTACATTCTTTCTGCTCTCTCTTCCTCAGTGTTACCTGAGGCTTGGAGGAGGCAGCTCCACACACACACACACACGCTTAATTCTACCAACTGAGTTGCACTGACAGATCAAGAGTCTGCATTTCTGAATTGCAATCTGGTTTCTTTTTGCCTCCCTCCACCCCTACATTAGTCTTTCTTGGTGGATTGTGCAATTACATAGCACTTTCCTTTCTGCTTTCAGAATTTTGCTTTGTTCTTAAGGGATTTTCTCTTTTAAAAAATACCTTTTGCATTGTGAAAATAAGGAGATAACAACCCATTTTATTTCTCGCACAACAGTAGAGGGGCTGAAATGGAGAAAATTTATACCTCAGATCAGGTTTTCTGAGTTGTAGAGTCACTGAACTGTCACTTCTAAGCTTTCATCTCAGATTTCTCGGCAGAAATTGTTGTCCCATTGTATATGTTTCTATTTCATTCCTGTACTTATATATTCTCACCATAGCATTGCAGGTTATTGCAGTTTTAGTGTTTTAATTATGTGTCTTTCTTTTTCATTTCCAATCTATCTAATCTATGTATGTATGTATGTATGTATGTATGTATGTATGTATGTATCTATCTATCTATCTATCTATCTATCTATCTATCTATCTATCTATCTATCTATCTATCATCTATCTGTCTGTCTACTTATCTATTTTATCTATCTATCTCATCTATCTTTTACCTACCTACCTACTTACCTACCTACCTGCCTTCCTATCTATTTTATCAGTCTGTTTATCCTCTCTCTCTATCTCTCTCCTCTTCCCCATACTTTTGCACCCCCTTCTCTGCTTCTCCCCTACTTCCCACCTGTCCTTTCCTCTCTTCTTGTTTTTATTTTCTTGTACTTGCTTTGTAGCTCAGAATGACCTTGAATTCCCAGCAATTTCTCTCAGTTTCATGAATCCTGAGACTACAGTTGTGGACCACCATTCTTACTCCTTAAAACAAAGAAACAAAAAAGTATTTCATGGTCCTTAATAGTTCTTTAAACAGAGGATTTAGGCTTCAGTTCTGACATTTTATGTACCTTCTTCTGTCTCATTTGCGGTCTTTCCGCTTTGCTATTATTTATCACTATTGCACGATGCCTGATATAAACAAATTAGGGGAGGAGGATTTTTGGGGGTGAACTTATAACTTCAGAGGGTTCAAGTCCTACACACTTGCATAGGACATAATGACGACAGAAATGTATCATTGTGATAAAGAAGTGGATTTTTTTTCTTTTTACCTCTCAGTGGTCAGGCACCAGGGAGACCATAGAAACATGAAAGGACAAGACACAACCTTCCAAAACATGTCCCCAGTGACTCACTTCTTGCAGTCCCCATCTAAAATTTCTACAGCCTCTTCAAAGAGCAACATCAGTTGGTGTGCTGGTTTGAATAGGTATGGCCCCATGTGTTTGAATGCTTGGCCTGTAGGGAATGGCGCTATTAGGAGGTGTGGCCTTGTTGGAGGAAGTGTGTCACTGTGAAGGCAGTCGTTGAGGGCTCATATGCTCATACCATCCCCTGTGGGACACAGTTCACTTCCTCTTGCCTGTGGATCATGATGCAGAACTCTCAGCTCCCTTTCTGGCACCATGTTTGCTGGCATTCTGCCATGCTTCATGCCATGATGATAATGGACTAAACCTCTGAAACTGTAGGCCTGCCCCACTGAAATGTTTTCTTTTATAAAAGCTGCCATGATCATGGTGTCTTTTCAGAGCAATTGAAAACCTAACTCGACAGTTGGGAATCGATTGTGGAACATATGATTCTGTAGGATGTTTTAGATTCTAATCACAAGAACTATCCCTTTCTCTTTGTGTTGTTAAGGAGTAAAGCATCTGGGCCTCATCATTTGTCTACAGTTTATATAGCTCAAAATTTAAGAGCCAGATTCTGAAGGATCAATGTGGACAGACTAAAAATGTTTCATATAAAATACATTTTATAAGCTGAAGATATAAAAATAAAACATCTTTCATAATGGGAAGAACCAGAGTTTATGTGGCTATCTGAATTCCTTCAGTATATACATAACAACATCTAGATGAATTATATTGTATTCTCCAATATACAATGTGGTTGATTTTAGATGTTAATCCAAGATTTTCAAAATCTAGTGTGTGTGTGTGTGTGTGTGTGTGTGTGTGTGCGCGCACACACGTGTGTGTGTGTACGTGCATGCCAACTTGTCTGTATGTGCACCATGTGTGTGCAGTGCCTCTTGTGATCAGAAATGAGCATAAGATATCCTGGAACTGAAGTTACAGGTGGTTGGGAGCTGCCTGGTATGGTTGCTGGGAACTAAATCTGGATGCTCTACAAGAGAACACACTCTTAACTGTTGAGCCATTGCACCAGCACTGGTTATACATGTTTTTGATTCAGTTTCGCACTCTGTTTGTATCCCGGGCTGTACCTATAACTATGTAGCTTAAGATGGCATTGCGCTTATGGCAATCTTCCTGCTTCATCACTTCAAGTAGGCATAGATTACTACATTTTGCTTAATAATGATTTTTTTGAACAAGGAAACTGACTATATAAAATGTTGTTCCAAACAGTAGAACATATGTAGCCATCATAAAGAATGAAGCATACTTATTTACAAGGGAACAGAAAAGTCTTCAACATACATCATCATATGAAGAGGTATACATGCTCACAGCTAAAGAAAAATATGTTCACATATATCTGGGTATTTGTGAAAGCATATCTTTGAAAACAGTAAGAGGACCTATCTCCACATGGGGGAATAGGAAAGCTGAGATGCAGAAGAGAGAAACTCAATTTGCATGCATTTTGGAATCTTTGAATTCTGTGTTCATCCATTGTAGGTTTTAAAAGGAATGATTTTCTTTTAATTTTGGGAAAGAAAAGCAAAGAAATAGCAGTAGAGTCACTGGGGTGTGAATATGACAGAATTGCTTCTAAGGGTACAGGCCTTTTACCGTGTGAAAGGAGCTGTAGCTAAAGCATAGGACAGGCCTGCTCTCTGGACTCCACACAGACACTAGCGATTGCTAACCATCAAATATTTTAGAGATCATTGGAAAACCTCTCCTTATTTAGGGCTAAAATATTGGAGTTCCTGTCTATTCTACATCCTGCAGTCATTGTTTTCGCTTCATGATTGCACTGAAGAAGATTCAAAATTCTAGAACAGTCAATCACGTGCAGTGGGCTCTAACTCTGGATCTGGACCAGGCTTTCCTACAATTCTTAAGAAATTAAAGGTAGTCCTGTGTGGTCCTTCCCTGGAATTAAGAATTATAATTTCCTATGTTTGGGTCCAAAAACCTTTGGACTGAATTTTTAAAGGCAGACAGCAGGCAAAGAAAAGGGGATTGGCTTGTTACCAGGAAAATTAAATCAAGACCACAAGACACCTCGTCTAAAATTAGACCCGTTCTTTCAGCTAGAGGTGAAGAGTATGATTTCTGAAGACTTTCCATGCTGTAGAGGCCAGCACACTATTCAGAAGCAATAATTACAGGTACCATTTTCTGAATGCATGCTTTGTTTCACCTGCACTAGCTGCTTTGGATCTGGGTACTTTCACGCAAATCTGCTTTACAGATAAAACCTGGAAGCTGAGAGAAGATACCTGCCCTAAGTCGAAAGAGAAGATCCCTGCTTTAATTACTCTTTCAGATGCTGCCGGTGTTCTGGCTTAATGTAGAGGAAATCTGAGGCTCTGGAAAACCCGAGGGGCGTGAATTAGGAGACTTTCTGTGCACCTCATCTGCAGGGATGCTCTCTGGCAAAGGCTGATCTGGGATTCACTTCTTTACTGGTACTGTCGTATTGGCTATTCTACCCTACTTGAATTAAGAAATTGCATTAAAATTTTCTTGGTCATTTCTTGGACTGTTGTCAATCCCAGCATCTGGGAGGTTGAAGTCAGAGAATGGCCATGAATTCAGGGTCTGCCTGAGTTGTATAACAGAATGTTGTCTCAAGCAAATCAAAACAAAATGAAACAAAAACAAAATAAAACAAAATTACTTAGTTTACTTTGTCCTCTGCAGGATGACATATAAGGCAAAGGAATCAAAGTGAATAATTGTAGAGAATTAATTTTAGATCATATAACCTCATAAGGTGATGAGCTAATTTTTTCAGTTCAGTCCTTGCTTCTCATCTTCTCATGAGTAACTCTGCTTTGTAAGACTTTACTTTGAGCCAAGGCGTTACAGACATGCTTTCAGTGTATTCTTCCCTCCCTCTCCTTTTCCTTTTCCTCCATATTCCTTTTCTTTCTCCTCTTCCTTGTTCTCCTGCTTCTCCTCTTCTTTGCTCCTTTTCCTCCTCCCCACCTTTGTCTTCATCCTCCTGCTCCTTGTCCCCTTCTTCATCTTATGGAATTTCAGTTACATTAAGAAAAACAAGATTTAGGGCTGGAGAGAGGGTTCAGTGATTAAAAGCACTGGTAGCTCTTCCAGAGGTTCTGAGTTCAATTCTTAGCAAGCACATGGTGGTTTGCAGCCATCTGTAATGCGATCTTGTGCCCTCTTTTGGCCTGCAGGCATACAAGCAGGCAGGACACTGTATACACAGTAAATAAATAAATCTTAAAAAAAAAGAAAAAGTGGATTCATGTGGTGTACATGTCTATGTATGATATTGAGAAGATATTCCAATCAAGAGCGAACAACTTCTGAAGCATCCAGCATCTTTCAAGAACCAAAGCTTTCGTAGTAAAAGGGAAATATACTTCATGTAACAGGAGCTGGGAAAATTAGGGTATAACTGATCTGAAAGCCTTTTCGCTAAAGATTAGCTCCCTTAGTAAGGTGCTCTACAAGACACCAAGAAAGAAAAGTGATCAATCTTCCTACCCAAAGGTAAGGCCTATGAACAACAACAAAGACCAGCTTGGCTGTTTATCTCCCTAGTTGTTCAATATTGCCACTTTTAACTTGGGGGTAAAACAATAGCTGTCTAATTGGACTAAAGGCCTGCTCAATGAGAGGAAATTCATGACTGCTGCTATAATTCTACGTAATTGCACATGACGGCAGAGGTTTTGGACCCTAGAGGAGAACTGAGTAATTGCCATTTTCTGAAAGCAGTACATTTTCTAACTCAGTTCTAAATACATATCCTTATCCATAAATCGATTAAGTTCTCTCCTCTTATCAAAAACGTTTCTTACTGAAACCCATGGGACTATTTCAGGTATCGATAACTGGTTACAATGAGAGAATAAGTGATCATGGGCATTCAACCCCATTGTATACACCTACAATGAAACCCCTAGACCCGAGGCTCAGGAATAATCACAGAAAAGGAGGCAGGAGGACTATAAGAGTGTGAAGACCATGATGTCTATTGTGAGATGGTATCTTTTTCCTGGACTTGACAGGGATGCTGTGGCCATGAAAGCTCAAAAAATATGTTTGCCTAATAAGGACCAGCATAATGAATATACCAGCTAACATGCTAATAGATGGGGGGAGTGGTTTCATAAAGTGCATTAACCCAATGGCTGCTGAGAGACGGGGAGTCATTGCTCCCCAGGAATGAGCCTTCTGATAGGTTGTTTAGTCTAAGCACTCAGTCCGAAACTGTACATTAAATGGACTCAGTAGGATATTTGTGTGTGTGTGTGTGTGTGTGCATATAAAGAGACAATTAAAGGTGAAGAGACCATGAATTTTATTGGAAGCAAAAGGTGTATGGGAAGGTTTGGAGTGGAGAGAGTTGGGGTAAGAATGATTCAAATACAGAAGTCATATAGAATAAAAAAGAAACCATTTAACTAGAAAAGGGAGAATTCACAAAATAATTAGTTATTGAGTAGCTTAGCTATTTAACTCATTTTACTGGCTAAAGGAATGACTGAAGCAGAAATAATTTAAGGGTTATTAATATATTAACTATTACTTTTAGATATTTGCCAATTTTGACCTTTTATAACTTTTTACTTCATGTAGGATTCTTTTCATTTTGTTTCTCTTAAACTTTTTTGGAGACAAGTTCTCTCTAGGTAGCCCTGAAACTTTCTATGTAGACTAGGCTGGTGTGAAACTCAGAGATCTAATTACCTCTGCCTCCCTGAGCACTGGGATAAAAGGCTCCCAAGTCCTGGGATTAAAGGTGTGAGCCACCACACCCAATTAACAATGTTCTTCTGAATACAAAAGTATTTTTACTCACTTTTCCTAGTCTATTAATTATAGTTTTTATTTATTTATTTATTTATTTATTTATTTATTTATTTATTTATTT
>JABTXL010006712.1:19244088-19362244 GCA_025134845.1 Neodon shergylaensis | reverse complement strand
CTCTCTCTCTCTCTCTCTCTCTCTCTCTCTCTCTCTCTCTCTCTCTCATCATTGAGAAGAGACTTCTTTCTTTGTCCTTCAGGTACATGAGGCCTTTCTCACTCTCAAAAAAACCACCTCCTGCCTAAGGTGACCTTCATGACGTTCCTAGATCATTTTTTATTGCTGTGACAAACATTAGGACTGAAAGCAGCTATTGGAAGAAAGGGTTTCAGGAAGCTTACCAACGACAACCCAGCACTGAGGGAAACCAGGGCAGGAACCTGGGGGCAGGCATTAAGCAGAGGTCATGAAGGAGTGATCACTGATTTTCTTGCTGGGCTCACATTTAGCTGTGTTTCTTACAACTTTCAGGATCACCTGCCTAGGGGAAGCTCTACCCACAGAGGGTTGGGTCCTCCTGCATCAGTCAGCCACCAAGAAAATACCCTGCAGACCTGACTACAGGTCAGTCTGGTGGAGGCATTTTCTTAATTGAAGTTCCTTCCTTCCTTCTAGATACCCTAGCTTGTATCAGATTAACAAAACAAGAAAAAAAAAAACAAAGAAAGAGAAAAGACTCCAACTCCCCCCAAAACAACAATAAAAAAACCAAAGCAAAATAATAAAGTTACTAATCAGAATGGTGACCTAGTGACAAGCCACTGTCCTCTTCAGCTGCCTTGCTTCTCCAGTGATTGACAGTCACTACATCCATTTCTTTCTCTGTTTTCATTCTCTATAACAAATTTCCTTTTCACACAAAACTTAGAAGCTGCACTGTCAAAGGTTTCTAAATCTTAAGCCTCAACTTAAATGTTTTTCTTTGTTGTCTGTTCTCTCCTTAATAATTACAGAATGGGACCTTAATCTCTTCAGAATCTCCTTAATATCTACCTTCTGGGAGAAATTTTCTTATTAGTGAATAAATAACTCCCCTTGGAATTTTTGATAATTCCCGAAAATGCAAAATGTATTTTGTCACAATTACAACCTCTGTCAAATTAGTTTTTGGAGGCTAACTGGATGTTGGCACACACAAAAGAGTCCCACAATAGCCCAGAATGGAGTATAACAAATTTATCTGGGAATAAACTCACAGAAAGAAGTAGTGATCCCCAGTCCTCTGTGTGCGCTGAGAACTGGAACCGAATCCTGCAGTCAAGAGGCCCACACGTGCTTTTTGTCTGCATTTATAGTACATGAGACCCAAAGTGAGCCAGTATCTTAAATGTTATTGGCTGAAGGAGTTTCCAGAGCACTTTCCTCTTTTGTCTAAATAAGAGAGTTCTAAGCTTAATTCAAAACTATATTCAATAAAAACAAATATCAGTTACTGTCCCTGGAGAAGAGGAAAAAACATACATAAAAATTAGAATTACAGGTTCTGGCTATTACAAACAATGCTGCTATGAACATAGTAGAGCATATACTTTTGTTGTATGATAGGGCATCTCTTGGGTATATTCCCAAGAGTGGTATTGCTGGGTCCAGGGGTAGGTTGATCCCGAATTTCCTGAGAAACCTCCACACTGATTTCCAAAGTGGTTGCACAAGTTTGCATTCCCACCAGCAATGGATGAGTGTACCCCTTTCTCCACAACCTCTCCAGCAAAGGCTATCATTGGTGTTTTTGATTTTAGCCATTCTGACAGCTGTAAGATGGTATCTTAAAGTTGTCTTGATTTGCATTTCCCTGATCGCTAAGGAAGTTGAGCATGACCTTAAGTGTCTTTTGGCCATTTGAACTTCTGTTGAGAATTCTCTGTTCAGTTCAGTGCCCCATTTTATAATTGGGTTGATTAGCCTTTTACGGTCTAGTTTCTTGAGTTCTTTATATATTTTGGAGATCAGACCTTTGTCAGTTGCGGGGTTGGTGAAGCTCTTCTCCCAGTCAGTGGGTTGCCTTTTTGTCTTAGTGACAGTTTCCTTTGCTTTACAGAAGCTTCTCAGTCTCAGGAGGTCCCATTTATTCAATGAGGCCCTTAATGTCTGTGTTTGTAATAGCCAGAACCTGGAAACAACCTAGATGCCCTTCAATGGAAGAATGGATGAAGAAAGTATGGAATATATACATATTAGAGTACTACTCAGCAGTAAAAAACAAGGACTTCTTGAATTTTGCATGCAAATGGATGGAAATAGAAAACACTATCCTGAGTGAGGTAAGCCAGACCCAAAAAGAGGAACATGGGATGTACTCACTCATATTTGGTTTCTAGCCATAAACAAAGGACTTTGAGCCTATAATTAGTGATCCTAGAGAAGCTAAATAAGGAGAACCCAAAGAAAAACATATAGGCATCCTCCTGAATATTAACCTTCATCAGGCGATGAAAAGAGACAGAGACAGAGACCCACATTGGAGCACCGGACAGAAATCTCAAGGTCCAAATCAGGAGCAGAAGGAGAGAGAGCACGAGCAAGGAACTCAGGACTGCGAGGGGTGCACCCACACACTGAGACAATGGGGATGTTCTATCGGGAACTCACCAAGGCCACCTGGCCTGGGTCTGAAAAAGCCTGGGATAAAACCGGACTCGCTGAACATAGTGGACAATGAGGACTACTGAGAACTCAAGAACAATGGCAATGTGTTGTGATCCTACTGCACGTACTGGCTTTGTGGGAGCCTAGGCAGTTTGGATGCTCACCTTACTAGACCTGGATGGAGGTGGGTGGTCCTTGGACTTCCCACAGGTCAGGGAACCCTGATTGCTCTTTGGGCTGACAAGGGAAGGGGACTTGATTGGGGGAGGGGTAGGGAAATGGGAGGCAGTGGCGGGGAAGAGACAGAAATCTTTAATAAATAAATAAATGGAAAAAAATATTCCACACAGGTTACACTAACAAAAAAAAGAAATCTCTAAAAAAAATTAGAATTACAACCAGTGTGAACAATATCAAAGAAGAAACACTAATCCATGAGCTACCTCTCCAGCCCCATATTGTCTATTCTTATGTAATTTTATATTACTTTATATTACTAAAACAGTGAGTACATTCTCCTCAGAAAACAGTATGATACGGCAATGTGTGACAGTCTTTTGTTCTTCTAGTTTTACTTCTCCTAGTTAGGTCATATAATAACTTTCCATTATAAGACATTTGAACTTGACTGGCAATAAGGCTTTTGCTCTTGGACGAGAGATGTCGTTGGCTGGAGCCTGACTTCAGGAAGAGCAGCAAGCTCTCTTTTGACTGCCCTGAAGCCAGATAACATTCACTGCAATTGAGGCCATGAGGAGGTAGAGATAATCTCAAAAGAAATGCTTGGGTCCTAGTGATTCAATGCCAGCTCTTGCCAAAGACATAATGTCACTGATATTCTCTTCTTGTCATAATGTCTTTTTTCTATCTTCTATCTCGCAATAACATTCCCTAGTTGTGTAGATGATTCTTAGAGACTTCTTTTGAAAATCTTCAAGTGTTGTGCAAGTCCCAGTGGACATCTGTACTGGGGAAGGTCATAATGTTTCCATCACGATATTTGTCACTTTTAACAACCTGTTTCACACATGCATGCACTGGGGACATCTTTTTAAACTAGTATATTTTAATCTTTTCATAAGGGCTCAAAGACGTGACTTATCTTCCTTAAGAATACAGAACTAGTGAGCTGTAAAGTTGGGATTTAATTCAAAGCCTGTCTTTTGTCAAAACCCATGTCCACACAGTGTGTCACTGTATTTATGTCACTCTGCTGTACTTATCTGTATCTCTTTGCTGCTTAGAAAAATCCTCAAGCTCCTGGACATTAAACCCTAGCACAGGTTGACAAACAGTTTCAAAGTTTTGTTTAAATGTTACCAGACATCCAAGGCAGGGCTATGGATTTTGACAAATTCACAGGAAGTCTGTCAACACAGGTGGCTACTAAGCTACATCACAGGTAATAATAAGGGAAGACAGACATGGTTTCTGCTAAGGAAACCTGTACATCATTCGGTTTTGCATTTAGATCTCCTACAACATTAGAAGAGGACTGTCAAAATAATGAGGAAGAATGATCAAGGTGATATTTTTCTGCTGGGACAGATAAAATAATATAAGAAGATTTCAGGATAAGAAAGAGACCTATCATTTGAAGTAATGGGGCAAGATATGACCGAGTTGTCAAAATGAGTAGGCTGTAGATTTGGTTGAGTTTATCTTTCAAAAGGGAAGAATATTGAATGAGGGGAAAAGTTAAGAAAATAATCTTTTAGCCAAGGGTACAAGGGGAGCAGTGTTTGAGATTGGGGTGCATGAACTATCTAGCAATTGTTAAATGGTAAGTTCAGGCATCTGGGTTGTTTTTAGTTCATGGGTCCGTATGCTTGAGTCATGTGGTGGATCAGTGTATTGGCTCTTATTCATACTTCATATGGCTTCCCTTCACGTGCCTGAAGGTTACCATCAGTTTTCGTTCACCCTGTGCCGACCACTTTTTGCAGAAAGGGTGGTGACCCATCAGTCTCAAACTCTTTATTATTGTGCCTGAGCATAGTGTCCAGTACCTTTAAAAATTTTTATTTCATAAGTCATACGAGTTTTAAGGATGATGTTATGTCTCCATATTTCCTGTTAAAATTTGTTACTTGAACGGGCTATGGGGGATCACTATTATTTTAGATGTACTGATTAATTCCAAGTTAGACCTTCATGATTGCTGGCTCCTGGAGCATTTTTTGTAGATGTTCAGTCAAACACAATTCCAGTTATGACTTTAAAGTGAGCTTGTAAAGGTCAAGCTCCATATGAGTTGATTTTAGAACCAAGATTATCTGGTTAGCGACAACCCAATCCCATAACCCTTGTTAATGGATGAATGATTTGTTTGACTGGTCACAGAAAGCTTACAAGGACAATGAGCTTCAGTTATCTTCAAAGAAAATAGACATTTTAGTGAATTGCCCACACAGTGGGTCATAGAGCTCGGCCCTGCAAACAGGTTATAGGATTTAAGAACATCTATGGTTGATAGTTTACAGAGAATGGGGCTTCCTGTTGTCCATACAACATCTGTAAGAAATAAACGCTGAGATTATAAAGAAGCTAAGAAAAGATCCCTGAGCCCCAGATTAGAACCAATGATTTACCCAACTTCACAACTGTGTCAGGATAATATCAGGAGTGGAAAATCCAGCCTTTGTGTGTCCATATTTGTGACCTACAGAAATTGTGAGGGAACACATTTGCTGTGTTATAAGCCACTAATTGTAGCTGGTTTTTATACATCATTAGAAAACCAACATGCATGTACTACTTGCAGAATTTTGGACCTTCACTTTTCCAAGTGTAACTTTGGTGGCTTTTAAGATTTCCTCAAATCAGTCAGACTCTGGAATCAGTCAGAGGGCCAAACAGTTACTTGATCACAAATAAAGTCAGTGATATAATTGATGACCTATAGACAGCGCAGAGAGGTGTGGGAGGTTCTTCTGTCTATGTGTTGCTTTTATTGGTTAATGAATAAAGAACTGCTTTGAGCCTATGGCAGGGAAGAACAGAAATAGGTGGGGAAAGTTAGGCTGTATGCTGGAAGAAAGAAGGGCAGAGTCGGAGAGAAGCCATGGAGCCACTGGAGACAGATGCTGGGAACTTTGCTGGTAAGCCACTGCCGCCTGGCGATACACAGATTAATAGAAATGCAAATGTAAGATCTAGCCAATAAGAAGCTAGAGCTAGTGGGCCAAGCAGTGATTTAATTAATGCAGTTTCCAAGTGATTATTTAAGGGCTAAGTAGCCCAGGCGGCTGGGAACCAACAAGGAGCCTCTCTCCTCCAACAACAGAGAACACTTTTAGATTCATTGTCTTGTTTGTTTGATTTTTGAGATAGGCCTAACTTTGCAGGTTTCAGACTGGCCTGAACTCACTTAGTAGCCCATGCTTGTCTTGAACTTATAATTCTCTTTTATTAGCCTTCCAAATGCAAGGATTACATCTATGAGCCATCACATCTGTATCATTTTAAACTTCTTACCCTTAATGAATTAGTGATCCCATAACAATGTGTGGATCTAAAAAAAAAAATTCGTGCTACCCAGCAAAGGTAATGCTGTATTGAAATAAACGTTGCTCATGGGTTTCCAGTGATGCTGACACAAACAAGTTTTCTTTCATCGGGCATATAAAAACATAGCAGTTTTACTATGTATAGTACTAATACTTGATCACAAAAATAAATCATTGTGCTACTACTGCGTTCTTCATTTTTTATACTATAATTTTAATGTATGGAGTGTATTCCATTTACATGAAAAAGATGGGCAGTGTTATCCTACATCACATCTGGTCTTTACTGCATCTCTTGACTGTATCAAGGAAACACATTAATGGACCAACCTAGACCATGTAGGTCTGTATAAATACGCTCTGTGATGTTTTCACCATTGCAAAACTACTTATTGACACATTTGTCAGAAGGGATCTCTTTCATTAAGCCATGCATGACTGTACCTTTTTTATCACAAATATTTGAATGCAAATAAGATCATTCTATTATAAACAATGTGTTTGTCTTGATTGCTTATCCCCATAGCAAACCCTTATGTTATTAGGAACAGACTCATATGCTTTCAAGTTCAAGGCTATTTTCAAACATCAACAAACTAGTGATCATGGTATATGACAAATAATAATTTCAGATGCAGAAGTTAATAGATTAGCTCAGCAGATTTGTCAATAAGTTGTAGAAATAGAAAACACTAAGTAAAACTACTAAGTATTTTTATTCCAGGTACTGGGGGACCATTCAGAAATGTACACCTATCCATGTTCTTAATATTAGTTGTGGTGCATGCAGCACAATATAAAATGTTGAACAAAGATGCAATTTATTTGGTTCTTGAGGGATGTCAGCCTGAGATAGAAAAGCTACAAATTTCACAGAACAATAAAATGCAGTTGGGAACCAGAGCACTGAAATGTAAGATGTGTATCTTACATCAGTGCTCATTTGGAGGACCATGGGGAGAGTGTCCTAAAGAATGTGGCAATATACTGAGTGATACTGTCAGGAAAGAGCACCTTTCGGGATGTTTTTACTAGTGGAATCAGTAGTAGGAAGTAAAAGAAAACAGCAGGTCATGTTTCTACTGTCACAAATCTATAAGCAACTGCAGAAATGTGGAAACCTTCCTCTCTGTAATGCCTGACTGGGCAGGGTTCATAGAAAGAAAAAGAAGATGGATGGCAATATCTAAGGGGACCAAGAAAGTGAATGAAATAAAATTACTCTGAATCCAAATGAATGGTTCCAAAGAAATTTCTGCCAGGATTTCATGCTTGAAGAAAGGCAGTACAATCATAAAGTGCAGATTTTAGTTTTTTATTTCTTAGAATTTCAAATATACATTATTTTTAAGCATCTGTATATGCATACATCTGAATGTTGAACATTTGCCTACTCATAATCATAAGTGCAGATTTTAAAGCTCAACCATAAATGTCTGAAGGTATTTCTATGAATATCCACTATAGTCTTTATGCTGATGAATATTGAAAACTTGTAGGACCTGACCATGTACACATGGTCCTCCATTATTGAATATAATTTGTATTTGAAAGCAAAATGCTTAAAGCCTTGTGTAACCTGGATTTAAGTGTTTAATGTGTGTGTGCATGTGCATGCAAAGGTGCTATGGAATAATCCTTCTGTACATTGTGAATGCATATTACTCTCATTTGTTAATAAACAGCTGATTGGCCAGTAGCCAGGCAGGAAGTATAGGTGGGACAGTCAAACTTAGAATACTGGGAGAAAGAAAGGTGGAGTCAGAGAAGTCAACAGGAGAGACAGTGAACAAGACATGCTGAAGGGCAGGTAAAGCCATGAGCCACAGGGCAACATATAGATTAATAGAAATGTGTTAATTTAAGTTGTAAGAGTTAGTTATTAATAAGTCTGAGCTATTAGCCAAGCATTTGTAATTAATATAAGCCTCTCTATGGTTACTTGGGACTTGTAGCCAATAAAGAAACATTTACCAAGACAAATGTTTGTACAAATGTGTGCTTGTGTTTGTGGAGGCTAGAGGTTTATGGACATGGCTTTCTTAATAGCCCTCCACCTTGGCTTTTGAAGCAGGATCTCTCACTGAACCTGGAACTTACTTGATTCAGCTAGACTGGCTGGCCAGCAGTTTCTAAGGGATCTACCTGTCCCAACCTCCCCAGGATTAAGCTTATAGCTCTCTGCCAGCACACCTAGCTTTTAAGATGAATGCTAAGAATATGAACTTAGATTTTCATGCTTGTGTAATGAGCCCTATCCTAACTGAGTCAACTCTCTATCCCCTAAACTTTAATTTTATATATTTGAACTGGTCCATTGCCTACGGCTTTGCATTTGTGTGGTTTAGTATTGCACTCTACTGAAAAGCACCTTGGGATACTTTTTCGTCAAAGGTACTATAGGAGTTTATTTGTATTGTGCTCAAAGTAAGTGTACTTCTCTCCAGATTGCGAGCACAATCAATAAGATGAATGAGTTTCTTGAACTCATTTAGTGCTTTGCCTATAACAGTCCCATTACCAAGTCCCCTGTAACTTAGCAACTTTTCATCAGGGGTGGCCTCAGGACTGAATAAGCAAGCAGAAAATACATTTCCCTGCCCTGGCACTTCACATTGTACCTGATGCCGCTGGCAAGCTGGGATTCAAAGTAGTTCTTATTGCACAGATCTCTTCACTTCCCTTTCCTAACAGCTTTGTACTTTACAATAGCAGTTCTGCACTATAGCTGGAAGAGTTGAGCATTTGAAAGCGACCAAGCTGGATCCGAAAATCCAGTTCCACTCAGAACATTTGCTCGGCCTCTGTATCATGAAACCCGCTAATCAGATTGCCTTCTCTACTGAGTCATATTCATAGAAAATGGCTTGTACTGGTTTGCTTTGTGTGTGTGTGTGTGTTCACCTTGCCCAAGGGACCATATCTTGACATAGACAGAGAGGATATATAATTGAAAGAGGAAACCCCGAGCAGAGGTTCTGTGGTTAAGTTGCCGAAAGGGATGGATTAATTGAATTTAGTCCACTAGAATGATTTCCCTAGAAATTTAAAACCTTTCCTATATAAAAGTTGAAGCTGGACTGGAACGTCCTTCCATGGAGAGAAACAAGTTGGATTTGAGTGTAAGTGGTGTGAAAGATATACCTGGGCAAGTACCCTGTGCAGAGCCAGGTGCTCCTTGGTAACACACACATTTAAGCAGATTGTATTGACTCCAGCAGTGAAATTTGGCCAAAGTGGTGCCACCTGCTCTCTTCAGATACCCAACTGGAGAAGCCAATTTGGTGGTGTCATGTTTCCCAGACTTCTTTTCTACATAGTGCTCAAGATTCTTTGTCGTGGTTGGAACCATGGGCAAGACTTTTTTTTTTACAAAATCTATGGAGAATTATAAATTTTGATAGGAATTAAAGATTTAGTTGTCATACAATTCTCAAAAGAGACAAGTGACTTTAGATAACTTAATATTTGCATTTTATGAATACAAGCACACATAAAGTATTTTGACAAAGCATGTCTTAACACTGGTATTTTTCCTTTGTACCCTTCTCACATCTTTCCATAGCCACATGTATTATTGTCTCGCATAGCTCTGTCTACCCTCTTTACCAACTTAGGGTAAAACCTTTATTCCATATTTTTTTTAGTACTTACACTATCACATGTGGAATTTGTCTATATGCATATGTAAATTTATATGCAGATAATTGAATTTTCAGAGAATCTTTTGTAATTATTTACAATTTTGTATTTTATTACACGCATTGTACCCATATGCAGATAATTGAATTTTCAGAGAATCTTTTGTAATTATTTAAAATTTTGTATTTTATTACACGCATTGTACCTATTGTTCTTATTTCTCCCTTATAATAAAAATACTTCTTAGAAAGTTAGTATGGGCAGCAACTCCTTCTGACTGACTACACAGTCTCTAAAGAGTGGACTGACATTTGCTCAGTGTTCTCACCGGTGAATACTCTTTGTTTATCCCGATTTTTATTTTTTGTTCAGTGTAAACAAAACTTCAGTGAGCATCTTTGCCAACTATAGCTGTCCTTCTTAAAGGAACCATTCCTGGAAATGACCTTGCCAAGAGAAAAGGAATGTATTAAATTTTAATAGAGGCAACCATATAGAAAGTACATTGTCACGAGAATTTTATGAGCATTCCCTTCCCACAATAGGTTCAGCCCTCCTTCTAAATTATTATATGCTTGTGTCTACAACCGATATTGTATTTTTACCTGAACTTGCATTTTATGACAACCTGTGGCTATAAACACGTTGTAAAATACCTTCTAGTCTATTAGAATTGCCTTTCTAAGACTTGATTGTACATATCATTTACTGATTTTTTTCTATTGGTAATCCTGTCTCTTTCATATTTAGAAGTTTGTATAAATTATAGCTAGCCATTTAATTGGCATCACTAAAAAATAAAAATATATATATTGCAAATATATTGACATTTCAGGTAGATATTGTTATATTTTAATTTATTGAAAGTACCACTAGATATGTCTGTCTTACTAGATTTTCTTAACTAATAAATTCTTCTCAACATCTAGAGTGTTTTATAGCAAATCTTCAAGATAAAACTTTATTTTTAAACATATATCTTTTAAACAGCTTGTAACGTTATAGATTTCCATTTTTTATATATACCATTCATTTTGTTCATCCCTCTCTCCCTGCTTCCCTGTATCTCCATCCTTTCTAGTCCAGGGTCTCCTGTCTCTTTATCTCACCTATGTGCTACCAGCCTCCCCTCACACAGCCTCTTCTCCTAGCAACATCTGTGTAGCTTCCTTGGTATCTACAGGTACACCAAGCTAAATACAAACATCTCAAGATTAAAAGCTAGGACCCATAATGAGAGATAACGTGATATATAGTTTTCTCTCTGGGTTTGGGCTACCTCAATCAGGATAGCCTTTTCCAGTTCCATTAATTTACCTACAGATTTTATTTTTCCTTTCAGTTGAATAAAATTCAATTGTTTATATGTGCGAGAGCCCACAGATATAAGTCTGTTCCACCTTGACTGGAGATCAGAGAGTTTGAATTTATTTTTGCTTTTTCAATGTTGTTGACAAAAGACGTGGCTACAAACAAGAGATTCTGACCTAGGGTGTGGTTAACTAGTATTTTGGGTATAGAGGTGGATTTGCTGCACCTGGACCAATGGTTGGAGAATTCATGTCTGTTCCTTATATCATGTTACTGAAGTCTGTTGCCTCCTCCATCCCCTTTTGGAGTGAAGTACATAAGCATGTGGAAAATAAATGAGGATGGGTTCTGTGTGTCAGTCTCTTATTTCTCTCATATATCTTTTCTTTTTCTTAATTCTAATCCTCATTTCTACCCTGGAATGTGTGAATTTCGTCAACGCTGGTCTTTGACATATGTAGCACATTTTCAGTACTGAGTCATCTGATGATTGGTGTTAGAATCTATGAAAAGCTATATGGAACTTTACTATCATATAAAACAATTAAAATTTGTCTTAAAAATTATCATGAATAGCTGTATAATGCATCTCCCAGAAGGCATCACTTACCTAACAAAGACCCCAGTATTACATTTGGGACATTTTATTATGAGCTGTTGATCAGGGAGGCCACAGAAGTGCCACATAGCAATACAGGTTTTTCCCATGCCTCTTGGTTTTCTCGCCAGTATTATAAGATATTATAATTAAGATGCCACAAACCTTGGCTACAAGATATGGAGAATTAAACTGGAACTGACCTGGAAAATTCCTTTCTACTGGCTGGTTTGCATAGTGACAGAGGATTCTATTTAGGCTTCTAGTGGAGATAAGGCATGAGTGGTCTTAGTCAGCTGTTAACCTTGCAAATTACAATGTCAGCCTACCAGGCAAGCCGTGCTCACTGGTGTAACAGTAACACTTATACTGGGCCTATATAAGCCTGGCTTTGCCAATAGATAAACATGGATCAGGGAGAGGATCATGGTGCCCTCTCCTTTCCTGCTGAACTGTGGGTTACTGTTAGATTCTGAGCAAGGACAACCATTGTCCTCAGTTGAATATGAAATGGTGAGTCCACCAAGATGCAGTGATGGTTCCAAAGCCAAGGTGACGAGGATGGTCCTCGTAAATATCAGTGGGTCACAAAATAAAGCAAAATGACCTGAATGTGGGAAGGGGACTTCTGGGGAGGTGTGTGAGGGAGGCAAGAATGACAGGGTTGGGGGTTAGAGTAAACAGAATGCAATGAATACATGCAGGAAACTGTTGAAAGACAAATCTAATTAACACAAATGTGTATAGAATTCTTGGTTAACCTTTATGGCAAATGACTGGAAAGTGAAAATTTCAAAGAGAACGTTTTTCATTCTGTATCACAAGGTTTTGTTTCTAAAATGTGCTGTTTTATTAAGGACTTTTAATGAAACTTACAAAAAGCAATACATCAAATTTATTATAGTAGTTAAAATTCACCGTATGTGTTAGCTCCCACCTCCATGAAAATGTGGACGTTTTGCTCCAGCTCCGGTGAGTCCATGGTAAAGAAACAACGAACCTTGCTGCTTTAGTATCCTGCAGTACTCAGAGGAGTCGGTTGGATCTTAGACTATTAGAGATGCAGGAGGGATATGGGAAATAGGTGACAAAGAAGGGTTGAAGATAATCAAAGTATGTCATATGCGTGTGTGAAAACGTCACAGTGAAACCAACTTCTTTATTTAGTATACATGCTCATAAAAATATACTGTGCATAACCGGCCTCCCTGCTCTTTCCCAGTGGCTTATCCATGCATGGATCTCAGTGTTTTCATTTGTCAGGCTTCTCAAGGCAGAATTTATAAAGTATACTTAGGAGCTGGAGGGATGCTTCCAGTGGTTAACAGCATTTACCAGTCTTGTATTGGGCAACTCACTACTACCTGTATCTCCAGGTCAAAGAAGATCTGACAGATCTGATACCTATAGATACTGGCACACCTATGAGTGTGCATGTGTGCACACTAATGAGATAAACATTAAAAAGGGAAGCACATTTAGTGTCTTTGCCATCCATGTGGGAGTGTGTTATGTCTGCTGTGGTGTGGAAAGATGGAATTCTAGTTTCTTAAGTAATCTTCTGGAGGTTGTTAGTTCAGTGTATTGCTAACAGTCTATTAACTCACTTTCACAAATGCTCCTCAAGTTACACAGCCCATCGGCAACTGTTAGAGCTGCTGTTGCCAGTCTTTGAATACATCTAGGAATTCGTGTGTGCTTGTCTTTTCTGATATTAACTGGGAAGGTTTGCTTCTAGTGCTGGTATTGAGGAACTCCAGCTAGACAATGGCTGGTAGAAATGTTCTTTAAACCTTAAACAGAAAAAAGAAAATAGAAAAATGTCATTTTTTCTCTATGCAAACAGAAATGCCAGCGATCCCACATAGCTCTTTTTTTATTTTTTTGTTTTTTTATTTTTTTATTTTTGAATTTATTTATTTATTAAAGATTTCTGTCTCTTCCCCGCCACAGCCTCCCATTTCCCTCCCCCTCCCCCAATCAAGTCCCCCTCCCTCGTCAGCCCAAAGAGCAATCAGGGTTCCCTGACCTGTGGGAAGTCCAAGGACCACCTACCTCCATCCAGGTCTAGTAAGGTGAGCATCCAAACTGCCTAGGTTCCCACAAAGCCAGTACGTGCAGTAGGATCAAAAACCCATTGCCATTGATCCTGAGTTCTCAGTAGTCCTCATTGTTCGCTATGTTCAGTTTTAAGAGATAAAGATGTGATAAAAAGTTTTAAGAGATAAAGATGTGATAAAAAGGAAGTTCGTGGAAAAATAAATGCTCTTCCGAAATGTAGCCACAAAGGAAATGTGGAAGTGCTTTCCTTTCGAGGGATGCTAAGGGGACGACTAATTGAGACTCAGGGGCTGTTTAAAGGGTTGTTAAGGCATCGAAGCCTTATCCTCCTGAAGAATTTGCACTTGAGTAAACAGACACATAATTTCAGACCCTAATACAGGCTAAATCTAGAAAGTGTGTAACCAGAGGGCTCCTGGACAGGCAACTATAATATGCCACTATTTAATACCTACACTGTAGTTAATTTAAGTTTGAGTAAGCTGTTTGCTTGAACAACTAGTAGTTTAGAGTCAGGGAGGTTTCAATTCATAATGAACACGAATTTCTGCAACCGAATAACAGCATCTCAGTCTATTAGCTCGACAACTTTCCCTAACTGCTGTGAAGAGCAGTTTTTCTCTTCGGAAAGACAAATATCTAGAGATTTTTATTTGCACAATTAAATACCTCATCCAAGTCCTTTTCCAGAACAAAAGAACAATGTGTCGTGATATATGTGTCGTTAATCTTAGATAGATGAAACATTGCACTTAGGTTTTCGCTTCTTTCTTCCTCTTTTTTCAGCTGTACTCAAGGTTCTAAAAAACTCATACTGTGTTGAAGTTCTCTCTTTCTCTATCCAACTATCTCCTTAGGTAAGAAAAATAATTGATCCATTTTGAGATTAAATCCATGAAGATGACTGTGGAAAGTCAAATATCTTTCTTTATTAAACATCTCCTCCAGGCTTATTGAGTTATAGTTGACAAATAGAAATAATACCTGTCAAAAGTATAAAACATGATATTTTGCTATACATATTAATTATAAATGGTTACCATAATCAGACATGTGTGTGTGTATGTGTGCATGTATGAAGAATACATACGATACCAGTTCTGAGCAAATTTCAAGTGTATGATACATGCATATGTGTTAAGTATAGTTATCTTATTGGATTTTCATTCTGCATATCTTACATATCCAAGAATTGAGCATTTTTACCCTTTCACTAACACCTTCTTATGCCATAATGTCCTATGACATCTAGTGGTCACCATTTAATCTCTAAGATTACGAAGTATTTGTTTTTCCATATCTAGCTTATTTCTTTTAAGTCTTCCAGATTCAACCCCACATTTAATGAGTCTGTATGTAGAAAACACTGCGTACTCGCTAGCTTTCTATTATAGCAATGGAACACTTAAGATTCTTAACTTCTAAAGGGAAAACGTTCCATTTATTTATTTACTCTTTACTATTTCAGAGGATTCACTCTGTATTGATTTATACTATTTCTTAGGTGTTATGGGAATGTAACATCTTACAGTAGTAACACAGGGAGAACAGTCAGCTCACCTTGTCACCAACCATAAGCAACCCATCTCCAGGTTCATTTTGGAGCCATGTTTTAAATGCTATGAGAACTTCTCACAAGGTCACTCCTGATGTATCTCCTGATAGCACCACCTTAGAGACTAAGCCCCTAACACCTGGACCTTGGCAAACTCTCAGTAGGCAAACTATAACACATTCAGTGCTGAGCTACTAATAGTCACTAATCACTTAATTTTAGCTCATAAGAACTTAAGATGTCATAATAGTAAGATTACAAAAGTCCTTTTGTTTGGAGGAAGCATAAGACATGAAACAGGGGTTACCTAGGTCACTCTGATCTAACACAGCCAGTTTCTAATGACTTACTGAAATCACAAAGATAATAAAAATCTCATTAAAAGCTATTTCCCGCAAGTTGTAATTCTTACCTTGAATGTGTGTCCTAAGTGAGCCGTGACCAATCAACGATCTATTCAGTTCTTGGCAAATTGATGCAATTGTAATTTCCAACCTACTGTAATAACATTCTTTAAAAAATTTATTTTACTTTTTTTGTCTTTTAAAAATTTATAAAACCAGACACCTTGGATGCATAGGGGAGCACTTTTTCTTAGCAAATATAATGTTTTCTGGGCTATAACCTCATTTATATACATACACCACACACATGTGCGTGCATGTGCACAAGCATACATACACACACACAAATAATAATAAAGATTAAAAAACAGGGTGGTGGATATAATTGAAAGTTATTTTCTAAACGGGACATTCCTTTGACGAAATGAAGTCTGTCTTGCTGCCTACTCACTCAGAAGCCCGCAATATCTCCTTCAGAAATATATACTTTCCCCCAGAGTCTGAAGAGTTTTTGACAACATCTACCCCACAATAACTCCATCTCCTAGTGTAACTCAGTCATTGCTGTGTGGGAAGTAATCATAATTACTAAATCACTAATAATCAGTTTCAATGACTAATCCAAATCCATCTAGCACATTCCAAACAGAGAACCACTCTGTTGTGTTGCTTCAGATGTCACATGGAAGACTTTCATTTGGGGTGAACACATTGTAAGAAGTTGACTACATTTCTAAATCTCTTCAAAACCTTTACAAGTATATATGTAGTTTAAATGAACCGTAAAATTATAGTTTGCAATTTCGACTAGAAAATGCTGCTTAGTTTTTCTTTCTTAGATGAATTCCAAAAGTAAGTGACCTGGAGCATCCAAAATTATTATTTTTGTTACCCAAATGCTCTTAAAGAATCCATTAGTTCTCTCTATTTGTCTGTAAAGTAGTAATAATAATAATTTTTATCTTATGTGCCGAGTGTAAAAGCAATGTAAATTTTGCAAGTGGGAAATGCTATTAAAAGCAACCTCTTCCACAGCATGTAAGGTTTCATGTGGTTCTCCAATGGGAAGTGCAGGTGTTAAGTTTGGTTTAACATCTTTCTGTGGTTTTAAATTTGTTTTGTCTCATTTTGCTTTCATTATTGACCTTACTGATTTCAAGACAGCAAGAGTTAAGTCTTTCTCTTCCTAGGCTTCATATTAAATTCTGATGAGGTCTCTGTGCAGCCCACATTTTATTAGCTCTTGAGTTGTTATAGCTAAATACATTGGGTCAAACTTTTTATAGACTACACACATTCCAGCAAAGAACTCAGTAGGAGACTCATTTTGCCGATTTCTTCACTGCTTGCTTATCTACTGTGATAAATGCCCTTTCAAAAGATTAACAACGTTGAATATTTGAAATCTTAGATGAGGTGATGCAAAATTACTTTGAAGCACAGATTTTGAATATTTAATGGTGCATTAGTGAAGAAGCCAACTAACCAAATAAAAAAAACATCTGATTTATTATTTTGACAGATCTCAAATCAGAAAATTCATTTTCAACAAAGCTACAGTCTTTTCATTTGCACCATATGGTTAAAGTCTGCCAGTAATTCTCTTATAAATCCTATTTTCAGGGAACCTATTTGGTAATAAAATTAATTCTGATGTAAGACAGTTTTCAGTGATTCTATAATAAACTACAAAATCATAGTTACTAAATTCATATGACTTCTGCAAATTTTATTAGCATTGTCATTTTTAAATAACTATAGGGATTAAAGATATTTTTTCACTGGGCATGTAAAAATCCCTAATAAGTGATATTATTTGCTATATTGCTGGACACCTAAAAATACTTGGTATACTTTCTTAAAATATATTCTGCATATAGGAGTGCATACCTTTAATTCCAGCATTTGAGAGGCAGAGGCAGGTCGATCTCTGGGAATTTGAGACTAGCCTAGTATAGATAGTGAGTTCCAAACCAGTCAGAGCTACATAGTGAAACCCTAGGGGAAACAAAAAGAATAATAATCTGAGAATAACTGCTTTACTGTGTATATTTAAATCATAGAAATAAACTTAAATTGTTAATGCAATATAATATAATATAAAATATGCATATTATATAATGCAATTTTGTATATCTAGTAGATGTTATTTGAAGTTATATAAATATTTATGAAGTGCATAATTGTGTGCATACATCTGCAACGTTGATGTTAGTTTTTGTAGAACAATCCTCACACAATAGCAGTAACAGTTTACTTAGTGCTACTTAAGCAGTCATGCATGAGAGAGACAGTGAGGAATTTCTCATCTATATAATTGTCCATGGTCTAGCTTAGAGGAGATTGTCATCTTCACCACTTAGATTTTGAAATGGAACAGGAAAAAGAAGAAAAAAGAGTATGAATAAGAGGTCTCAAGAATAAATAAGTAAATATTTGTACCAGATAGAACTACGAAGTATAACTTGCTACTTGAACTCAGATTTGAATGACCAGAATGCCTAATAGCAATGGAAATGGTGAGTGAGGCTTAGCTCTTTCACAGCTAGAAAATGAGAACATGGGTTTAGAAAGACAGTTATTAATCTCAACCACAATATGGATTATTGTTTTGTAGGATTTAGGATTGGGTCATACTGCTTAATGTAACTTTTCATATAAATTGAAGTATAATGTCTATCATTTCTGTAGGTTATTATCTATCCTGGGCAAATGGATATCTAATCCAAGTTTAAGGAAGGGTAGATTAGAAACACACACACACACACACACACACACATACACACACACATCAAATAAAAATGCAAAGGTAATCTTTTTCCCTGGGAGTATTGATTTGAAAAATAGTACTTACTATGATTGACCATGTATGTGTGAGAAAATAGTTATCTCAGAGCGTACTACAAACTCCATTATTTTGTATATTTACTGAAAAATGGAATATAAAATGAACTTATTTCATCAGGGGTTTCAAAACTAATTGCTGTTAAGCTGATTTGAGTCATTTGACTAGAACAGACCACTGCCATACTGTCATGTGCTACTCTCAGCTTCCAGGACACCTGAATCTTTGTTCTCCTCTATAGCCTGTTAGAATCGTGGTAGTTACCTGGAATCATACAGTAATTCCTAATTGAGAAAATGCCAAATTAACAAGGCAGCTCTTTCCTTTTTTATGCCCTGTTGCCATGTGTGATTAAAACATGATCCTGTTGAATTCAAGAATTATGTCTCCAATACCTGGACAAAAACCTTAATTTTAGAAAAACACACTTTGGCTGTTGATACACCTTACAGGCTTTTGGGTTTGTTTTATTTCTCAAAACCCGCATGTCATTGTTAATGGATTCTGCATCATTTTCTTTTTTTTTCTTTTCTTTTTTTTCTGCATCATTTTCAAGCGACTGTATGTATCAGTAGTGAGTATCACTGTGGAGAGAAGATTATGGTTGAGTGAAGGAATGTTTGTGCACAAGCTGTTCACTTTTGAACAGGAAACTTGGGCATAAAAATACAGGTGTGGAATGGGGGTTGAATTGCAAAGCAGCTTGGTTGCTGGTTGGAAGAGCATTTTCCCTTTGCTTGACTATGCCAGCTCTTCATTGGCAGAAAAAGCCTTTCCAGAGATTGGTAACAACCAAATCAAGATTTCAGAAATGATTTGAGTTTTCAGAGCACAGCAGTACGTGTACTTCAGGAGGCTCATGAAGTGTTCCTGGCCACTTAGTGTGAGGATGTCAACCTGTAGTCATTACCATGGCTAGAACAAGCTACTGGGGCATTGGATGCAGTCAGAAAGTGGTTACGTGGAGGTTGCTATGGAGTTCTGTATTAAATTGTGTAAAATACTGTGGTTTAACTTACTCTCTTGGTAAGAAACAGTTAATGTGTGACTTTTCTACCTCGGCAACTGCACTTGACATTCAAGATGAAGGTAAAGTCACTCTGCAGACCCCACTGATGTGAACATGGTTGCTTGAGTGGCAAGTTGCAATATACTAATACAAGAATGTGTGAGATCTCTTGCCTCTTAGCTACATGTTTCTGTTCCGCGACTTGTCAAGTAACTGGGTTCTAGAGTTTTTAGTAAGTTTGTACTCAAGCTTTTTACAGTCCACATGGTTAGGGCATGATCCAGTTGCTTAGCAGCTGGGACTACTTTATTGGGACATAATATTGGCTTCTTTAAGGGTGAAACTATAAGCCAACCGCATTGTAACTTAAGAGTTTCTCCCCAAAAGTAGAGCTGGCAGAGAATATACTTTGTGCATTTATAATAGCTATTTTATATATTGGAGGGTGAATATTTTCTTACTAAATATTTTATGTTCATAAATGTGTAATTTAGAATCTGGTTGATAGCTTTCTAAACAGAGTGCGCTTGTTTGCACAGTGGTAAAACACTGGGTATTTTAGGCCTTGACTAAGGTCTCATTCTGTCACATCTTAACTAACCCTCTCACTGATAATGCAGACACCGCTGACCCTTTTGTTTGTAAGGATCCAGAATAAAATAACAAAAGTTTTCACCAGTATCCCCCATTGCTATTATCCTATTCTAATTAGCACAGCTTTTTCTTTTTATGTATTTTGGTTGGTCTCAGGGTATTTTTTTTTCTTTAGAGAAAACAATACAGATTTTCTCTATCTTCTCCCTTATGTTTGGAGCTTTGTGTGAAGTTGTGTGGTAGAGGAGCAACTCCCAGCCTGTTGGACCTATGCTAATTGAAGTGGTGCGGGGCTACATGTAGTTATTATTCTTGATGTATCTATTTTATATAGATGGTCTTGCAAGGGGTTTTACATTTATTGTATTGATGTTTTCCAATGAATTGTGTATGTTGACTAAATGAAAAATAATCATTATTACCAAAAAGAAAAAAATAGACCCATCATTTTCCTTGACAGTGATCATTTCATAGCATAGAAAACTAAGGGTGGATATATTGCCTTATGGTATCATCAGGACTGAAAATGGGCTTGAACTGATATGCTTTGAGAGATGACACTGTACTTTACCAGTACAATCCTGGGCCTATATTTTTGCCCAGATACCGTGTGTGTGTGGGGGGGGGGGTGTAATAGTTTTCTTCATTTTCTTCATTCACGCTATACATGCATCTTGATCATGTCCACTCTTAACTTCCTTCTCCTGTTCTTATGGACTCCCTAACACATTCCGTCCCACCTTAAAGTCTTCTGGTTTTTTAATTATGCCCAATTACTGTTCTCCACATGTGCATGGATATGGGCCATCCACCGGCACATGCACAACCTATCAGGGACCATACTCTAAAGAAAACAAAATCCCTGTCTCCCACAGGCCATCGATTGCCAGCAGTTCCTTCACTAGGGGTACAACTTAATCCAGGATGGGATTTGGGCTGGCTTGATCTTGTGCAGGACTCATGTAGGTGAACACAGCTGTTTTGAATTCCTGAGTTCAATGGCCATGCCATGGCAAAAGACAGCATTTCATAGCATTTCTCCCTGTCCTCCAAGTATTCTCCCCTTTCCACCCCTCTTCCATGATGTTCTCTGAGCCTTGGAGCAGTGGGTAATGGTGAATGCAAGACTCGTAATAGATCAGAGTGCTGAGAATAAGGGAGTTTTTGAGTATTAAGCCCTAAATGGGGTATGTGTATAAACCCACTGCAAAAAGAAGCTTCGCTGCCCAAGGCTGAGAAAAGCACTAATCTAGGGGTATAAGCACAAAAGTTAAAAAAGCAGTTTGGAGCCATGCCTGTTCAACCCTCTCCAGCCATTGGGTTTTGGTCAGCATTATGGTATAATTAGTACATGAATTCCATCCTTTAGAGTTGGACTCAAATCTAGTAAGAAAGCAGTAGGTTATTTCCACATTCCCATAATTCTCATATCTCTATTATGACAATGGGCACATCTTACTTACAAGTTTATGTTGTAGCATGCATGGCTCAGCACCGAATTAGACTATTAATAGCTTTTCTCCCCTAGGGGCCTACATAGCATTATCCAGCACTTTGAAAGCTCACCAGCAAGGATCAAATTTCCTGATCATTTCTAACTTAATTTTCCTCTGTCCTGCTGCCAAACTCAGTGGTAACTACAACAACAGGGTATTATTGTCTACTAATAGTGAGCAGTCAAGGCAAATGCCGAATATTTGGTCTAAGTTTACCAATAGATAACAGCTGTGTATTCACATAGTCAGACTGTTTTTTAAAATTTTTAACTTTTAATTCTGAGATGAACTGTGTGTGTGAATAGGCTGCTGTGTGACTAAATGTCCGTTCATTCCAGACAGAATACTGACAACAGGCCGACAGATTTTACTCAGGTCTAGATTAGTGAACCAGTGAGCTAACTGGTGCTATAGAAATGTGGGTGAAGGGTTACTTATTAGAAATTGGGCCATGAAATGGCAGCTGCATCTCTGAAAAACCCACCTTAGCATGATTAATGACTCATGGAGCAGTATCCCTAGAGCTCCCCCAACAATGTGCGGGCAACTCTGTTGAAGAGTGTCCTTCTCCAGAAGTTGTTACTCCTTTTATAATCTCAAGGAGGGGAACCACTGAGTCTTGGAGGTCTTTGGAGGTTTTGGAACTTTCTAGGGCCTCTCGTATTTTCACAGGGAGAAAACATTTGAACTTGAAGGAAAGAGCTACACAATGTCGCTTGTTTCATTAAAGTTCTGACAGAGGACTATTGTCCTCTAAACACATGTAACTCATACATAAGAGTTTCCACAATTTTAGGTTGCACTCATGAAGTTACTAGCATAAATGTATAAATAACTGTAGAGAGTATGGCTAGCCCAACCTCAGCAACATTGAGGGCAAGTAACTATCTCTAGAAGTAGCATTTTTGTTATCCATATTAACCATGTCCTGGGAATAATGAAGAGTCAACTGTGATGTAAGAAGGTCTCCTCTCCTCTCACCCTTTCCCTTCCCTTCATGAAGCATCTCCCAGCCAGTTCTCATGGACACGCACCTCACAGTCGTGGTTTCTTCTCCCACAGCATATCAATAAAGCGTTTCTTCGACTCATAGCACGACACTAAGCAAAAAAGCTAATGCTCTAACATTGCCAGCATTGGTAAAGTATTTGTGTAAAAACAATGCCTCAGGGAACACAGGTTTTCAGTATAGCAAAGTGACTTCCTCGTAGACATATTAGAAAATATAGATTATTGGTGGAGAAAAAGTAATGTGGGAGTAGATAATCATGTGACTTTTGATAGACTTCTCTCCTGGTATCATGATTGCTATTGCTAGGGGTTTCTTCCTTTGTAATTTATCTTCCTCTTCAACATGCATTGGAAGTAATAATTTGATTCTCACCTGTTGTGGGATATTTGTACACTAGGTTGCGGTCACTTGTTTAATAAAGAGCTGAACAGCCAATAGCTGGGCAGGAGCTAAGGTGGAACTGCTGGGCAGAGAGAGGCAGGTGCTGGGAACCAAATTCAAATTCTCAATAGGAGTAATAAGTGCTCTTAACCATTTAGTCATCTCTCTAGACCAGCAGGGTGATATTTCTTTGTTTGTTTTGAGACTGAGTGTGTCAGTGTAGTCCAGGGGGCCTTGAATTTTAGATCCCCTTGCCTCTTTCTCCAGAATTCTGGGGTTACAGGTGTGTGCCACCACGCCCAGCCTTACTAGCAGTCTTTGCTCTCTTCTTAGGTTAAGCATTTTCACGTTAAGTTATAAAGACAGCTATCACTAATAGCTGAGATGAACTCTGACACATAAGCCATGGAATTGCAAGCTTGTTTAAAGCTGCTCCAAATCCTTGAGTGATCTTATGAAAGAATCCTTCACTACCGAGCCTTTAAAGAAAACTATTTACTCAGGGATGATGCTTTAGTAAAAGCCTTAGGAGAAGCCAAGAAGGAGAAGACACAGCCAGGCTCTCCCCAGATGGCTGATACGCAGAAGCTCTTGATAATAAATCTGTGCTTCTGAGTCTTTGCTAACAAATGCAAGCTCTCCAATATGGAGATGGCTGAATTGGGGTGATAGCCTAATAGGAAGAAGCCCTGTGACTTTATGATTGTTAATTAGCATTTGCTAACTCACCACGTGACGAAGTCTGTGCACACGTGAAATGCCATTTCCAGCATTTTCATTGCATGGCTCAGAAGAAAAATCTGTGTTTGGAGTCTCCCTTCACTAGGTGGGGTGAAGTATGATGAGAGAAGAAAGGCTGGGCAAGTACATAAAGCTGAAGAGATGTGATCACGAGGCCTCATGTGTTTTTGACATAGCTTCTTTTAAAATATTACTTGCTTGCAAAATGTAACAGAAGTTATAGTGGTATGCACGCAATAACAAAATTTTCCAAACTAAAAAATAACATGATTTGTTCATACCAGTTCTTCTCAGTATCCTCTTCTATATTTCTGTAGACACAACTTTGCATCACTAGAGAACTTTCCTATTCTTCATCTCTTAGTTTTTATGGAATAAAGTTTTCCCCCATATTATTATGTCCCAGGTTAAATATTTCAGAAGTACACATATATGCTTGCATATATAGGTATCTTATATATTCAATTGTGTTATTATAAAGCCTTTTATACTATAAATTATTACATCTTAAACTATCAAAAATAAGAATTACACATGTCCAAAAAACTGTAAAATACAAAGACTAGGAACTTTGCTTCTATCTTTTGTTTCTTATTAAGTAATTAAATTTGAAAGACTTCCCTGCAGATTTTAGTGAAGTACCCAAATTGATTATAATGAATAATAATGACAGAAGTCTACTGTAAAGATTCAGGGCTTGCCAAACAATGGGAAATCTAGATATGCTGAAATGACGGTATGCATAAATGAATCAAACTCAAATGAATGTATTTGTTTTCAGCATAAGGGCTATGAATTCAAGAAATGTGGAGGCGGAGAAATGGTCCTCGCTGTCAGATTGATGTTTATTCAGCAATAAACCACCTCTTTGCAAGCGTTATGTTTGGAGGAATGCAGAGAGTTTCTGACTTTCCGTGCAGGGTTCTGATATACTGACACTGTAAGGTTCTGAGTCCTCCCATCACTCAGTAGCATTTTTTACTTCCTTTGAAATAGTTATGAACAAAGAAAATATAGAAAAATAAGGGGAACATAAAATAAAAACATAAAAGCATTAAATAATTATAGGCAATAATAATGAAATATAGACTAGTGGGCTGGTTAATTAGATAAAACATCTGTCAGGCAAATAAGAGGCCTGGAGATCAGCTGCCTAGAATTCATTGTAATGCTTGTAGGTGTGTTGGTCCACATGTAATTTCAGCTTCTGAAGGTGGAGACTGAGAAGCTCTGGAAGAAAGTGGCTAGGGAGACTGGCGAAATCTGCAAACTCTGGGTTTGGTTGAGAGACTTCCTCAAGGAATAAGGTAGAAGAACCATGGAAGGATATTCCTGACATTAAACATGCCTCTCTCACATCTGTGAAAAGCACACACATCTGCACCAACCCCGTACATACATACATGAGAAGACAAGACAGTAAATGACATATTGTAGTGACATTTCATTTGTATTTTAATAAATGAGCTTGCCTGGAAGTCGGTGCACAGCAGGCACACTAGTCAGCCATACAGGCAAGGCAGTGGTGGAACACACCTTTAATCCCAGCAGCCACACCAGTTAGCCATACAGGCCAGGCAGTGGTGGTACACACCTTTAATCTAGCAGCCACACTAGTTAGCCATGGAGGCTAGGTACTGGTGGTGCACGCATTTAATCAGAACACTAGAAAGAAATAGAAGGCAGGTTGAGCTAGGAACTTGCTCTCTTCTATTCTGAAGACTTCAAAGAGGTAAGAGCTCTCTAGTGTCTTGGCTGATTTTCCTTTTCTGATCCTTGAGTTTTATTATTCATGTTACAATGTATTTCTTAAAGCAGTTATGGTATTTAATTAAATGAATTTTAAGAACCATTTTATAACTTTATAAATTATATTTTTCAAGCAGGTTATAATTTTTTTTTTTGTCGTTGCTTTTTTGAGACCAGGTTTCCTTGTGAAACAGTCCTGACTTTCCTGGAATTCACTCTGTAGACATGACTGGCCTCAAATTCACAGACATCCACCTGCCTCTGACTCCTGAGTGCTGGGATTAAAGGTGTGTGCCATAAAATAGGTTATAATTTTATAGCCTATAATCATTCCATCTAAAACAGGCATTTGGTTGGAACATCATGTTTTTAAAAGGTTCTTCCACAAGAAAATTAAGGAGTAATATTTGAATTATTACGATTCATTATAAACCATGATTATTTCATCACCTGAATGCAGCAGAGGACAGATATGTGTTGTTCTTTTTTTTATTGTAGATCTAATTTTGCTGTAACAAGATTTGAAGAGAAAGAAGATTGCCAATTATTGAAATGAAACTTTAAGAATCTCTAAATGCAATGAAACATTGTTCAAGGGGACAGAACTTCCTTTATTCAGTGAAACGAGGTAGAGAACAAAATGTGACTTTGCATAGCATACAAAGTAGTCGGTTCCACCACTCCCACCATTGTATATGCAATAGTTTGTCATTCATAAATACAAGTGAAAAACTGCTTAGAACTGTGTGGGGGTACAAAATAAGGACAGGATAAACTTTAGACTATATTCTATGGCTCATAGAACAGAAACTATGGATGTATTACTTTTTGTTTATTATTAAGCAGTTAAATTTGGAAGCCAATGCTGATGGCTTCAATAAAGTACCGTAACTGTTCGTAATGAAAAATATTGACAAAAGTGAGTTTAAAAACTTTGGGTTCCCTTAGAGTCACAAAATGTTATTTCTATATTAAATCTGGTACTTACGATGCCAGCGTCAGTCTCTGAGACTTCTGGATCACGGTATTACATCTAGGTGGCTTGGAACACCGGATGTGTGCCCCCAGAGTGATGGAGACGAGAAGTCCACAACATAGGCATCAGTAGGGTCACTGTCCTCTGAGACACTGGGTAGAATGTTTTGTCTCTTCTTAGCTTGATGGCAACTGTTGACCTCAGGTGCTCCAGAGTTACAGCTATGTCACTGCAGCCTTTCCCTGCACTGTAGAGTGATCTTATCGTAACCAGTCACATCTGCAACCACCTACTTCCAAGTAGAATCACATGCTTGAAGTGCTGGAGTTTAGGGCTTCAGTATATCTTTAGGGGGACACATTCGATGCCTAGCAATCCCCACCTGCTGAAAAATGATTAAGAAGTAAATCTGAGATGCATAAAATGAATGTAGCCCTTTGACCTGGGGAAACATCTCCCTGTGTCTTTGAGAAACTGTAATCTCACAGATATCTTCTTCTACTTATTGCCTTTTAAAATGCAATACCAGGCTTATGATAATGTATGTTCTGGCATCATGTTAACAAATCAGAGGGTATAGAGCTTTGTTTCTGTGTTGTCTTCTGAGAATTTTATGGTGTTACTCACTCAAATGAAACGTTAATTCTATTTTGAGTTTGTTTCTGACAATAATGTCACTTTATTCTTATAAATATGGGTATCCACTAGTGCCCTTGTTGAAAAGATTCTTCGTGGGCTGGAGAGATGGCTCAGTGGTTAAGAGAACTGGTTGGGCTTCCAGAAGTCCTGAGTTCAATTCCCAGCAACTACATACTGGCTCACAACCATCTGTAATGAGATCTGGTACCCTCTTCTGATGTGCAGGCATATGTAATAAATACAAAGATTCTTCCTTTACTTATTGACAAATCTTTTCTACTTTTTCTAGTTTGGATAAGTAAGCTAAAAATACAAAAGGCTTTGTGTCTTCCTTTTCATGTCTGAATACTTCTAAATCGTTGCTTACCCTTAGAATGTGGCACCACCTTCTATTATTCCTTTTTCCTTAGCATTAATCTCTTGTGCCTCCTGGCATGCAGAGTGGAAGATGCTGAGAGATACCATAGTTTTAAGGGTGTTTCTACAACACAGTGTTTCAGACTCAGGATCCAGGGCTATGCTTTTTAGAATAAGATCCTGACTCAGACACTTTCTAGTTGTAAATTATTTGATATCTCTAGTTTTTAGTTTCCCAATCTTAAAGTGGGGCAAAGAACACCCTTAAAAGCAAAGACATGAACCATCAATGATGGTGTACACATAGCACATTTAGAAGAATCAAGAAGGTGGCATGCACCCAAAGTGATAATAATATGCTATTGCTTGAATTTAGTTTTGACCTCTCCCAGATTTTTGCTTCCTGTTGCCTCTATACGTTCCAGGCCAATCTTCCTATTGACTTTAAGCTATTCAAGATTGAGATGTTTTGGCAGTTGTAAAGGGCAAGAAAGATGGAAAAGTGAACAATAAAGGAACTAATTCAAGAAGGCATATACATCTCAAATACTTATATGTTGTACAGAGGGTCTTCAGGAAAGTAGAAAAGGGGCCCATAACTACAGGTAATCTAGAGAGCACCTAGTCGTGGGAAACTGCCTTGCCATTTTACAGGGAGAAATGAGCAAAGGGAGAGAGTGAAGGCATGTTTTAAATCATTTTTAAAGTTGTCGGAAACATATTTCTAAATCAAGAAGTACACACGAATAAGTTATTTCTTTAAGAATTTTGTCTGGGTCTTTGATTCGATTCCACTGGCCAACCTCTCTGTTTTTATGCCAATACCAAGCTGTTTTCATTACTATAGCTCTGTAATAGAGCTTGATGTCAAGATGGTGGTTTCTCAGAAAATTGGGAGTCAACCTATCTCAGGATCCAGCAATACCACTCTTAGGCATATACCCAAAAGATGCTCAATTAAAGTACAAAGTTATTTGTTCAACTATGTTCCTAGCAACATTATTTGTAATAACCAGAACCTGGAAACAACCTAGATGACCCTCAAGCAAAGAATGGATAAAGAAAATGTGGCACATTTACACATTTGGGTACTATTCAGTGATAATAAAAATGACATCTTGAATTTTGCATGCAAATGGATGGAATTAGAAAAACCCTATCCTGAGTGAGGTAACCCAGACCCAAAAAGATGAATATGGTATGTACTCACTCATAAGTAGATACTAGCTATGAACTAAGGACATTGAGCCTATAGCTCATGATCCTAGAGAACCTAAATAATAAGGTGAACCCAAAGAAAAACACATATATATCCACCTGGAAAGTGGAAACAGACAAGATTACCTGACAAAATTGGGAGCATGGGGGTGGGGGGAGAAGGGAGGGTATAAGGAAAAAGGAGGAGAGAAAAGGAGGGGGAAGGAGAACTTAAGGGGATTTGATAGTCAAGATGGAGGAAGGACAGAGGTGAGAGCAAAGAAAGAGATATCTTGATTGAGGGAACCATTATTGGGTTAGCAGAAACCTGGATCTAGAGAAATTTCCAGGAATCCACAAGACTTACTCCAGCTAAGACCCTAAGCAATAGAGGAGCAGGGTCTTGATCTTGATTTGCCCTGTAGTCAGACTGGTGAATATCTTAAATATCACCATAGAACCTTCATCCAGCAACTGATGGAAACAGAGGCAGAGATGCACAGCCAAGCACTGGGTTGAGCTGCCAAAGTCCAGTTGAAGAGTAGGGGCATATGAGCAAAGAGGTCAAGACCATGATGGGTACACCCACTGAAACAGTCTACCTGAGCTAATGGGAGCTCACCAACTCCAGACAGACTGGGAAGGAACAAGCATAGGACCAAACTAGTCCCTCTGAATGTGGCTGACAGTTGCATGGCTGGGCATACTTGGGGGCCACTGGCAGTGGCACCAGGATTTATCCCTACTGAATGTACTGGCTTTTTAGGAACCTATTCTCTTTGGATGGCTACCTTGCTCAGCCTAAGTCTAGTAGGGAGGGCCTTGGACTTTCCACAAAACAATGTGCCTTACCCTCTCTGAGAATTGGATGGAGGTGTGGTGGGAGGGTGTTTGGAGGGAATGGGAGGAGAGGAGGGAGTAGGAACTTGTATTGGTATTTTTCTAAAAAAGTCTAATAAAAAATATTTTTCCTAAAAAAATATGTCCTATCAGTCTCATATATAATAAAGCCATTATTCTGAGGGAAAAGAAAGAATTTTAAAGTTGGTGTATGAACTCATGAGTGTCATTGTAACATTTTATACATGGAGATATTTTATCTTATCATCATTTACCTTTCTACTGTCCCCACTTATACTTACTTAGACCATCTGTCCACTATTTCCACCGCCAATATTGTCCTTTTCTATTATGATATCATGTATTGAATGATTTATTTCCTATAGTAAGGTCTATATAATAAGTCAGTAAAGGTACTTCTTTATGAAGCACCATAGTTGAATTTAATTGCCAACTTGACAAAACCTAGACTCACCTGGGAAGACAGACTCATTAAGGAATTGTCTATATCAGGTTGACCTCTGGGCAGGCTTGTGGAATTATCTTAATTCCGTTTATTGATGTAGGAAGACACATCCCACTGTGTGTGACACCATTGTTTAAAAGCAAGGGATTGTTGACTGTGTAAGTATAGAGATGGGGCTGAGCATGAGTAATAATATATTATTTATTCCCTCTGATCTTGAGGGAAGTTGTGATGTGACTCTCTGCTTCATGTTCCCCACTGTCTTACCTTATTCACAGTGATGGAATATAGCCTAGAATTATGAGCAGAAATAAACTCTTTATCTCCCAAGTTACTTTTTGTCAAGGTATTTTTTTTTTGTCACAGTAATAGAAGGTGGCACATATCTTTAATCTTAGCACTTTGGGAGTCCGAGGCAGGTAGACCTCTGGGAGTTTAAGGTCAGCCTAGTCTGCAAAGAGAGTTCCATGACAGCCAGGACTGTTACACAGAGAAACTATGTATCGAGGTTTGAATAAGAATAGTCCCCGTACAATTCATGTTTGAATACTTGGTCCACAGGGAATGATACTATCAGAGAGGTGACCCTGTTGCAGTAGGTTTGGCTTTGGTGGGAAATTATGTCACTAGGTGATTGAGCTTCGAAGTCTAAAAGCTTAAGCCAGTTCATTTCCTACTGCCTACTAATATGGATGTAGACCTCTCAGCTCCTTCTCCAGAAACATGTCTGCCTGCACACTGCCATGCTTCCCGCCATGATAATAATGGACTTAACCTCTGACACTGCATACTATCGCCAATGAAATGTTTTTTTTTTTGTAAGAGTTACTGTGATCATGGTGTCTCTTTGCAGCAATAAAAACCCTAAGATTGCCTGTCTCAGAATACAGCCTCCCCCCTCAATACAACTAGGGTATAGAGTAGGCAGTGTTCTCTTATATAGGCTGGGATTACAGGTATGTATAATCACACAGAATGATAGTTACTTGTGAGGGACTGATGAGACCTGCTTTATCTGCCTCTTTCCTCCTCTATTATTTTCTTGTTAAGAGGACTTGTCCATATGATCTTTCTTCAGCTATACTTAAGACTATTTTATATGAATTATAAACATACAAGTGCAATCAGGCATATGATTGGCACTAAGAGGTCCTTTTAAAAAAGAATAATTTAGGCTTACTAAGTAATCACATGAAGATTATCGGGATGCATAATCTTCCTAGCATTATGGTTTTATTGAAGATTCAATAAGGAAGAGCAATGTGGCATCTCAATTCATATGGAAGGAGTAGTAAGGAACCATTATCAAAGAAATAAAAAGAGAAACAAGAATAAATTTTCATTGGAAGTGATTGTGGCTTTAATTTGGTGATTCTTTCTTCCTTACTCATTTACTTTCTTTTGTGGCTAGCTGGCTTTCTGTACAGCCACTTAACCCTCATCCTTAAGAACCAGAAACTCGGTTTCACATTGGTGATCAATCTCTATATGGCCTACATCTCTAATTGGGAGAGACAGAAAGCATCCTAAGACTTTCACTGGGAGGCCCTGCTTAATAGGTAAGGAGTGTGGGAAGCAACTCGGCTGGAACACTCCCTTGTCTGAAACAGTAATGATTACATCAATATTCACCACAGCCGCTATAGTTCCAAATTTTTATACTTAATTGGGCAACCTAATAAACCTGCTTACCTCCTTATTAAGACTGTGTATAGCCTCATCTTGAACAGGGAGGATCACTGAAGAATATTGCCACTTTTAGATTGAAGGGAGGAAGCATGACCATAATTGTTCCCTTGAATTGCTTTCTAGTCCTATTCTATGTAGTAGATACATGCTGGTTGACTAAATGAGAGATAAAATAATGTACAAATGCAAAGAGGCCACTGGAAATGATTATATAGGTGCCTCAGTGAGACATCCCATGAGGGTCTCAATAATGCAGCAGAAATTACTCCGTTTTTCAACTAAACCAACTACATTGCTTCTTCACTTGGCTATTTGGTGTGGGAAGGTATAGAAGGAAAGTTTAGAATTAGAAGATTTGCTTCTCGTTTGGCAGCAAATTGTTATTCTTTTGGTTATCTGTTTTTTTTCTCACAGCTATATATTATTTATTCTGCTTATTAAATTCATGTGAATAGCCCCGTGACCCCTAAACTAAGTGGAAAATGGTATAGAGTCTTTCCTGTCTTTCTCATTCCTATAGTCAGAAATGTCCATCTCCTCAAGATTTTCTCTAGTAAATATTCATACTGCTCAATTTAGAAAGAATAGCAAAGCCTCCCTTGAGATTTTCAATCGATATCTTTGAGTATGGAGTTTCTAGCAATGAAATTCTTCAGGATATTATACAGAGTCACACCAACATAAATTTTGTGGTTGAATCCTAGTGGTACAAGAGACCTCCACAAGGATCGAGTTCAACTCCCTCGTGTTTCAGAGAAGAAAGCCAAACCACAGCAATATAAAATGAATTGCCTTAGGTCACACTGCCAGCTAAGAAGCTAATGCATTTAAAATGAAAATCTATAAGGATGCTATTTCAGAGGCTTATTTATTATTGTTATTTTTTAAAAACAATTTCCTGCTTCATTTTTTGCCTTTGTCTACACAAGCATTTTATAAGAGGAATATGTACAATAAAGTATTCTACCAGAAATGAAAAAAAAATAAAAAAGAACCGAACTAAGAATTGTTAAAAATCCAGAAAAAGGTAAAGTCCAGGCTGTAGAAGTTTAAATTCGAACCATCATTTGGGTCTAATATTTAAATTTACTATAATCCCAAAGCCTCAGACCTCACCAGCCTGTGACAAAAACATAAACCTATGCTTGCTTTTACTATCCAGTTAAGATGATACGCGGCTCTAGTGGTTTAATTTTGGGAAATTACCTCCTCTCAGAATGACCCTCAGCTATTTCAAGAGGTCACTGGAGTCCTGCTTTGTGTGTGGCTGAAAATAGTCTTTCCAAGTTCCCCATCCATCTCATCGCTCTTGGGGGATGCTGGCTTGGCTGCTTGTGAGTGAACATGGATGTCTTCTGTTTGGCATCATGGCCTCTGCTGCCTGTGTAGAAGCTATGAGCATAGCACTCTGTGGTACTCCATCTGGTGAGGAAGTCCTGCTCTGCCTTGTCTACAGCGTCACGAGGGCTGGAGTAGAACATTATAAATTTCTCATGCTTGGCTAACAAAAAAGAGTCATATAGAGAATGGTTTATTAGAAATGTCTAGAAGAGCTACAGGTGCCTTACTAGGACAGTTCTTTGCCTGAATCCTGCCCTGCTTGGTTTCCTGCGGTCAGGGCAACATCTAGCCACCATAGGAACTGCTTCAAGGATGTCCATGTCTTAGATTCAGAAACCCAGGTTTAAAGAAGTTTAGACTTGGAGAGATAAGGAAATCACTTACCTTAGCTCAAGAACCGTGGCCCAAGTTAGCACTTTCTCCTGAGTACTGACGCTGTCTATCCACTGAGACCTCATTTCATTGTCGTTTCCTTTTTCTTTCTTTATGTGTATGGATACTATACCTGAGTACATTTATGTCTACCATGTTTATGTACGTGCCTGGTGCTGGTGGAGGTCAGGAGACATCATCAGATATGCTGAAACTGGAATTACAGGTGGTTTTCAGCCACTGTGTGGGTGCTGAGAACTGAATTCAAGTCTCCCATTCAGAGCAACAAGCATTATTAATGACAGAGTCATCCCTCTTGCTCCACATTGCTATTTCTTAATGGTCATGCACAATAGTTCCCACTCTCTCTATCTTCTAAGTCTGTCTGGTTAAGGCTTATTGCCTTGTGTGGAACAGTACAGGCTTGTATTGCCTAGAGGAATACTAAGCTAAGGGTTTTTGTAACATGCTTCTGTATGTTAAAGATTCAGAAAGCACAATAGCTTCACTATACTCAGGGCTCCTTTCTAAGACTCCATGCAGACAAAGCACAATTATAAATATGTAATTTATGCTCTCAGAGCAAAATAAATGAATTTGGTTTTACAGAAAAGAATAAAAATTATTGCATTAGGCATGTGCGTTTGAGGTTTGACAGCAAGAACTCTCCAAGGACAACTGAAAAGAAAGGCAAAGCTAAAGAATAGAATGCAACGAGAGAACACTGTATTAAGGACACCACCTAGGATAGATACTGCTCACTCTAAATACAGATCAGTGCTTCCAATTTCTATGTGTGTGTTTCTGTGGAGGAGAGTGGGGCTAGAGGCCAGAAAACTAGCAAGGGACCCATGAGAGGAAGCAAAGGGGCTTTAAAGGTGGGATGTGGGAGGCTAACAAAACACACACAACACTGAAGTACAAAGGGACAACCAAGGACCAGAGAGAAGTTCTCCTGAAAATGCCTAGGTGAAATCTGTGACTTGTTTGCTAAATAAAACACCCAATTTAATTAAATTTAGAAAATAGGTACCAGGATGATGAAACCTATAAACAATAAAGGAAAAAAAATCCTTTTTGGTGTGAAGAAGCAGAATAGTTTTGCTTTTATGTTATTATTACCACAAACCCATGCACTGACAGCCAATATGTAGAAAGATTAGTAAGGATTTCCTGGGTTTTCCATTGCGAGAGAGGCACCATTCTGCTGGCCAGACCCTTCCAAAAAGGTCTCTTTCTTCCTTAGCATTGATCAATTATAAATGGATCATCGGCTAGACGTAGGGCCTGATTGATCGTCCAGTCTTGTCAGAATTTTGACTGGTTTGATCTTTTGCAGGTCTTGAGCAGGTAACCACAGCCATTATTGCGTTCATGCATGCAGCAACCACATCACTTCCAGAAAACAGTATTTCATACCACTCCTCAACGCTTTGTCCTTTCTCTCTTCTGCAGTGTTTTTTACATAAACTGTCATGAGTGTATTCAGTGTGATGTTTAAAAATAAATAAATAAGAAGGTCATAAAGATGGGATGGATACTCATTAACTGGGAGCGTGGGGAAGAGTCAGAGGGGATTGATAGTGGATGGACAAGGTCAAAATACATTGTATTCATGTGCGAAATTATCGAAGAGTAAGTACAAAATGATACTAACAAAGTCATTTCCTGGACTTTATTTGTTTGCTTGCTTGGTTGTATTTTTGGGACAGGGACTTATTTTGTAGACTTAGTCAGTCCAGAACTCACTGGACAACCCAGGCTAGCCTCAAACTTAGGACAACCTTCCTTCCTTAACCTCATGAGCCACCAGTCCTGGATAGAAAACTGGATCTCTCTCTCTCTCTCTCTCTCTCTCTCTCCCTCTCTCTCTCTCTCTCTCCTCTCCCCTTGTTCTTTTATTTTTTTAACCACTTTTGCATTTTAAATCCATTGGCTTGCTCATGCCAGAAAAGCATCTTTACCACTGAACTACATCTCTAGTTGCCTCTGGATCAATAGTATTTGACAGCGGTGTGCAGGCTAAATTGATCGACATGTATTTGAAATTCCAGGTATGGGGTAGAAGCATTCAACTTTTGATGTTAAAAATGTGTAATTTGAGGATTCCGTGAACCAGTCCAACAAAAATCACAGATTAGTGATTTGTCATCTCAACCCCTTGCCCTACATCTAGAGGAACAATCCTGGATGAAGGCATCTAAAGACGTTACTTTGATGTCCAACAGTTGCTATGTTTTCATTTTTATGCAAATTTCTCTGCATAAATTTTTCTTCATCAGATTCCTCTCCTCCCTCCATCAGCTGGGGACTGCAGTGAACAGCCTTTACTTGGTGTTTTGTAATCAAACATAGTGCTTTTGGCTCCGCGACTATTTTTGTTTCGCGTTACTTTTTAATGGTGTTTGTTGCCAACTAAGAATGGAGTTCTGATTGCAATTGCTGCGTTGACCCTCACAAACCAGAGAGAAATGACAAGTGGGAAAACATCAGTGTTTTCAGTGGCAAAGTAAAGCTCTTTGTAATCCCTTCCCAATTCTTAGAGAAATAAAAGCAGAATATTTTGTAATAATTGAAAACTTTATATTTTATGCATAAACATTCTTGCCAAACGCTTATTTTGTTATTCCATCAATTTTGTATGCACAATGAACTAGAGCAACTGCACTTTAATATTTCATTATGTAATTAATGTTGTTAGGATCTACTTCATGTCTACTTTTATGGATACCTCTCAAATTAAGATTCTCTATTGGGAAATTTTTGAAAGCTGTTGCAAGTGATTTGAATTGAACTTAAATTCCTGGAAAAGATGCTTGCACTTGAATTCCTTTCTTTTTATAATAGCATAATTTTTATTTGATACAACAGAAAAATAAAGGAGCTGCAAGACAAGGAACAAGAAGCAGAGATGCACTTATTTACAAATCCAGGATTCCATAAAAGTACTAAACTGAAAGCTCTCATATATATGTAGAGGACCCGGTGCAGACACACGCAGGCTGTGCTTGCTGCTTTAGTCTCCGTGAATTCATATGAGTTTTCTCAGTTGTCCCCCATGTCTCCCCAACTTCATCTGCCTTCAATTCTGAGGGTTTTCCTGATCTCCAAGGGGAGGGGTTTGATGGAAACATCTCAGTTAGAGCTGCGTGCAGAAATTTGTTGATGAACTATGGTAATATACTTTCTTTCAAGTCCGGATGCTTTACTTAATATTAAGTTGGTTTTTCTTCCCTACCCTTTGGAATACTGGCTTTGAGGTCCATTTATGGTAATTGCTCAGTTTTATTGTTGAATAATATTCTGCTATATGACAGTGCAAAATTATTTGTTGATGCTGTTGATGAACATATATACTAGCGCTGGTAGGGAGTATTAAGAAATATGTGTTTACCTATATTTTGATAATGATGTGTAGTTTTCTAATATATTAGATAGTTTTCCTCTAACAGTAATGAGGTCTAGTTTAATCGCTTCCCAAACAATACTTTTTATGATATTTTAACAGTATTCTGGTAATAATTTTCCACTAGGTCATTGATTGACATTTCATTGCCCTGTGATTAGAATCTTTCCACGTTTGTTGGTAGTCTCAAGACTCTCAGTTTGTGCCATTTGTCATCGGTAACATAATCAACAGCTCTCACATTACTTCCTAAATGACATTTGGATATATTCATATGCGACCATCCAGTTGATGTCTCTTGTTCATTTTTATGTAAGATTGTTCTTCTATTGCAAATCTAAGAACTATTGGATCAATCTAGACATTATTCCTTTGGTAAGTACACTTATAATCCCTATGTTCTACCTGTGGCTTGCCTATTATTACTCTAGGGCTGCTTTCTTGCAAACAGGCCTTAATTTGAATTTTTACTATAAGTATAATTTGGGTGCCATTCTTATTTATTCTCTGGATGAGAGGGTATTCCCTCCATTCTTTCACATTTAGGACTTGCATTTTTTTCAGTTTTAGTCAAGGTTAAAGCTGTTTCACAGGTTTTCTTCCTATATTTTTATCCATGCAATACCCAGCTTCATTCAGAACTTCAGACAAGATATACTCTGCAGGTCAAGAAAAGTCACATGAGTTAAGTTTCCATAGGTTCACAAGGATTGTTAATTAACTCATGTCTATTCACCAAAACACCATGTGTCCCCACTACCATCCCTTCTCTGTATCAAATATCTAAAGGTATGGACTTTTACTTTTTTTTTAACTTTCTAGATTGTTCTAGCAACCTATTTATTATTGTTTTCCACAACTTAAACACTTCAACTTTAAAATGTCATGATGGCACATTGAATAAGGCCCCTGACTTTATTATTCGTGATTTTCTTAGCCACTTTGTGCCTATTGAATCCCACTTATATCTGAGAATCAGCTTGTCACTATCCACCAAAAAGGCTGTGATGTTTATTGAAGTAGCCATGAAATTTGCAAGTTAATTTGGTAGCACTGACATTAGTAATCTTGACTCTCTCAACCCAAGAATATTATGTATTTACTGAATTTATTTAGCTTTTCTTAATGTCTTTCAGGGATTTTTTTATATAGCTCAGAGAAAAGGGGTTTTAAGCTTTTACTTAAATTCATTTCTAAATATTTAATGCTTTATTCTGTTGTTATAAGATCATAATAATCACTTTTTAGTTGTTTATTGTTAGTAAATAGGAATCACTTTATTTTATGTGATGATTTATTTATCATCTTCTACAATGCATTACTAATTTTGATATGTTTATTTGTAGATATTTGGATATAAACAGGGAAAGTCTGCTGGTTGAAGCATTTTGTATGCTTTAAAAAGTTTAAAAAAATCTACAATACCTACTGCATGGGGCTGAGTCTCCCACAATTACAATAGATTGGTCATCCCAGAGGAAAGCAAGGTGCTCAGAACTAAATTAGCTTATGACATAGTTCCCTATTTCCTTGGTTTGAATAATAATAAAACATTATTTCAATTGGAAATTAGAAACTAAACAGCTTCCTTCCTTGTTTACATTTATTTAAGACAATGAAATTTGACAGGGGGATTTATTGCAAAGCTTGCCCTCCACCTGACTAGTTAATACATTCTAGGATCCCCATTCTGGCTTTTTTTGGGATCATAGATGAAAAATTGTCATTTTTATGAGATGGAATTTTCAAACATTAAATCACAATTTTTAGTTTACCATCATTAATCGATAGTTTAATTAATAAATAGCCTTCTAAGTGGTTTGGTCTTCATTTGTTTGAATCGCTTCATGTAAATGAAAATTACTATTACAAATAATTTGGAAGATTAAAACAGTTCCCTCGTAGTCCTTTGAATCATTCATTTTGACAACTTAATTGCTGAGTATGTTCACGTCACTTTAGTTATTAACACATGAGCTGTCGCCGAGTGCTGGTTCCGTTTTTGTCCTTCAACTGGAATTAACGGCTTATGTCTGAAATTCTCATCTTCCTTCCCATTATTCCATTGATTTTATTACCTGATCATACACAACATAAACGAAGTGGTGTTTTTGAAACAATTCGGTACAGGAGAAAACGTACTTAATGATGTCTGCCTACTCGGAAGTTACTTTTTCGGAGGCAGCAAAGCAAGTGGATAGAAGCTGACATTCTCCCTTAGCTGGTGGTCAGAGGCAGTAAATGTCAAGGTGGCGCTGGAAGCAATGATCTTAACCACCTCCCAGCAATGACATTCACTCTGCTGATGCTGCAGATGAGCGCGGGCTGCTTGGAGCCCCCATGTCTTTGTGTTTTAAAGTTGGAAATGGAATACATACTAAAATTCCTCATAGGACAGTCCCTGACTGCAGGGCTCAGAGGCCCTGTGAGAACTCCATGAGGTTGTCAGCTTTGGTACCCAAATGATGCGATATGTCAGTCCACTACATTCAGTACACGGCAGACGGATGGGAATTCAGCCTGGGATGGCACGACACAATATTTGTGTCAACAGTGATGTTTACTTCTACAGCTACATTTTCTTTAATTTGTAATTCTACTTTTGTTATTACATTTGTTTATTTTGTGCGTGTGTGTACTTGTAAAACAGTGAGCATGAGGAGGTCAGAGAACAACTCCGGGGAGTTTTTTCTTCTTCCCCGATGTGGAACTCTGACTGTAATTAGGTACTCATGTTTGACAGGCACCTTTGCCACCCTGCTCCTCCCCACGAGTAATCCTGAGGATCCTGTAAATACTTCTTTAAGACAAATGTACTTTCAGCTTACATGAGAATGAGGGATTGTGAGGACAATGAATCTGTTTAATACTGTTTTATTGTTTCTAATCGCTATAAAATAACTAATTATTTTCCTGAAGTTTTGATGTATTATAGCTATTTTAAATATCATTTAATTTTTACTGCCAAGCAATTTCCTTGAAGTTGGGCAATGCGGAAAAATAGGGACTCACAGGCCCACAGAGACACTCACACAAAGATATATTTAGAAATAACAGAAAGAAATCTTGAGAAAAAGAAAGCGGTTCTTTCTTTGTAGTTAAAGAGATGGCTCAGCATTTCAGAACACTTCCTATTTTTGTGGAGGATTGGGATTCAGTTTCCAGCACTCACATGGCAATTTGTAGTCTTCCGTGACTCAATGCTGATTCCTAGTGCTGATACTGCCTTATGGCCTCTACAGACTCCTGTATACATAAAGTGCACATAACCATGTCCTGAGGGAGCATTTGTGCATACAAAAAAAATCTTAGAACAATATAAACTCATGATATTGTTTAGAAAATTCAAATTATTCTAAGTGCCTTATATTTAACATAAATTTTTTGGAATTTTTTGAGCTGGAGTATTCTGTGTTGTATGATCATCTAATCCATTTTATTAATGTGCATTTAGTATTACTATACTAGTGGGGTTCAATGAGATATTTTAATAATTGCATACTGGGTACATTGATTTGGGTGGCTACATTTCATTTTCAAACTGATTGGATTTGGAATCACCTAGGACATACCCTCCCCAGGGTGTCTGTTAGTGTGTTTTCAGAAAGGTTCAGAAGGGAAGAGCCATCTTGAATGGAAGGGCTTAGCGCCATCCCATTGGCCAATGTTCTAATGTTCTGGGATGACTAAAAGAGAAAAGCCGAAGGTTATCTTACACCAGCATTCATCTCTTCCTGCTTTCCCAACTTAGTGTACAATGTGATGGGTTTCCACATAGTCTCATCAGTAAACCTTCCTTATCACGATGGACTGAGCTCTCAAAACTCTCCTGCTAAATCAACCCTGCTACCTTTAGTTGCCCTTTTCAGCTATTTTGTTAATGTGGCAAGAGATGTAATATATCAGTCTAGGCCGCAATTGCTTTCCTCCGCAATACTTACCCTCCTACCTTCATTCCTTCATTTTCAACATCTAGTAACTACTGTTCTACATTCTTCTGTCTTTCATAAAAGCTTCTATACATGAGAGAACACATATGGAATCTGTCCCTCTGTATCTACTTCATTTCCCTTCATATAACGCCCCTAAGTTCCAGCAACATTGCTGCAGATGATAAGATTACCTTCTTCAGTATCAACGAGCAGCATTCCCTTGAATTTATATACTAATATATTATTAATAAGCTGCTCTAGTGCATTACTTACATGATAGGTTTCACTGCTTTTGTTTCTTTTTGTCTGCTTGACAGATAGTTTTCTGAATATGATGACTCTTCAGTCATATACCGTGGCTCTGCTACAGGAGGGCAGTAGTCATTACCAATCCAGAAAAGTCAACAATATTACAGGCTGTTTCTTTGTATGGTTCCCCATAGCCTCAAGGCCAATAACCATCAATCCAGTGTATTGTTGATAAATTATTTGTTTGTTTTCTATTCTTCAAGTAAGTATATGTAGTCACTGTTCTCTGGGTATATTAGTTGGTGGACTCCTGGTCTCATGGTGGCATCAAGTGCTAAACACCGAGTCTCTGTCTCCCCTTCTCGCTTCCTTTTCTTAGATAAAATTAATGAACTACACAAAATCCTAGTTTATGTACAAAGAATGCCCTAACAGTTCTCAAATATTCTTTTTCTGATGTGGGAGTGTCTTCTATCTATCTATTGCTTTCATTGGTTAATTAATAAAGAAAACTGCTTAGCCTGATAGGGCAGAATTTAGATAGGTGGAGTAGACTGAACAGAATGCTGGGAAGAAGGGAAGTGAGACAGACACCATGATTCTTAGACCTGGGACGGATGTAGGCTAGAATCTTTCCCGTTAAGCCACCACCTTGTGGTGCTACACAGATTATTAGAAATAGGTTAAAGCAAGATGTGAAAATTAGCCAATAAGAGGCTGAAACTAATGGTCCAGGCAGTGTTTAAATGAATACAATTTGTGTGTTATTATTTCCAGGGCTAAGGTAACCATGCGGGAGCTGGGCAGGACGAAAAGCAGGCCTGCTCGCCTCATCACTACATTTTTCTACTTTAATGATGCTAACTCGTGGTCAGTATTGCTCAATTGGCACTACCTGGACGATTGCAGGATTTACAGCCAGTCACTGCTGTGTTCAGCATTCTCTGCAAAGGTTCAGGCCATGCCACCCAGATGTTTCATGTTGAGTAAGAGAGCTGGAAGGAGCAGTGAGGTGTCAGCCGTCTTTACTCTTGCTCTGAGGCGCTGTTGCTGCACAATTATCCTGTCACATTTTGTCATTGCTTTGCACTTACCCTTGCTATGGAAGATCAAATTGCTCTTCAGTTTTGAGTTAGTTCCTGTCCCCTTTGCTGTGACAAAATGCCTCCCAGAACAACTGACATGAGGAAAGATTTCATTTGGCTAGTGGATTTAGAAAATTCCGTCGCTGGCTGCATATTTGGGATATAAAGCCAGGAAGGGGAGTTGGAGGAAATTTTGTACTTCATATCAGACCAAAAATAGAGACTCAAAGGTCCACTCCCAGTGCTCTCTTCTTCCAGATGAACCTTGCTTCCTTCACTTTCTAGAATCTCTTCAAATAGCGACACCATTTGGGGGGACCAAGTGTTGGAAACCTAGACTCATCCGGGACACTGGATATTCAAATGCCAAGAAATTTCTCCTGGGTCTGGGGATGGTGGGTACCTAGTTCCACCTGATGGTAAAATTTACCACAGTGTACTCTGTCCTTGAAGAGAAAGCCCTTCAAGCTGAGTTGAACCTCGGCTCCAGCATGACTCTGTACAGCTTCTGGTTCCTTCTTCCAACCTCCAATTCTTTTTTTTCATCCACTTTACATCCACGCTCCTCTCCCAGCTGCCAGATGGAACATTTCATGATCTAATATCAGTACAGAAACATTTCCCTTGCATCAATTGTATAACCAGCTCCCACAAGTCACCAAGGTCAAACCTTCAGGGCATTGCTACCTCACTGTTTTTATAATGTCTCCATCCTATACTCCTTTCATGAAGAGGAATTGCAAATTAACACTGCTTACACACCTTACTAGCTCACTAAGCATAGTGAAATTTTTATCAGCCTTGGATTATTTTAAGTACTGTGAAGTGAAAGAATAAGTCAGAAGATATATAGGTCACAGGATGGGCAATTATTTATGGTCTGCGTAGGTAATAGACCACTAAGAATATTGTTTGTTTGCTAAAAAATAAATTTGTTTTTTTATTTAAAATTCATTTTACTGTATTTGTTTCTCTTTTATAATTAAAAATACTTATTTATTTTTATTTTATGTACATTAGTGTTTTGCCTGCTGGTGTGTCTGCATGAGAGCATTGGACCTTCTGGAACAGAAGTTAACAGACAGCTGTGAGCTGTCACATGGGTGCTGGGACTAGAACCCAGGTCCTCTGGAAGAGCACCCAGTGCTCTTTATTGCTTGGCCATCTCTCCAACCCCTATACTTATTTCTTAATAGTATTAAAAAGTTAATATATAAATTAATTAGCATAGTATGGAGACAATTTTTTTATGATTTTAATAAAACACCCCAACCATTAGGACATTATTGATATTATATATATTACAAATACCTTTAATTTACACACACATTAGTGGGTTTAATTATGACATTTTTATACATATATATATGCATCTGATTATGTTTATCTGTCCCACTACTTTCCTCTATTTTTCCTCCCCATTCCTACTGGTTCAGCTTCTCTCCTCACACAACTCTGTTCAGCTTTCTCATCATACATGTTCATATCACTAAAAACGGATTTTTGCCTATGAGAACAAACATGAAATATTTTTTTCTTCGCTGGCGTGCCTCCTTTATAGATTTTCTAACCCTGTAGTTCCCCTTTACTTTCATCTTACAAACATATTTAAATCAAGATTCACCCCATGAAGAAAAACATGCAATGTTTGGCTGAGTTTGACTTATTTTGTTTAACATCATGGTCTCCAATTTCATCTATGTTTTTGAATGACATGACTTCATTCTTCTTTATGATGGGTTTCTACTCATCTGTTGATGAATATCTAGACTGGTTCTTGGTGTCTATGAATAGCTAATAGCATAGAAGGATGTGCAAGTGTGTGTGTGACCAGTCAGCTTAGATTCCCCTGGCGTGGTCATTATCTTTTCTGTTTTCCTTCTTTTGAGGAACTTTCATACCAGTTTACATAGTTATTGTAACACCTGTTTCCATAGTAACTGAGCATGTTTACATTTCAAATGCAGGTTAAGAGTTTGTAGAAAATTACTCAAGCTGGGCAATGGTGGCTCACACCTTTAATCCCAGCAATCGGGAGGCAAAGGCAGGTGGAGCTCTGTGAGTTCAAGGCCAGCCTGGCCAGCAAAACGAGTGCCAGGACAGGCTCCAATGCTACTGTCTCAAAAAATTAAAAACAAACCAAAACAAAATGAAAAATCTTGCTCACTCGCCCACTAATATTTGACTCTAAATTTCTAACTTCCCCTTAATTAAATTATATCTGAACATTTTGACATAAGATTCTTGTTCTATTCAGCATTGTAAGAGTCCTTTAAATAAATATTTGTAATTTCTAACTGGTAATATCGTTGCTTATTAACTAGTTTATCTTTGCTCATGGAGATTAAGACAGGACTAATTTTCTTAGTATCTACTTATTTTTTTATCAACAATAATAATGTAATACAGAAAAGCAGAAACAAAATGGAAATGAGAGAAAGCAAATATCTTTTAAAACTGTAAGGATACTTAGTGTCTATGGCTGAAGAAGTTTCTGTAAAAGAAACAAGTATGAAAATGGGGGGAGGGGAATCAGAGATAACCTTGAAAGTTACTGAAAATAGTTATTTTTTTAGAAAATTCCAGAAAAAGAAAATGGAAATTTTCTGGAAATATTTTCTTAGAAGTCTATCAATTAAAGGTTCCACAGCGTAAGTATTTCCCTTCTTTCCTTCAGTTCTGCTTGTAGTAGGATGCATGAAGATCCTGTTGCATCATTAATGATGATTCAAATAGTCACATTTTTGAGGTTTAATTAGCGATGTGTAATAATTTTTTAACTTTTAAATTAGGAAATTGGTGTCATCACCACAATTAAAAATGAAAGATTTATAGGCGTGTGAGTGTACCAGAGCCAAACTGAAGTCAAGGAATAAAGCTTTACTGAGTCAGGCCACTTCTGTGCTGTCTGTGAGATAAGGGAGAGCAGCCTGCTAAAAGAGAATTGGGGTTTTTATAGAATTGTTCAAGCTGCGATGTGTGTGTGTGTGTGTGTGTGTGAGAGCGGAGAGAGAGAGAGAGAGAGAGAGAGAGAGAGAGAGAGAGAGAGAGAGAGAGAGAGAGAGAAATGAAGGGGAGAGGGAACTGTTGTAAACAAAGAAACTGCCCTATTCAGGAAATTTTACTGGTCTGATCTCAGTTCTTTGAAGTTTGTCTTGGTTAAGAGTTTCTTCCCTGCTTAGCCCCTCTGAGGGTGAGTCTCAGCAGCTTGGCTGCCAGGGAGGGGCCAGTGATGCTGATCAGTTTCAGGGACTTTTTAAGAATTTGCAGTTTTAAAGAAATTGATGTTTCAGTGGCATTTGACACAGAACACATGTTCTTTAATAAATGAATGAACATGGACAATATTATTTTTAAATGACATATTTATTTAATTTATAAGTTATCTATTAAATGGAATCATTACTTAAAGTGTCACAATGTCAATATAAAATACTTAAGTCTATTTAATTATTAAACTTTTCCAGAAAGATTTTAATTATGTTGATTTATATCATCTAACATTTTCTTTAAATTTATATTTTTCATCATTCTCAGGACTTTCATAACATTAGAGACACTGATAATACTTAGGTACTAAGGGAAAAATAAAGTTAACAAGTGCTTGTATGCTTTCTATGGGTAAATGAAACATGTAGACTTAATGCAAGTTGTATGTTGGAGATGCAAGTGTATCGATGAAAGAATTCTATTTCCATTTGTCTTCACTCAAGGCTAGGGGAATTGCAGCTATATAATTGAGACTTACTTGTAACACGGAGTCACAAGGGAGATAGAAAGCTTATTTGGATTGATGTTGTAGCTTAACAATTTCATCTATTTTTGCTGTTTTGAACTTCTCAAGTTTAGTTCACGGCATGGCCTTCCAGGTCCTAACGTAGGATTTCCTGTGGAAAAAAACAAACCAAAGAAGACAGATACTGATGTCCATATTTGTGAATGGAGCAGATGCCTCAGGGAGAAAGGGAGGTAGATCAGTTTTCCCTGGGACAGTTGTGCAAGCATTGCAGAGTCATGGACATATTTTTCTACACTTTGAAAGCTAAGAGCCATTGGAGAATTTTAGTCACTTTAAGCTTTCTCCATCAATACAATGAACCATAGCAAAATACAATATCAATAATATATCAGTGTGTAGTCAAAGTAGTAACCAGAGAGTTTATAGGCCCCAAATGATTTAGGAAAAATATTCATGTTTATATAATCCCTACAAATACAATTCAATTCAATATTACTAAGACTTTCAGGTAACAAATAATCTATTCAAATGTTTTATTTAAGTTTCATTGAAAGGTCTACTTTTTTAAAAAAATGTTTTTATTAAGCTATATAGTTTTCTCTGCTGTCCTCCCTTTCTGTCTCCTCCCCTTCTGCTCTTTACCATGGTCCCCCAATTTACTCAGGAGATCTTGTCTTTTCCTACTTCCCATATAGAGTAGATCCGTGAATGTCTCTCTTAGAGTCCTCTTTGTTGTCTAGGTTCTCTTGGATTGGGTATTGTATGCTGATTTTTCTTTGCTTTATGTCTAAAAGTCACTTATGGGTGAGTACATATGATAATTGTCTTTGTTGATCTGGGTTACCTCACTAAATATGATGTTTTCTAGATCCATCCATTTGCCTGCAAATTTCAAAATACTATTATTTTTTTCTGTTGTGTAGTACTCTATTGTGTAGATGTACCACATTTTCCTTATACATTCTTTGGCCGAGGGGCATTTAGGTTGTTTGCAGGTTCTAGATATGATAAATAATGCTCTATGAACATAGTTGAGTACGTGTCCTTGTGGTACGATTGAGCATCCTTTGGCTATATACACAAAAGTGGTATTGCTGGGTCTTGTTTCCTAATTTTCTGAGAAATCACCATACTGATTTCCAATTATTTCCATTTCCAGATTTTCTTTGGCTTGTGCTTTTTAAAAATTGTTTCTATTTCAGTTTTCAAGTCTTGAACTGTTTTTTTTTTACCACCTGTTTTATTGCTTTTTCTTGGTTTTCTTTAAGGGATTTTTGTTATTATTTATTCCTATTTTTTGGTTGTCTATCCTCTTTTTCTTTAAAAACTTTTTAATTTCCTCTTTCAGGGCCTCAAACATCTTCATAAAATTATTTTTAAGGTCAGTTTCTCCTGCTTCATCTGTGTAGGGATGTTTAGGTCTTGCTATTGTAGAACCACTAGTTTCTGGTGATGCTGTATTGCTCTTTATGTTGTGGAGTGTACTCTTATCCTCCAATCAGATTAGGTAGAGCCTGTGTTTCAGAGGGGTCCCTTTTCCTTTAATTGGTGTAGTTTGAGGCTGTGAATCCATTGATTGCTCCTTCAGGAGTAGGTAGAGTAGAATCTATGATGATCATTCATTCCTCCAGGTGCCTACAGATTCAAGTCTCAGATGGTCATTCCTCCTGGTGCTGACTGGCTGAGAGCCTCCCAGTCAGATGATTTTTGGAGGCCACTGCTATCATCACAGCCTGCCTCCTTGCTGCTCATGCTTCTCCTCCCAGCAGTCTGGCCCAACTCGCCAGTGGTGCTGCTACTTATGTTTCTCCTCCCAGCAGACTCTGCCCTTAGTTCTTAAGTGCTGGGATTAAAGACATGTGCTACCAGTGACAACTGAGTTTTTAAATGATTCTTTTTGGAAATTTCGGTGTGGATTATTTGCCCATTAACAAGTTCATTTAAAATAAAACTTAATAGATCCATGTAGTTTATTCATTCATTCAACTAATGCCTGGTGAAACCTATAATTAGTAATCAGTCAATTAGGTACTGGGTGTTATATAATGCTGACACTCTGCCCACTTCAAATGGTAGTTTTTGCTGTAAATTTAGAATTTAATGTTATGTGTTTATCTACCATTATTACTCATTACTAAGAATGCAGGCTCCTCATTCTTTTTACATAGGGAAAAAGGCAAAAGCATGACCATAATAAAGAAGGAATCTTTCCTTTTAATTTTATCCATTTTTCAAGGATTTCAGAAAAGCAATGAGAGACCAGTCCAGGGTCTGTAGCTTCATTTGAGGTGACAAGCTGCAACTGGGATTTGTAGGCTGACAGCGAGCTAAGGCTCTCAAATTCATAACAGGCTCGACTCCACCACCTATTCCCCAAACTACAATTAAGAGACAGACAGTAACCTGGGCCAGCCCCTCTTAAAAAGTCTTGAAGTTTCTGGAAAAAAAAAAGAGAAATAAAAATAGCACCACCATATAATAAAGCTGTACACTAGGGTAGTTACCTAAGAGACTCCCACATACCACAATGAGGATTATGGTAGAACCTTTCACAAGGGCTAAATTGCAGGGCGAATGTAGATGTCCATCAGCAGTGGAATGCATGAAGAAAATCTGGTCTGTGCACATGATGGAATCATTTTAGACATGAAGAATGAAGTTGTGTCCTTTGCAGAAAAGGAGACACAACTGGAGACAATCACAGTAAATAAACTAAGTCAGACTCAGACAAATATCATGTGCTTTCTTTCCTTCATGTGTCCTGGGTTTTATGTTTGTATGTACATATGTATATATGTATATATATATATATGTATACACATATCGATATATAAATTATGTACCTACAGTTGACATGGAAGTATTAAAGTAGAAGTGAGCTGTCTAGGAGAACAAAGGGAGCTAATTTGATGTGGGGTGATAGAGGGGGGAGCAGTGGGAAGGACTTGCTCAAAGTACAGTACATCTGTTTTAAATAATAAAGATTCTTTCCAGGTTTAGTAGAGGGTACACTGAAAAAGATTTCAGGTCAAACAACCTTTAGCATTGTCTGCCATTCACACAGTGGAAGCCTGGGTGAATTCAGTGAAATTTACTGAACAAAGGAAATTCCTTACTTTTTGAGACTGGAGATGGGAGATATCTCTCCGTTTATGTAGGGAAGTAGTCTCTAAATTTCTAAGGGAAATGTCTTGGAATTTAGCAGATTAGTGAAGGTGCCAGATATACTATCAGGTGGTAATTGAGGAAAAGTTATTCCTGCTTCCCCACCCGACCTTGTGGTTGCCACAGGCTAGGAGTTTAGTGCCTAGGGAAAGGGTCTGGATAGGATACAAAGTGTGGCCAATCCCCTTCACCAGGGCAGCATCTGTAATACAACAGCAAACTTGTGTGGAATATAAGAGGCTTTATGTAATCCATGAGAGGGTGTGTGTGTGCTATTTCAGATAGAAAGAAAGAAAAGGTGTGTTCATGATTCAATAGTTCTGGTCAAGTTGTCATTTGGTTGATTATCATTTCAGTTCTGGGTCAACTAGTTGGGCCTAAATAGCTCTTATCCTTTGAGAAGACCAAGAGCATCTCAGTGGGTAATGACTTCTGTTCCAAGGTTCCGTGTTGCCCTCGGGAATGGCTACCTTAATACTCAGGTTGTTTTTATTTATTTATTTTTCTGCCAGGTTTATGTCACCAAAGTGATTGTGGTTTAGGACAGTGTCTTACCTCTGTGTATTTTTCAGCCTTGGGGGTGTGGTATGTTAGGCAAATGCTCCTTGAGTGGCTAATATACCAACCTTAAGAGCTAAACAGGGAACTCAAATGGAAAAGAGACAAGAACAAAATGAAAGTAAAGGCATCTGGCTTGTTATCTTTCTTTTCATTACACTATTGATCCACGTGAGTCAATTCTAACTTTTTGTTGTTATTTGATTTTTTTGGTAATTTTTGTTTTTGGTTTTTCATGACAAGGTTTCTCTGTGTAACTTTGGAGCCTGGATTCTGTCCTGGAAGTTCCTCTGTAGACCAGGCTGGCCTCGAACTCACAGAGATCCACTTGCCTCTGCTTACCGAGTACTGGGATTAAAGGCATGTATCACCACTCCCTAGCCAATTCGAAGTTTTAGTAATGCCATCTTCCAATTACCTGTTTCAAAACGGAAACAAGTCCTCATCCTACAGCAAGAAGAAACACCGTAGCTACTGTTCAGGGGGGAGAAGCTACAAAAGCATTGTTCTGTTCATCTGCTAAGACCCAGAACCCAAATGCAGTTGTAACTTGACTAAACATTAATGGCATGAGTTAGATGTAGCGTCTGGAGAGTTGGCTCATTAATGGGGAATGTCTGCACAACCATGATGAACTGGGAGTAGATATTAGCATTCAACAGACAAGTATTGTGGGGGTTGGAGAGGAGAATAGTTGAGACTTGTTGGCAGCCAGGCTAACCGGAAATCTCAAGTTCTAGTTTCTGGGAGAAACAGTACCTCAAAGAAATATGTTGGAGAACAGTAAATGAGGTTATCTCCTTGACTGTGCACAGGCCTGTGCATCCATACATACACTTACCCATACAGTGCACACACATACACCATGCTCAGCTCATGTATGTAAACTTAAGGAGAAGAGTTAACTGTGATTTATGGAATACAATTAGATGTTATCATAGTTCAATTATTTCCATAATAATGTTAAAATGAAAAGTAATCAACCTGCATCCACCTGGTCTGTCATGCTAAATCATAGTTTATTTTCTGGAGGTGGAAAACACACTGATATCCACAAACGGACCCGAATTTAAGTGAAATGTATTGAAAGATCTAAGAAAGCAAGTAGGCAAGAACCTCAGAAGGGGTATGCAGAGCATATGTAAATGATCGGGGAAGTATGCTAAACTCCAGATGGAGTCTGTATTCAAACTGCTTCTCAAGTGGCTCTCCTTTAAAGAAAACTAAACTTGTAATCATGGGTACAGAATTGCAATTTTAGCTCGTGCCAGAAAGATAATACCTGTTCCCAATCAGAAATCACATATGCCCTGTGTCAGGTGTTATTCAAATGAATGCCAATTTATTTGTTTCAAGTTAAAAAATATGTTAGGAAATGTAGGTGCATATTTTAAAAATGATCCATTCTTTTAACCACAGGCCTTCGTGGATTCAAATACAGTTGTTCCATGCATTTGTTATTATCCAGGGTAACTGAGTTAATTTAAATGCAAAGGCAGAGAATAGTTAGCTTGAAACATTTGAAAAATAGCTGATTAGAATAAACAACTGTTTCTGTTATGGAATTCAAATCTCATAGCTCTAAGTTGTTTGACTCAGAATGAATTTTCTGTGTTTTAAAAAGATCCAAAGGAACTCTAATGAAGAAATGTACCTTTAAGAAAATGACAGTAGAGCCAGACATACTGACACACACCTTAGTTCTAGCAGTAGGAGGCAAAGGCAGGTACTGTTTCTGTTTTCAAGGCCAACCTGGTCTACAGTCAGTTAGGGTTACATAGTGAGACCTGTCTCAAAAAAAACAAGAAGAAAGAAAAATTATTTTGGAAATACCTTCATCTAAATAGAATAGTCTTTATTATGAAAAATTTACTATGAACCTAAAATACAAAATATGGGTTCCAAATTACACACAAAATGCATATTTACTAAGACAAGGAATCAACAATACACATTAAAAATTAGACAAATTTCACAAACATCACACTTTTAAGAAAGACAACATTAAGTTAGTGCTTGCTGTACTTCTAGACTACCCTTTGCGCAGTGTTGGCTGCAAACATACTATTCATGTTTACAAATAAGAATTTCAAAATTTTACTTTCTATAGAGATAATGAGAAACAGCTATCATATGATTGCACGGTTGATTGGAATTGGAGTTTTGCAAGATGTCTTTGCTATGTCCTTAACAGGTGGGTGGAATACATGGTGTCAGCTGATGTACCCAGGGCACTCTTTTGTTTGCATTGTTGTTGTTGTTGTTTTGTATTCTGAGAAAGGGGCTCACTGTGTAGCCAAGGCTGACTTGGAGGAGTCATGATCCTCCTGCCTCAGAATCCCAAATGCTGGGATTACAAATGTGGTGGAAAGTCAGCTTTCTCTTCAAAGAGAGTTTCAAACTAGAACTTTGCAACACACATCTTGGGTTTGCCTCAGGTCATATCAAATCCTTTTCTGACTCCTGCTGACAAAGAAATGATAATCACATGCATTCATGAGAGTTTAGGCACTGACAGCGACTCAATGCAAAGTATGCTTACAAAGTGCTCAGCTTGTTGGAATTGTGGCAACAGTTCTGGGGAACTTCCTGAAGGGGCAGCTACCGGGGAAGCTTTCTTACAGGCAGCTGCTGAGCACAAAACAAAACTCCTTCACCTGGTAGTGTTGCCATTTCAAATATGCCTTCCCCAACCACACTACAGACATCCATTTAAGTTTTTCATTTTTCCCTCTGTTAAATAAAAGGGTAATAAACCAAGTGGATTTTCAACCAAGCACAAATAGAAAATATACAAGCATTTTTCACACTGTGAAAAGATATTTCTTGATAGAGGAAATAAAAAAATCTGATAATTTTTCATTTGTTTGTGGAAAAAGAGTTAGAGATATCTACAATACAACACAGAAAATCTTTTTTAATATTAGCATTCGTCAATGTTTGTTATTGTGAAGTTTCAATATTTTTAGCTTCATTACCATTATTATCTTCTCATTGTTAAAAAATTCAAACAATACAGAAATAGTTCAAACCTTTAAAAATTCAGTGTGGTGGCAATTTGCTGGAGACGGACAAATCAGCTTGTGTGTGAGAGTCCCTTGAAGAAAATCACGAGAGCTTCTCACTAATGAAGATTGTAGCATCAGTATTCCGGCTTACCACCTGCTCCTCGTAAGAACAAACAGGGATACTTAGGAGGGAGCAGTCCATGTTAATGTTAAATCAGAGGAAGACAAACTGATGAGGAGCTGAGTTACATAATTAGATATGTACAAACTCCCTGGCTAGCTACTTAGCAAGGTTCCTTTCCCTCAGTGGGGTTAGCAAATTAATTGGCTGGAGAAAAATACACATTTCGCAACAAACACTGTGTGTGGCATGCTAACCTGCTACCTCCTGGCACCTGCCTTGGCTTCCTCTCCATCCTCTGAGCTGGCGCTCTTTCTTTTCTCCCTTCACGCAAGCCCTCCCTCCCTGTCTTAGGATGCTCTCGTTTACCCTCTGTTGGCTTTCATGTTGAATTTGCTCTCTGGAGTCCGTGTTTACATTGTTTCCTGCCTCCAACTCGACTTTCCTCTCACTTATTAATTAAACGAGTAATTCTGAGCCCCTGGTAGACTTCAGGCAGTCACATTTAAGGTTCTGAAGCTCTAGTTGTTAAGAAGACAGGATGCTCCTCTCATCCAGTCATCCCATCACCTCTTACACGCGTGATTCCAAAGTCTCTTTTAGAGCTGCGACATGGGTCTACTTCCTTCATCCTCACAGCCACCCCGCAAAAAAATACCTTTCTCTGTGCATGTCATGGAACAACACCGCCCAGGGCTCTCCCCTGGGCATTCCAGGCACAGCCGTGCTGGCCCTTTAAGTAGCCTTGGCTCTCCCAGGGACTTGCCTTCCCACTTGCTCAGTTCCAGGTTTCTGAATTGATTCTTCCTCCCCTGCCCTTGCTAGGGTGACAAGCCTGACATGCAGGGAACCTGGTGAATTTGCTGCTCTGCTGCTCTAGCTCTTTGCGCCAATCAGTGCCTCAGGGCTCTCCGCACTGCCTGATCCCTCACTGCCTTCACAGTGCCCGACTTTAAGTTTGGACCCAGTTGACTTCCTGTTTCCCTCCAGCATGTTTGGAATGAGGCAGTGATTTTTTAATGAGCACTTCAACAAGTATTTATGGAGTCTCTGCTGTAGGCTCACAATCATTTTAGGTGCTGGAGATATAGTGGAAAAGATAAACAAGTCTTATTTTCTGGCATATATATTGGAAGGAAGATTTAAAGTGGGGCCCCTTTGTGCCTCAGTGCTCCAGGTGAAGGTTTTATTAGTGAGTCAAAAACAAGTTGCCAGGATGGTACCTGTCACAGTAATAAAAAAAGAATTAGCATTGACTCTATGTTTACTGAGCCCTAGTCACCTTGCTCAGGCATTTGCATCCATCAATTTAATATGCTAAGACACCCACATAGAAGATTCTATCGGCATTCAGTTGATGAGAAGACAGAAGGCCTGAATGGTTTCGGACCATGCAGCTGGCGGGAGGAGTAGGATTCATCGCTCCTTCTGAGGCACTCTGCCTAGACCTTGTTTTCTTGGTAAGTGTTATCAAAAGCAAGAAGAAAGGAGTCCTTTTATGTATAGATAGATGGCGCAAATGATTTTTTTCTCAGACTGGGAAGGGCTGGAGAGTCGTTTCTCTGTGGTGCTCTGTGAGGTTGATAGGATCTCAGAAAGAAAGTATCCTCTGAGGATCAGACCCTGGCAGCTTGGTTAAAACTCATGGCTTCAGGACAGGAAGTGCTATCGGAAGTCAAGGGTTCTCATTCTCTCCTAGCGTGTGATCTCCAGGGGCGAAGAATGATCTAATAACAAAGAAGGGTGTCTGCCAATGACATGTTTCCATACTCTGAAGGCACCAGTGACTCCACCAGAAGTCTCAGACTAGAAGAGTAACTTTTGCAAAACAGCAGCACACATTATGGGCCAGTTTTCTATTCACCACCAACAAATGCAGCATGTTAGAATTCGGAAGGACATTCCCTTTCTCTGAAGTCTCCTACCAAGAAGCGCAGCGACAACAGTAGTCCCTAGAAAAATCTTAGGAATAAACCTAACCAAGGAGCTGAAAGAGCTCTAAAGTAAAAACCGTAGAGGAAAAAATAAAGATGCTGGAAATTAGAATTAAATCCATTGCTAAAATGACAATATTACCAGTGAGAGGTACATAGCCTAAGCAATTTGCATCAGAGTACCAACTGTATTCCTTATAATATTACAAAATATAATCTTCAAATTCATGTGGAAGCCCAAGAAAACATTGGATGTTTCAAATAACCCTGATTAAAAGGAGCAGTGCTGTTGGAATCACAATACTTGATGTCAAAATACACTTGGAGTACAAAATACGCAGCAGTGAATAAAAATGTTTGACTAAATGAATGCCACCGTTAAGTGGGCAACACTTATTTTCATTAATAAACTACAAATCTAGTAATTACAAATTTGTATCATAAGAGCATAGGATGCAATGAGTAGGGATAGCAGGGAGGGCCCAACGGGATTAGGAATTAACAAATTTCCTTGAGACCTGATATTTAAATGAAGAAGGTAACTTATTCTGGGTTACAGTGTGAGAAAAGATGTTCTGCCTACAGAGACCAGTCCAGGAAAAGAAAAAAGAAAACAGAACTGGATGCTGAAGAAGAGTCAGGGGGTAGGAGCCTGGGGTTCTCTCGGATGGAGTGGAAGACCGAATTAGGGACCAGCAGATGATGAGTTTCATGTGTCATATTAAAGATCTGCGGTTTAATCCTTTCTGAAATGGGTAAACATAGATGTCATGGAATGAGAATGATATATGCCCAAGGTCTCTTGATGGAGAGTAGATATGGGAGCCCAGCTGAGAGGCTGTTGCTGCAGAGGTGGATATGGATGCAGGAGCCTTACATGGGATGTGCTAATGCAAAGTGAGCCAGTGCAGTGCCCTTGATAGTTGTTTTGGAGTCATAGTAGACAGGACACGGGAATCACATTGTCGGTGCAATATCTAAGAAGAAAACAGACAAGTGACATGAGCAGTGGGGCAAAAGGTGATTTTCCACTTAGCTGAATCAGAAACAGATTGAGAAACAAAACGAAGAATTCAGATTTGCACATGCCAAGCTTCAGAATGTGTGTAAAAAATCTCAGCCGTTTATTTATACTGAAGTCTAAGCAATTGTCATCTGTCAAATTAAAATCTAGACTTCAAAGTCATAGAAATAGAAAAGGGATGACGAGAAGGGAGGGAAAAACCAAAAGGAGTGGACCTGATAAAGAAAGGGAAAGGTGGCTACTGGAATAGGGGTGACAAGAGAGAGCACTATTTGGGAGGAAGGTGATCAGAAACAGGGCACAAAGGGTACAGGGGAGGACTGTGGAGAAAGAGGATGGAGGAAAGCAAAGAACATTGAAATATATGTGTGGGAATGACCATCATTTGTATGCCCACTTTAAAAAAAATTAGCCTAAATTTAATTATTTATATGTAGCCCTTCTTTTCTTTGTCTATACCAAGAGAAACTGAAAGCAATTTCCCTGTCTGCTTGACTCTTTCTCCAGATATTAATGTAGGCAACAGGAATAAATGAAAACCAAAACACACACCCTTCTGTAAAGTTCTATGCAAGCAGATGTGCGCAATAATGCACATATTAATTAGAAGATTATTCACTATATACTAGTGTTACTCACAAGTCCAAGATAGATTTTTAAGCCTAAGCTATCAAATAAGAATAATTTGTAGAAGCTACGGAGGAATAAAGAAAATTGTTCACTCTTTTACTTGACTCATCATCAAAGTAACAACAATTCAAGGGCCATGAAAATTGAGGTTTTCAGATACAGATTCAGAGCATGGATTTATTTGAGTAGTGAAGCAATAGTGATTTTCTCTGTACTATGTAGAGAGCACAGTCAAGTTAGGTGAGGACCTCCTTGTGGATAGTCAGTTGTGTTTTTGTATACCTACAGTCTCAGACGTCACTTTGATTTTGTTGTTAGCGTTCCTCTTCCTCTGTGTGTTTCCTCTCTCTCTTCTATCTTTTAGATCTTAGATCGGATGCTGGGCTCAAACGAGAGTCCTAGTATCCCGCCTCATACTCTCCCATGCTGTTTCCAGACCCTCATCAAAATGTGGTATTTTCTTCCCAAGGCACTGCCATATTTTTTCTCTCATCATGACACCTAATTTGAAGGTGGCAGACTGCAAGACGCACTGTCCCGTAACAAATCTGTAAGCCATGAATTGATCTCTGTTCCACGCGCAGCACCGTGCAAGTGTGGTGTCTCGCAACACACCATAAATCTCTTCCTTCTTTCCTGCTAGGCTTTCCAAGTGCTGAATGGCAATGTGGAGACGGATGGGGGTCAGTTCCTCGCCATCATCAATAGCACCTGTAATTTATGAGCAGGAAATAATGCTTGTGAGTTACGATGTCCTTTGTTTGCCTGAGCTGTCCTGTGCTGAGGGCTGCAGTGCCTACATCATAACATTTGAGTGTTTACTATCATGTAGTACTATAACAGAAATGCCCAACTCGAAACAGCATGGTATTACACTCATGAGCTATAAAAATTATCCAGTCTAAAAGCTATTTCCTCCATTGGCTTGATGCCCTGAGGCAGAGGGATAAGGATGCTACAGAGAACCAACACATGGAAGCTTAGTTTGGCTGAGTCAAGTTCTTTATTTCATGCTCATTAAGGGAACTGAGAGAGACTTCACCCTAGGAAGCCTTCAATAATAAAATAGCTCTGTCCACATCTCAGTCTTCCAAATATAAATTTTGAAAAAGTAACTGGCAAGTTTTAACAACCATGCTGCAGCTTTTTTATTTTTTTTAAAGCCTTTTTTTTCCTTCTTGGAGACAGTGTTTCCTATAGCTCAAGCTGGCCTCCATCTTACTCCATAGCTGAAGATGGCATGATCTTCTTTCTTCAACCTCCCAAGGGCTGCGATGACTACCACCAGGTACCACTGTGAAAACTGCACTTTCAGAAAGGGAAAACTTAATAATCCTATAATAGTGACTTCTTCTCTAAGAAATATCATCTGCAGCTTTGTTTCATTATATCAATGTTGTTCACTCTAACAGGGGAAGTAATGCTAGATATTATGTTCATGAATTATTAATTGAGAAAACATATTTTCCCATGCTTGCTAGCTGCATCCTGATGGTTAAATAAAATACTTTTGCATTCTTTACAATCATTAAAAGTAACATGTCACTGTCAATGGCTTAAGACACAAAACATTCATGTACAACTTCAACTAAGAGAAGATGGGTTATGTGATACTAACAAGATCATCGTTGAAGAATAGAAGGAACAATGACATTCCACAGCAAAATGTGAGCAGTTTTTCCTCCTGTCAACACAGTCATAGATTCCGTTTTGAATTTATTATACCGTGCATATTATATTGTATATTTTCTCAATCTTGTTAGGGTTTATTTATTGTATATTTTCTCGATCTTGTTAGGGTTTATTTAATGGTTTATTCATTTGTTTCTCTATTGACATAACTTCTCAATGGGTTAAAAACAGTTGAAGCGCACCGTGCACTGAAATGAAAGGTATCATTCTTTAGAATCTATCAGAGATCTTTCGCCGCAGTGTACATTTGGTTTTTAAGTCCATAAATGAACATCTAAGTAAATGGAGATGGAAAAACTGAGTAAAAACAGTAGGTTAGACACACAAACCTATTTATCCAGTTGTACCATTTAAATACTCAAAGTAGAAGATCATGTAAAGTGTTGAATGCTTTTCAATGTATATATTATATATGTATCCATACAAGCCATTTGTCCTTACAGTCTGTATGCTAAGACCCACCAATGTCAAATAGGCTTCTGAATGATGCTCTACCATGAAAAATCTCCTCAAGCATGAGTGGATCTCATTCACACAGTGCTGTGGCACCTCTCACTTTGGAAATACTCCTGAAATACCCCAAGTAGTACAATTATCCAAAATAAAGGATGATTTTTTTTGTGTGTAGGATTCTTTTTTTTTAAAGGAAAAAGCTAACATTGCTTTATTTTGGAATTAATATTCATGAGAAGTCATTATATTCATTCTTAGTTCCTGGATATGGTAATATCTTGGAAGACACATATAAGATAAATATTCTAACTCTGATATTGAAATACTCGACAATTGTGCTCTGCATAATTCCAATTGTAACAACAAGGAAAACAAGGAGACAGGAATTGATTGTTTACTCTGGTCTTTACTTCAAAATCATCTGAATTTTTTATTTTCTCAATGTATGTAAAGAGAAAATGTAGGCATATAAGTGGGATGGACAGGGTTGGTACTAACTCTCTGTATATAAATCTTTTGACTGGGAAAACTGTGATAATCTTTAAATTAATTCAGCTAATGCAGCTACTGAAGTTGTATTTGTTAGCCTCCTCTTCCTTCCTTTCTTCTTTATTTTCTTCCTTCCTTTCCTCTTTCTCGTCTCTCTGTCTCTCTCTCTCTGTTTCAATTCAGGTCATTTTCTATTTTGGAATTTTCACATGCCAAAACTTAAATTGGATGACTTCAATATGGTTTCTTCTTGTATATTTTTTCCCTGCTGACATAAGGTTTTTCTGTCATGAGAACCATGGTGAAAAGAAGACAGCACCTTTAAAAACCATCCCTGTGTATATATATAGAAAAATACAGAAACATAGACAGTTGGCAGCCATCTATAGATGCAGAAAGCTGTAAGAGAGGCCTGCATTTTCCCACATTACAGCTGGGGCTCCATTCTCTGCATCACAGTCAGTGCCACACAATGGCACCATCATGGAAGCGCATGCATATCTGTGCAATTATTTCTCTCTCAAACACTTTTCAGAATGAGGAGGCTGGTTTCAGGGACAGTCATTAAACATGGTCTGTATGCTTCTAAAACAGAGAGGAGAAGATGGTGTATTTCCACGTCATGGGCACAAAGATGAGATTGGCTAGGGGAAGAATGCCATCCCACTAGAAAAGCCACAAAGGCCAATGGTTTTTTTTTTTTTTTTAACAAAGTATCATGATAGATGCTATAAATGCCAAATTCATTTCAGTGAGTTTAAGTTATGAAAAAAATTCTGGAGTCAGTTATAAAGTGTCTTATATCTTTCTAGAAGGCAACTATGAGTCACTGGAGGGTAGGAGGAATTAACTAGGATCCAGAAATATCCAATTCCCAACCATACTTCTGCTTGACTAAATTTGAAAAATGTAACAAACACCATATACTTAAACTTCATCAATAAATTTGATAGACATTTTTGATAGTATTCTGGGAAAGCGGGTCTAATATGGACTAGGTGGCCTCTCCAGAGAATTTACAGCCAGTGGAAAGATCAAATATCAGGACTGCTTACTACTGATTGTTTAGTATACTGGCAAAGACTAGCATCAGCTAGGTGGATGTCCTAAGCCCTGTTGTATTCAGGATTTCACGGCTTGAGGCTCAAAAGGTCAAGTGACCTGCTTCTTGAACTGGTAGTTTTGCAGAAAGTCTAGAACAAACAGCACTGTGCTCAAGCACGGCTGAATTGAAGCTAAATTTCTGCATTATGAGAGGGTCATACGGTTTGGAAATGCGAGGAACGTGGAAAATGTCAAGTTAAAATATTCTTCCTTCTCTTGAATGTGATGCCTTGTAAAAATGATTTCTTAGCATAGCTAGTTTTCTGGAAGAATAAAATGAAACTTTTAAAATGGGGAACTTAATGTCAAGGTGGATCCACACTTTGTGCAACTCCTACACATATACGCTTACTTCTGAAACTGACAAATTTACAATGGCTCCATTAAACAAAATGAAGAAATACAGCCAGTTCAGTAGTGTTAGACACATATCTGAAATGCCGTGGAAAGAAAACGCATGGCAAGGAAAAGAAGAAAAAAGGGAAGGGGGGGAGGAGAAACGGAGGGAGAAAAGAAAAAAGGAAAATCTACCAAAAGTGAACCAGGTCCTTTATAGCCAACTATTTTCAATGGATAATTATATTTAATATAAAATATTATCATGTTTTAAATATAGTGAGTTCTAGCATGATTTCATGAGAGAAGTAAATAATATTCTTAACAAAACTATAAAACAGATGATATACAAAAGTCATAATGAATAAAATTCTGATTTATGTTAAAAAAATTTCTATTGGTAAAATGTAATTGAATGAATCACATCCATATTTTGCCTAAGTCAAAGGTTAACCAAAGAAGTCAGGAAGAGTGAGATGGTTCAACAGTTCACAACACCTGTCACTAAGCTTTATGACCTAAATTCAATCCTAGAACTCACATGGCGGAAGGAGAGAAAAGAGATCCCTGCAAGTCATCAAGTCATGTTCTCACCCTCACCAATGCACCACGCCATGTACTCCCCCCAACAGGTAGATGAATAGATGTAAAAATAAATAAAGAGAGCCAGGCAGTGGTGGTGCACGCCTTTAATCCCAGCACTCGGGAGGCAGAGGCAGGCGGATCTCTGTGAGTTCGAGACCAGCCTGGTCTACAGAGCTAGTTCCAGGACAGGCTCCAAAACCACAGAGAAACCCTGTCTTGAAAAACATAAACAAACAAACAAACAAACAAACAAACATAAATAAATAAATAAATAAAGAGAAGCAGGTTGAGAACCCAAGGTTAGAGTGTGAGTTTCTCCTTTGTTTCTATAACTTGTGTAGGTGATGTGGTGAAGCAGGTTTGACTGTCCCAAAGCCACACTGCAGCTAAAGAGAACAACACATGAACTTCTCAACATTTCTGATGAATAAACTCAGACATGCCCAGGTTACCTCAAAGTTAACATTGTGAGGAAGAAGAGATTAAGAGATAGTTGTTAGCAAGTTAGTTCTATAGCTCCTTCTTTGACTACAGAATAAAAACATCTCTTAAGGGGGCTGTCACTACATCTTTCAGAGGAGCCAAAAGATGTTTGCTTGAATATGTTGACCGAAAATTTATAAAAATTTGAATAGAAATTAAACGAATGTTTAAAATGCCGGACATCAAATCTTTCAATTGGCTACTTTCATTTCATTTTATAAGATAAGTGACTATAAGAAAAGACTCCCAATATCTTTCGTTAATGGAATGATTATAGGAATTTAGCTAAGTATGAGAAAGGGTAGCTCTATTTTTATATAGGGCTAATCACAGCTGCCGTGTGTTCAGTAAAGCCTTCCATTGAACTGATATCTGTCTCTGGCGAAGCAAGTGGCACACACTGTCTTGGCAGGGGACCCTGCTTCTTTGCTTTGTGCCATGCTTTATGCACTGCCTGGACTTTCAGGTATTTTCGGAATTAGAAGCACTTGTGTGAGAAAGATACTGATGTGGCTATATTTTTGAGTGGTGTTAGTTTCCATCCTGCCTGCAATACAGTCATCCCTGTTACAGAGGTTCTCTCTAGACATAAAGCTTCAAGAAGAAATCCGAATACTGGGACAAACCTAAACCTAAAGAACTTCTGCTAGGCAAGGGCTTGGCAGGGCTTAAAAGTGGAGAAAAGGTGGCTTGCTGTCATGTTAGCTTTTAGGGGTCATGGTAGAAAACAATTTTCGAATGAAATGATTGAAGGATAATTTCCATTCACGTTTTTTTGAAAATGTTTCTGCTTACATGATAAACACACATTATACGTATACATACATATATACATATAGTGTGATGTATATACACACACAGAGATTCACACATATATAAATATATACATATATAAGTATATATGTTTGCATGTCTGTGTGTACTTGTGTGTCTGTTGTCTGTCCGTCTCCTTCTCTCTCTCTCTCTCTCTCTCTCTCTCTCTCTCTCTCTCTCTCTCTCGTGTGGTTGTAAGTCCCAGACGACAGGAAGAGACCTCAAGCTAGAGGGAAAGAAGGAATGAAATCGACGTGATAAGAAGGTACCAAGGGTGGACTGTTCTGCAACAACAGAACCATTGTTCAAAAGCCAGGCATAGTGCATGGTTTTCATCTCAGCACAGGGGAAGCAGAGACATGTGGATGCCTGGGGCTCACTGATCATCAAGCCTCACTCAATCAGTCATCAAGCTCTAGGCCAGAGCTTCTCAACCTTCCTAATGCTGCCACCTTTTAATACAATTCCCCAACCGCAAAATTATTTTGTTGCTATTTAATAACTGTAATTTTGCCATTTTTAAGAATGATAATCTAAATATCTGATATAAGACCCAAAGGTGTTGTGACCTGCAGGTTGAGAACCACTGCTCTAGGCTGATAAGAGATCATGTTTTGTTTTTTGTTTTTATTTTGGTTTTTGGTTTCCTTTTTAAAACCAAGGTGGATGATAACTAAAGAATGATATCAAGTTCTCCTCTGGACTACACACACACACACACACACACACACACACACACACACACACTCATAGAGAGGAACTCTTTGAGCAAGATGGTGTAGATCTATTTGGGAGAGGAATGACTGAGAACAAAGTATGATGACACATACAAAAAAAACCCCCACAGTGCAACCAACTACTTTGTATGCTAATATAAAATATTCATGGGAAAATTTTCTTTGTAGTACTTATACATGATGAGACATTCAAGGAAATTATACTTTTGGCTTTTCTTCTGGTGAGATAATTTAAGCACAAGTAGCAGAGTGACTTCTAAATCACAGCACTACTAAACATCAAGGTGATTGTAGTATTTAAAGATTTATGTGTTGACCATCTTGACTAAGTTTAGGAGTAAACACTTTGGGAAAACTATTTGCTTCATAATATTTGGTCTGTTTCCCTATTGTACACTGATCAATTGTAGTCTGCACAAATATAAAAAAATAATCTTTAGGCTTTGGTAAATTGTCCACATCAAGTTTATCTGGATAATACAGATTATTTTCTCTGGATTGTATACAGTAAGAACAGTATAGATTTTATTACATCTCTTTGCAAAGGTGTTGGATCCAATTAAATTCAGCATGGTGTGTTTACTCACTAACACGATGAATACTTTGTAATGTACATTGAAGTACAATAGATTCATTTATTCATTTATTCTTCATGATCCATTAAGTCAGGCAATATGTTGTACAGATGGAAGCTTCTGGGATTTTATGCTTGTCATGCAGGTGCTGGGGTCTGATCTTCAGTCCTCACGATTGAGCAGTAAGCTCTCCTAACCACTGAGACATTTCTGCAGCCATGTGATTTGCAATGCTTAATGCTCTTTCCTCACTCCTTTATTCCACAGATACTTGTTGGTTATCTACTAAGTAAATAATGCAGTTAAATTGAATGGAAAAATAGAGTAGAATGGAGCATCTGGAGTATTGGAGAGACTATGCCGAGCGGATTGCAGGATTAAAACAGACATCTTATTATTTTTATTTTTTCAAGTTGGGCACGCCATATTTTCTTTATATGCTCATTTAATGAGAGATACTGTATCTACTCATCAATGTTGGCTGCATTTTTTAGATGTTATAAATAGTGCTGCAAGAAACATCAATGTTTAAGTGTCTCTGTTGTGTCTTGACTACAAACCTCCTGTTATATAGACAGGAATAGTATAGCTGGATCATATAATAATTCTATTTTTAAATTTTCAGGAACATCTACCCTGATTTCCACAGCATCTGTTCAATGAATAAGGATTCCTTTTTTCTTTTATGTCTTTGCCAAAATTACTTGTTGTTTTTTTATTTTTGTGATAGCCATTCTAACTGGGATGAGATGGGATCTTAAATTACTTTTAATTGTGTTCCTTGATGGCTAAGGGTTCTCTTTCAGTTTTCTCTTCAGATTGAAATATTCTGTCCTTTAGGAAAGCCCCTTTAGAAAGAAGGAGACAACTCAAAATAGGTTCATGACCAGATTTACTAGGCTCCTGCCTTCCAGGAGTAAACATTAAGGGCTGTTGAGAGTCACTCTCAGACAATCCAAGCATTTAAAACCAAAGTTAATGCTTGCCCTTAACCTTCAATTATGGATGCATTCTTCCATGTTCCCTAACCCAGAGAACAGTGCATGTGTGCACGTGAGTGGTGCTGATCAATTGCTGGAAACAGTGAACAGATCAAAAGTGACTTTAAACAATGAATATCTACCATACATTTTGAAAACAGTATGGATATTTCCTAATGATGGTATGTTTTCAATATAACATTCTTTGGGGCAGTTGGAGCAAATAACTTAATTCCTTGTAAAATTCTATTAAAGATTTCTGTAAAGTATCCCTTGTCCCTTCCCCCTATGCAGTTGAAGAGGTGATCTGTTATCTTCCTGTTAAAGCCACTTCCTGCCATAGCTCCCCATACACTATGGACTCTCCCTGTGGACCTTCATATCAAAATAAATTATTTCTTCTGTAAGTTGCCTTTTATCATGCAACAAAAATGTAACAAATACACTTTTCCAGTCTGTGGCCCTTACAATCTTTCTGTCCCCCTCTCCCCCAATTCTGCAATGTTACCTGAGCCTTGAAGACTGGGGCAGAGGTATACTACAAATTCCTCTTCTGTTTAGAAATGAGTACTCCATAGTTGCTCATTCTCTGCATTGATAATCACTTGTGGTTCTCTGTAGCAATTTTTGTTGACCACAGAAAGAAGCTTCTCAGATGAGGGGTGAGAGCTGCCATTTAGAAGGCAGCTGTATGCTATAACTACTCATTCCTTTGTGCTGGTTCTGTGTCCTCCTTCTTCCCTGACAGTGGGTTTGGGTACTGAGCAGTTTTCTGACGGAGTCTTCAGTCAGAAGCAAGTTGGCATCTTCGTTTCCTAGTTCTCTTTCTTTTCTTTTGCCTCATTTCTGTTCATCAAACTTGAAGCACTATATTTAGTGAGAGTGGGTATCCTGCCTCATTCCTGATTTTACAGGAAATGCTTTCAGGTTCTTCTCAATGCCATATGACTTTGGCTATAAGGTAGTCATAAAAAGATTTTATTATTGTTATTATGATGGAGGATGGTCATTGGTTAAAAAATAAAGAAACTGCTTGGCCCTCATAGGTTAGAGCATAGGTGGGTGGAGTAAACAGAACAGAATTCTGGAGGAAGAGGAAGTGAGCTCAGACTCCATAGCTCTCCTCTCTGGGGCAGACACCATGAAGCTCTGACCCAGGGTGGACATAAGCTAGAATCTTCCCGGTAAGCACACCTTGGGGTGCTACACGCATTAATAGAAATAAGTAATCAAGATGTAAGAATTAGCCAGTAAGAAGCTAGAGCTAATGGGCCAAGCAGTGCTTATATGAATACAGTTTATGTGTCGTTATTTTGGGGCATAAGCTAGCCAGACGGCCGGGAGCCGGGCTGTGGGAAGAGGCCTGTAGCTCCCTCAACATTATTATTATTATTTTCAGATATGTTTCTTCTATTTTTAGACTCCTCAAAGATTTTTTATCATAAAGGATGAACTTTGTGCAAGTCCATTTCTCTACCTATTATAGGGAAGATGAGACTTCTCTCAAATCTGTTTATGTGCTATATTACATTTATTGGTTTATGCATGTTGAATTAAACTTGTGCCCTTGAGATGAAGCCAACTTAGTCATGTTGTATAACCTTAATGTATGGTTTAATTAGATCTGAAATATTCTATTGAGTTTTTTTTTTAATGTCTGCATCCATTAGGGAAGTTGGTGTATAGTTTTTATCCAAGTTGCTGAATTTAATAGAATCTTTAGGAATGTGAGATTTTTAGGGGAGATTAGAAAGACATATTTCAATGGTGATAAAAGAAGATTTATAATGAGTCTTAATTTCCTATCAGTTAAATTGCCTTAGATTGATATGGATCCTGGGGAGTCTTAATTATTGCCAGACTTCAAGGCAGAATGACTCAATAATAACCTGTCAAAATGCCTCCATCTTATAATAGAGAAGATTCCTCTTTGGAGTCATGAAACTGGGTTTGCCAGATAGTATTTCTTACACTGACTGTTACTACGGCTTTTCAACCATGTATGTAAGTTATTTACTCTTTATATCAAGAGACAAAATAAACATCTTATTAATTCTTGGCCTCCCTAATCACCTTTACAAGCCTAATGCTTATACTAATATGCTCAGGGAAAGTACATAATCATATACACGACAAAGTTTATTTTTAATTTTTGAGTCAACAAGTGTCTTATGAGAAAATCAAGATGTTTTGTAGAAATTATTTATGAACTGCATCAAGAAACAAGTTGTGTAGGGAATCATACGATGACTTAATAAGATGTTTGATAATCTCTCTTTTGTTTTCTGAAACACAGATAAAGACCTCAAAGAGGCCAAGAGAGGGGGCAGGAGTGTGAAGACTACTTCTGTTTGTGTTGTAAACACAGTTTCATCAACTCCTAACCCTCTCCACCCTACTCCACCCGGGCTTGCCAAATCCCCCGGTTTTCATTTTGGAATCTTATTTGTACGATAACGTTTAAAAATTCCTTCTATGTGTTTATATATAGTTTGCAATTATCTCAGAGGCGTAGTTGTTTTAGAATGGTAAGACGCAGTCTTCTAAAAAGCAGTCTATTTGTTGATGCTAGGGAAATGATGGCTCTAACTCATGCTGTGCTGTAGAAAGGGGAATACTAAGAATAGTCAGCTATAAAAGAAGCAGGAAATTTGTTGATTGGCTTGCTGGAATTTTTTTCTTCTGCTTTATGATTTTGTAAAAGAACAAGCAGACATGAGTTCTGGCAATTTTCTTTTTTTGCCCTTGCTCCCAGATTTAGCTCATGGATTGTGTTCTCTGGCTCTTCTTTCAGAAGCAAGCAGATATTCTCTCCTGGTCTACATCAGAAGGTGGTGGCTATCTGGGAGTGTGCTACTTTCTCAGGGGCAAATCAGCCCAATTTAGTTGAATGGGTGAGCAGATTGAAAAGAAGACAACAGTAATTACAAATCTGAATTATTTGACTCCTCCCAGCCAGTGATGGAACTTAAGATGCCCCAAGGAATCCCGAACACTTTCCTGATAAATCACAGAAAACGTTTGACTCCTGGATCTTCCCACTACACTTCAAATATAACTGCTCACTTCTTGAATGGAACAAGGTGCAATTAATTACTTGTCCTACTTTATACCAATGCCCCTTTTGTTCTAAAGATCCCATAGAAAAATTAATGTTCATGTTTACTTTTGATAGTACCAGCCATACATTCATGCCTCAAGCATTTAGTAATTGCCCTTGCAGGGTGAATGCACTGTTCTGATTTCAAGGAAGAATCTAGATTTATTGCTGAACTAAACAGGGCCAGATGTACCACTTGACAACAGTTAGAAATGTAGAAATGCCATAACCTAGGGAACATGTCAAGTAAGGCAAACCTTGGGGGAATGTAATCTGATGAGAGTTTATCAATGCTTTGTAGCATCAATTTTTGGAAACCACGCAAATTAAGAGCACTGGTGAAAAAAAAAAAACCATGGAAACATTGAGTTTGAATATTAGCATCACAAATTTTATCTTTTTAGCTAGTTCCATCCCCTAGCTTCTGGAACTAGGAGAAAATAGATAGAATACATAAAAATGGGAAAATCGAGGACAAATAAGTGATTGCTTTTATTTATGACTGCTTCTAAATTTCAGCAAAACCAAAAACAAACATGAAACCAGAGATCACTTTACCTGGAGCGAGCTGCCCCTGATTCCCTTCAAAACTGCCTGGAAGAGTTCGCCTTCAAGAAATACTTGTTGCCAAACTTTGTGGACATGCCTTTAATCCCAGCGTTTTGGAGGCAGAGGCAGGGGGGACCTCTGTGAGTTCGAGGCCAGCCTGGTTTACAGAGCTTGTTCCAGAATAGCCAGTGCTGTTACACAGAGAAACCCTGTCTTGAAAAAACTGGGGAAAAATGGTTTCTATAACAGAAGCTTTCCATTAGCCTGCAGCTTTTTGTTCCCACCCCTTTGGCTTTGTTTGTGCTGGTGTGTTTCTGGACACTTAATTCTCCTCCATAATCCAGCTTTGTATTTGCAACTTCTCAGATAGAGCCTTCCACGGATCAGGTATAACCACAGTCCAATTCTTTTCTCAGAAATAATACACATTTAACGCACAGATAGGCTACAGATGCAAAACAACGTATAATTATGAATAATTAGGAGACAAATTTATGAGGGGCACCTGAGGCTAGGCTATAACAAAGTAAGTACCTTTCAGTGTTTATATTTATCATGTTCTACAGTGCCATCCTAGGAGTGCGTAGTTGACAATCATGAGTCCAAGACCTGCCTGAGCTACATAGCAAGAATTCATCTGAAAAATTTTATTTAATTATCATTATTATTTATTTTATTATTTCTTATTATGTGTATATGTGTGTCTTTGTGCAGTGAGTACCGGTTTCTGAGGAAGCTAGAGACACCAGATTTTTCTAGAGCTATAGTTACAGTTGTATGCTGCCTCAGGTGTGTTCTGGGACCTGAACTCATAAGTTCTGGAGTAGCAGAATGGACATAACTGCTGGGCCATAGCTATAATCCCTAACATTATTTCTCTACAATGACTCATATTTAATGTAAGAACTAGATAGGAAAAAATTTTTTAAAAAATATAATTGTATATTTTCTTTTGGGGTTTCTTTTTTATTTGGACATGACTACAGTAAAATGTGTCTGTAGGTTTCTTTTAGCATCTAGACTTTGAAAAGTCAAATAGAGTTAGTGAGGGAATGAAAAGGGGACCTAGTATTTGAATTGCTCACTTACTAGGAGTAGAATAAGTTAAGTCATAAGTGCATTGATGCTGGATCCTAGGGCTAGAGGAATGACTACCTTCAAATTATGCAACAAAACTCAGATACAGAGTGGTAGAAAATGTTGGAAACAAACATTGAATTTGAACCGCATGGGATAGATTTCTGAGATATACCAGATCCTGTGCAATACCAGATATCTGTCCAATATCTCTCTCTGTGCCTTGGCTTTCCTCAAAGTGTTGTTGTGAATTGAGTAACGGTACAAGCAGCAGAGCCCTCAACACAGCCCTGACAATGGAAAGTGTCTCCTGAACATTGGTTGCTGTCACTCTGTGCCGTTCATCCCTGTCACACATTAATATATACAGATGTGACCTCATGACGGCACTGTCTCACAGATCCCAGCGAGGAAGCCCTGGAGAAGAAGGCATGGCAGTGATGAGAGACTTAGACACCCCATATTCACACGCACCTGGTTTCCTAGTGCACACAGTACTGATTTGAGGTTTAGGAAGAAATCCTTTCTAGTAGCCCTTTTCTGCTTCAGTGACTGTTTCTGAAATGTTAAACAGTCTCTCCTCTGCAGTCCTTGTGGGCTGACTTCCATCCTTCTCACTTCCAAAAGCAGAGTCGGAGGATAGGGGTGTGTAGGGGTGTACTTGAACACAAGAGAACTACCCAAGAAACCTCAGGTGACCTTCACTTGTTTGTTTTCTTTCTCTTGTTTTGAAATAGGGTCTCTTACTGGCCTGGAACTTGCCAAGTCATCTAAGGTAAATGGTGAGCAAGCCCCAGAGATCTGCTTGTCTTTTTGCTTCCCAAATTCTTAGGTTACAAGCATGTACTATGCCTGACTGTTTATATGTGGGTTCCGGGTATAAAATGCGAGTCTTCATGCTTACAAGGGAAGCAATTTTTCCCTGAAGCTATCTCTCCAGTCCATGTATTTCAGCTCTTAATAACTTGTGGAGACACATCATTAACAGTTTCTCAAGGCCAGAACATTCCCTAGTTTAAAAGACCAGTATCTGGGCAAAAGACACTTCGAAAGTAAACCTTAGCTTGTCTCGGTGTATTGATGTTGTAAGTGCAGGAAAAAGGTATGTACAGCAAAATTTCATTTTGTGTCCACTTTCTTTTTTTTATCTTTGGTTTTTCGAGACAGGATTTCTCTGTAGCTTCGGACCCAGTCCTGAAACAAACGCTTATAGACCAGGCTGACCTCAAATTCACATAGATCTTCCTGCCTCTGCCTCCTGAGTGCTGGGATTAAAGGCATGTGCCATCACTGCCCAACTCACTTTCATTCTTAATATGCAGACAAAAATGCACTTAAAACTCAATTTCCTGGGATGGAAGAAAGGACTAAGAGGTTAAGAGCATTGGTTGCTCTTTCTGAGCATATTCCAAGTACCCACACGGCAGTTCACAGTCATCTGTAACTCCAGATCCAAAGAGCTCTAAACTCTCTCTGACCTCCATGGAATGGGCACACACTTGGTGCACAGTTGTACTTGCAGTCAAAACACCCAGAAATATTAAATGAATGAATATGTCTCACACAAAAACCCCACAACTTCATTTTATGGGGTAGTGGTTAGAACACTTGCTGCATCTGCAGATCTAAGTTCATCTCCCAGTTCCCCTACTGGGAGACACTCCCATCACTTATAATGCCCTTTTAAAAGGTTGGGTAGCCCCTCTGGCCTCCATAGGTACTTGTACTTGCGCTCCCATGCATATAACACCCCCATAGGCAAGATATAAATTGTAAAAATATATATTAAATAACCATTTTCTATCTTTTAGAAAAGTCTCTAATCCTTAACATTTGTGTGTGTGTGTGTAGGGATAATTATTTTTAGAGTACTATTTGGATTCTGACTCTTGCTTCCATTAGATTTTCTGTGGCTGTTCATTCCTCTCCATACTAGATTTCAGGCAAATGTTGAACTCACTATTTTCCTTGATTTTTTTCCACCAGAAATAAACCAAACCAAAGAGTATAAGCAAACAAAAATTACAGTATGAAAACATGCAATTTTTTTATAAAGAAGTATAAGATTTCTCTTTGAAGGCATGGTGAGACAGTTAAGAATGTACATTATGTGAACCATAGCTCCGTGTTAGACAAGACTGGTCTTAGGATGGGAGCCATATCAACCTTTAATGATACGTTGTTATCTTCTGTCTCCCAGTTCTCTTTCCCAAATGCTCTCTTCCCTGTTTCTCCCAATGCTTTTCCCCCAACTATTATCGATTCTTAAAAAAAAAATATTGACTCTCGGGTTCTTCCAGTTCCTGCTACCATATCTCCAGGAACTTATATTTCACCCCAGAAAGCATGGTGAGGTATTTTTATAGACAAAAGCAGGAATTCTAGGGTTAACTCCTAAGATAATTATGTAAAAATTCTTTATTTTATCACTTGGTGGTAGTGCAGTTAAATCTGATTAAGATTTAAGTGACAAATATTCTGCAACTATTCCCACTACAATTTCTGTTTGTACTCAGAACATACAATTTGTCAACACCCGTTCCTAGATGCGCTAATCCATTTCTACAGGTCTGTTGCCACTTCAAAGATCAGTTCTCCAGATCATCTAGTTGGGAAGCAGGACACGAACTTGTTTTTTTTTTTTTTTAATTTTTTATTGAGAAAAAGAAAAAAAAAGTTTCCGCCTCCTCTCAGCCTCCCATTTCCCTCCCCCTCCTCCCACCCTTCTCCCCCTCCCCCCACTCCTTTCACCCTCCCTCTCCAGTCTAAAGAGCAGTCAGGGTTCCCTGCCCTGTGGAAAGTCCAAGGTCCTCCCCACTCCGTCCATGTCTAGGAAGGTGAACATCCAAACTGGCTAAGCTCCCACAAAGCCAGAACTTGAAGTAGGATCAAAACCCAGGGTCATTGTCCTTGGCTTCTCATCAGCCCCCATTGTTCGCCATGTTCAGAGAGTCTGGTTTTATCCCATGCTTTTTCAGTCACAGTCCAGCTGGCCTTGGTTAGCTCCCAATAGATCAGCCCCACTGTCTCAGTGGTTGGGTGCACCCCTCGTGGTCCTGACTTCCTTGCTCATGTTCTCCCTCCTTCTGCTCCTCATTGGGAACTTGGGAGCTTAGTCCGGTGCTCCAGTGTGGGTCTCTGTGACTATCTCCATCCATCACCAGATGAAGGTTCTATGGTGATATGCAAGATATTCGTCAGCATTGCTATAGGATAGGGTCATTTCAGGTTCCCTATCCTCAGCTGCCCAAGGAACTAACTGGGGACCTTGCCTTGGGCTCCTGGGAGCCACTCTAGGTTCAAGTCTCTTGCCAACCCTAAGGTGGCTCCCTTAACTAAGAATTGTGCTTCCGTGCTCCCCTATCCAACCTTCCTTTATCCCAATCATCCTGTTTCCCCAAGTTTCCCTCATCCTCCCCTTCTCACTTTTCTCTCCCCATCCCCCGTTACCCCCATCCCACCCCACCCCCAAGATCCCAAATTTTCTCCCCGGCAATTTTGTCTACTTCCCATAGCCAAGAGGATAATTATATGTTTTTCCTTGGGTTCACCTTCTTATTTAGCTTCTTTAGGTTCACCAATTATATACTCCGTGACCATTATTTATGGCTAGAAACCAATTATGAGTGAGTACATCCCATGTTCATCTTTTTGGGTCTGGGTTACCTCACTCAGGATAGTGTTTTCTATTTCCATCCATTTGCATGCAAAATTCGAGAAGTCATTGTTTTTTACCGCAGCGTAGTATTCTAATGTGTATATATTCCACACTTTCTTCATCCATTCTTCCATTGAAGGACATCTAGGTTGTTTCCAGGTTCTGGCTATTACAAATACTGCTATGAACATAGTTGAACAAATGCTTTTGTCATGTGATAGGGCATCTCTTGGGTATATTCCCAAGAGTGGTATTGTTGGGTCCAGGGGTAGTTTGATCCCGAATTTCCTGAGAAACCGAAATACTGATTTCCAAAGTGGTTGCACAAGATTGCATTCCCACCAGCAATGGATGAATGTACCCCTTCCTCCACAGCCTCTCCAGCAAAGGCTATCATTGGTGTTTTTGATTTTAGCCATTCTGACGGGTGTAAGATGATATCTCAAAGTTGTTTTGATTTGCATCTCCCTAATCGCTAAGGAGGTTGAGCATGACCTTAAGTGTCTTTTGGCTATTTGAACTTCTTCTGTTTTTTAACGAGAGACGACCTCCTCTCTGTGCCTGCCAGCATCACTGGATGCAAAATTAGTCCACCTGGAGATGCTCAGGTAGGGAAGAACTGAAGAGCTGCAGTTAATCAGTCTTGCTAATAAGCTTACAGCGGCCTCTTTCAGGTGTGATATCCTGCCACCCTCGATCTTTATGGGAAAAAAATCAGTGCTGGAATTCGGTGGATGTCTCCAAATAGCTTTAATTGGAATTTTTCGGGCTAGGATTGAATATTCAATTTCTAGTTTAATGATGATGCTAAGATCATAAACACAGCAGATTTCTGTTCAGTCAAGATAATTATGTGGGCAGAGATGAAAGTGTTATTAGGTTTCCCAGCCTCTACTTAATGCAATTACTATGAATACTCACCTGGACAGAAAAAGCTCCCTCTTTATATTTTACAACAATTTATAGGTTTGTTTGTGTCTTTTGTTTTCACCTAGTGATTTTTTTATAAACATTGATTTCTAGTAGTCTTCCTTTCATAAGAAACACTGTTGAAAGAAATGTGAAGAAAGTCAAAGGAAGATGAACTTAGTTTTTCTGATTTTTGTACACACCAAAGGGAAATATACATGAGAAATTCATTTTGCTGATAGTTGTTGAATACAAGGTACCTGAAAAATGTGGAAAACAAGTGAAATACAGTAATAGAATGAAAATGTGGTTATTTCAAACACAATTATTATTTTTAGTTAAAATAATGATTAATCAACTAACCTCTCAAAAAATATCCATCCAATCATTGAAGCATCTCTAGTGTTCATACCATGAGTGGATTGTTCTGATCAATTCAATCTATGATTGGATGGGGTTGTAGTAGGAAGTCCTGGATATTAAAATACAAGATAGAGTAAGACGTATAGCTGACAGTTTGCATATAAAATAGCAGCAATTCACGAATATCAATTTAATAGAATTTCAAACTTAAGAAAATAATCAAGGAAATTTGTATCATAGAATAGTTGATAATTATAATATTTTTATGGTATAAAATCAATATATGTATATATATATAACAACCTAATTGCTTACTGTGGTTTTTTTGCCAAATACCAATTGTTTGTTTGCTTAATCCATTATAAATGCCATATTCCAGCTCAGTCAATTATAAGTATATTGTATCAAGACTTTTTATTTCCTTTTCTTTCTTTCTTTTATTGTTTGAGACAATAGCTCACCATATAATCTTAGTTGGACTGGAATTTTCTATGTAGACTAGGGTGGCCTTGAACTTGCAGATATCCACTTGCCTCTGCCTCCTGAGTGCTGGCATTAAAGGTATTCATCACCATCAGTCTGGCCAAGTATCATGAACTGTTTTTTGAATACTTTCAATATAATAATTAAATAATATTTCTTGGATTAGATCGTCTAAAAGTATCAGAACCATCTCTGCATATCGTTGGGAGCTTGGTTCTAGGAGGCATCACAGATACCCAGTTCCATGAATGCTCAAGTCCCTTATATATGATGGTATAATGTTTACTTAGAACTTGTGAGCAGACTCTTATGTAAATTAACTATACATTCCTCATACTACTTAATGTAATTGAAATGTTTTATATATATATGTATATATAAATGTATGAATTAGTAATGACAGGAAAGTATAGATATTCAGCAGAGATGTATTTTTTTCAGACATTTCCTGAACTACATATGGGTTCTTAAAATCATAAAAGTAGAACTTCAGGATACAGTGAATTAATTATACATGTATTTCCTTCAGATATTAAATGTGAAAGCAGAGATTGTTCTTATAGCAACAAAGCATATTTATCCTTGTATAGGAAGTAATACTAAAAATTAATATTATTAATTAAGTAATATAATAATTATTAAACTAATTAGTATTATAATTAAAATTAATATTAAAAAGCAAAGCTATAAATTCTTAGCTTTATCAGGAATGTTTCTATTCCCACACATTTCCATATACTTTACTGTTTTTCTGAAGTTATGGAAGAGTTTATCCACTGAATCTAAGTACTCTATATTCAGTCTAACATTCATTTAACATACACACGCATGCACACATGCACGCACACACACACACACACACATACACAGACACTAGTTTTAGAAGGTGTCATTGCTCTTTTCATTTTGTAGAAGAGACAATGAAAGTGAATTGATTTTACCGAAGTGCAACTTTTGAGTGGCAGAAAAAGGCAACCCCTGTCTCTTGGTCAGAAGAACACTAGGTAGAGTTTACACATGGGGCCCTGAAGTTACATTGGGATTAGTCTTTGGCTCCATTGTTCCCAGCTGGTTGTGCAACCTTGGTCAAGACAGTCAGTTCACTCTTCCAACCCTTAACGTACATTACTAGAAGATTACTAGAAGAATTTCTTCTTAGTATATGTATAATGCATACAATAGCTTTAGTTTGGTCTTTAGAAAACAAAACAAAAAAGTCTTCAAAGTATACTACAGAAATTAGAAAATTTAGTCTGTGGGAGGCATTTGACATTTAAATTAACATACACACTCTTAACACAGACACATGTATACAAACACTAGTTTGACACAATTGGAATGAAAAGAAGAGACGGGGAACGAGGAAGGTTTGAAGCAGGGAGCATTCTGGAGAAGCTGGCTGCTAACTCTTTTTATTTCTTATCTTTTGAATATCAATAAAATTTAAACATCCAAACAGAGTGAGGTTATGATAAATAGCCGTAAGATGACTTGGTAGGTGACATTGTAAGAAGGGCCTTTTAAAGGAGCCCCTTTGTGAAGGAGCATATGCCAAGGATGAGTCCTTAGGAACCCTGCAAGCAACTTCAGTTAAATGACAGACATAAAATTCAAAGCAGTTCCATTAGTTTACCATTGTTTGCTGTAACCTATTACTACCGAATGGCTAGTTGGCTTAAACCGTGTGGTATCTCAAAGTTTGGAAGATTGCTCTCCAGGATCAAGAATTTGACAGGTTGATTCAAACAGAGAGCTGTAAATTTTTTTTCTAGTGCCACTGGACATTACTTGCATGGCTTGGCTTGTATAATAAGCACAGTGTGTTGCCTTCATTTTCTCTTGGAACTCTTTCTGTGTGAAGCCCAGGCCCCAGTTTTCTCCCTTTTATGTGCACAACAGTCCTATGTGACTAAAGACCCACCTTAAATGCTCCCTGGCTGTACAGCACTGTGGCAAAAACCATGAAGCACTGAACAAGGCTGATGGGCATCACTTTTCCTGGGACCTTCGTTCTGCCACAGAGACACTGGATAAGAGACCATGATGCTCTTAGGTACAAAGACAAGTCATATGGCTGCAATCCCATACTCAACACAGGTTCTCTAGAGGAAATGGCTTGTGTACTGACTGTGTAGGGGAACAATCAGAAGTCCCTGAACGCCTTCACGAGGGAGCGCTACTCAAGGCTGATGCAAGTTGTACATGTGCTAACACACATGATTAAGTGAAGGAAAGTCTCATGTTTAAGAGTAAAATGCTATTTAACAATGTATGCATTTGTATTATTTGCTTTTCTTATCTCTGGACCAAATGGCTGATTGGAGGTAATTTATGGAGGAATGTTTGATTTGGCTTATAGTTTGAGAGGATACAGTACATCATGGAGGGGAAACCAGGGTAGCAGGTGGCCCCACGTTGGCAGGAATGTGTGGCTGGGTTTTCTTATCTCCTTATATCTTTGCTTTTCATAGCAGAAACTAGGGAGGTAGGAAGTAGGCAGGAGTAGAAAACCTCAAGGCTCACCTCTGGTGGTCAACTTTTTAAAGGCTCCACTTCTTAAAGATTCCTCATAGCTTCCCAAACTCTGCCACTAGCGGGGGTGGGGGGTGGGGGGGACAAGTGTTGAAATGCATGAGCCACTGCAGAATATTTCACATATAACCATAACAATACCCTGTATTTATGTATTTGTAATGGTGATTTTTCTGGCAGATGTTGATAAAATGTTCTAAGAAAATACTTTCTGATAAATTTCTGACAAGCCAGAGTAAACTGTCTTGAAAGTGTCCTCTGAAAAATCCATGATGCATCCATGCATTCTGAGGAGCAACAAAAGTTTGTATTTTTAAAATCTCTCCCATGGGTATTGAGGCAATGAACTGGAAGAAGGGGGAAGTGGGTGTGGAAGGGGTAGCACCAAAGCACCTCCTGCTTCATGCACATAAGGAAGGACAAGTTCAGAAGTGATGGTGTCAGGTGGCTAAAGAACAGTAGAAAGGTACATATCTGCAGACCGTGTTGAACTGAAAAGATATAGATTGGTAACTCAGACTACTGACTTTTAACTAAACAAATCAACTTGTGGTTTTGGTGAAAATGACTCATCAACTGCTCAGGATTTCAGTTATTCCTTACAAATGTTTGGAAATGTTTTGAATTCTGAGTCAAGAGTCTCCCTAACAAGATCTGACTTGTTCCCAGACGTGCAATGCATCTCCTGGTTTTCTGCTTCCTTGTCCTTGGTCTTTCCCCAGGAGGCTGTCATACAGTTAGTGTCTGCTCCATGCTAAGGTCACATTTGTTCTTCTCCATTTTCACATTTCTCCAGCTGCATGAGCTGGCTTTGAATTGGAGCCTTCTCCCCTTTCCATGTCCCGAGAAGCTCAAAATTTTCTTTTTCCATAGAAAAGCATTTAGTTATTTTCTCTCAGTTATCAAGAATTCTTCAATTCTTTCTCAAATTTTGTGTCTGGTTCTGACTGTAATTTCATCATCCTCTAATGTGCTGTTATTTCTTATCTTTATTATTAATAACAATGTGGAATAATGATGTCACACTCATTCACAGGACTTAGGACACAAAATCACACACATACACACACACCCACCACACACACACATTTTTATGATTTAAAATTGGGAGCACCATTCTCCTTAAAACTCTATAAAAACTATTATGAGCATTCCTTGCCAACTAATTCTAAATAAGTTCTACTAAACTTATGTACATTCAAATGTCAGGTTATTTATTCTGTCCTTAGTTTACTGTATAACTACACAAAAATTACCTAAATATTTGAATTCTATCACTTTATATTTTACTAATAATATATAATATTACTGTCCATATTTTAATTATTATTACTTCATAGGATCATGCATCTCATCTGACTTTTTATTTTCTGTTCATGAATAAGAAAGGGAAAATAAATGGCACCACAACATATTTTGTTATATTGAGGAACAGAACCAATCTAAAATTCTGTTGAGCTTCTTGCTTGTAACTGCATTTGCCACATGGTATTGTGACTTCTAAGGGCCTGTCATAGACTCATATTTGGTGTGTTCATTGCAACATATGTTAGCTAGGACTGTATACACAAACTGGAGAATCAAGAGGAGTAGGGTCTCTGGTTAACAGATGTTTAGATGATTGTAACAAGATAAACAAGTACATAAAGTTATAAAGTTCCGTATACTTGAGCTATCAACTGCACATGTTACTTCATCATGAACTGTTACATTTTGCCACTAGTGATCATCATGCCTTCCTTATTGTCTTTCCCCATTCTACAGGATGTCTTTATAAGGTAGTCATCAAAGAATGTCAACTGTTTAGGTAGGAGAACATGTGTGTGTGTGTGTATACATATATGCAGATGTAAGTGTGGGCAAAGTCTAAAAGTCTAAAAAAGAGACAGTGATGAGGAAGAATAAGGAGTGGGTTAAAGGTCATGATACATAGTTAAAAAAAGAGATCAAGAGGGACACATGTTACAAAGCGTGGGGGGGTCAAGGTTAGCTGTGATGGAGAGATGGGGAGGACACAGTTTGCTCAAAATGTCATGATGATATCTACCACTGGGAGTAGGAAGGGCAAGGATAAGCGTTATAAGAAAGGGTGAGGTTGATAGTGACCAGAACTTGCTTTATATATGTATAAAATGGTCAAAGAAAAATTCCAGTCTGACTATATTTTGCCCTGCCATAGGTCAAAGCACATTCTTTATTAATCAATGGTAATAAAACATATTCATAGCATACAGAGGGGGGGTACCATATTCCATAAACTTCCTGAAAGTTTATCTTTTGCTATCTACTAACAGAAACCACTACCATATCCCCCATTATGCTGCCTACACCATAAGAAGTCAGTGTTTTGTCTTGTAGAAACCAACAGTGCGGAATGGAAGGGTGATTGTTGGTGTTTGAAGTTGATGCTACAAGCGTTAGTTTTTTTTAATTTTATTAATTTTTATTGAGCTCTACATTTTTCTCTGCTCCCCTCCCTCCCTCTCCCCTCCCCTTCAACCCTCTCTCAAGATCCCCATGCTCCCAATTTACTCAGGAGACTACAAGCATTAGTTTCATAATTGGGGTTCTGGAAATTATATGTGCTTGGGAATAACTTTAAATAGTTTCAGAATGAAATACACTATTTCTAATTGGATCTAAACACTATTAAATGTGTTTGACTATTTCTATAATAACGGTAGAAGTACACTTTGGAAAAATATGAGGCTTGTTAATATGCTAATTCCACAGGCATATTTCTACTTGACAATTGTGGATATTATTTTAATTAGAATCATACTTACATTCTAATATAAGAATTACTCCTAAGAACAGTCTTAATTTTCATCAAGAATAATTTATTGCATTCTTTTCATTTTATTCTTGAACCCATTGCAAATTATCTTGTCCCTCTTAATTAGTGGCCTGAAGCAGTCTTTTTGCTTTCTCTTCTATGCTATTTGTATCAATTACCTTATTTCGCTTTCAATTTTCCCTTTGCTTAAATCTCAGTGTGACAAAACTTCAAAATAAAATAAAAAGAACATAATTGGGCTGGTCTTTAAATGAAAATTCTATTTACTCGAATTTCTTTTATTCTAAATAGTGGGAACAATATACACCTCAGTAGGACACACAGGAAAAACTAGGGGATAAATGAGCTGTTCTGAGTTCTAATTTGAAATGTTTATTATATATACCTATATGGTCCTTTGAAATCATTTAAAAATGCTCCTGATTTTTTTTTATTTTTTCTTTATTAGATCATTCTTATTCAGCTCAGGTCCATCACAGGAACAAAGCAAGACTCTTGGAATTTACCATCCCTTCCATACAATAGAATATCATAATAATATTGCATGCTCTCTAACATATACAGATCAGCATGCACACATATGAGCTTTTAGGGAAAATGCTGATGGAAAAAAAGGTAATTAAATATCTATCTATGTTCATTTTATTAGTTTTTATCTAAGTATATGATATTTAATTGCACTATTTAATTATTTTAATGTACTAGATTTGTTTCTGATATTGACAACTACTTTAATAACTTTGAACAATGATAAATTGGATGTAGAAATACTCAGAACTGGAGATAACCTGTGAGCAAAAGATACATTTTCTCATATATAAATTCAATGGCACACCTTGTTTAGCAGGAAAATTACCTTCAGTTAATGTGGTGTGATTCTTCACCAATGCAGCATCATAAAATTACAAAAAAATAAAATAAAATTACATTACTATCATATTCTGCTGCAAAGTTGTTTTTTTAAATGAACGTTGCCAATTAATACTAGATAAATAAATTTAGTTTTATTTTAGAAATTTTATCTTTAAAAGGATCATTTTCCTTGCCCTTTTGTGTACACCAAAGCAGCAAGCTTGCTACTCTCTTTCATCATTTGAATTATTCTTATTTTTAATTAATTTTTAGGTTATCATAGAAAATCATGGGTTAACATTGTGGAATTTTATATGTAAAGATCATTAAATGCCATTCTAGTTCACTCCCCTCCCCCACTATACTCTCCTCTTTTGTTGGGACCTTAATTTTACCTTTCATTTCTATTCTCTAAACACACAGTTAAGCATGTTGTCTTTATCACTGCATCCTTGGATTCAATTTGCAAATGTTTGAATTAACCAAGTACTTAGATCTCTTCAGCAACACCCAGCCAACTTAATTTCTCTCCAGTATAATGTAATTAGGTTTCACTGTGTTCTATTAAGTGTCTGGGCCTACATTAGGTGTGAGAGTTGAAAGATAAATAATGCTGAGCTGGGTTTCCATTGAAGGTGTCTTGAAGCCATAAGGGGGGGGGCAGGTCCTTTCACAAATAACTATTATAATGTGAACACAGTGGCAAATAACTACCCTGAAGGCAACCATGCAGCAATTAATCAGTCAGGAATCAACAGAGAAGTCCATCTTATTTTCTACCTTCTCTTTTCACTGTTATTAATAGCAACAGGAGAAAGTATTGTGGCACAACATGGAAGGAAAGCAATAGAGCTCTGGAATTTCATTGCTAAATAGACTTCAATACTTAACTCGATGTTAGGAAAGTAACAGTCTATTTTGCACGGCAGAGGTTATTGACAGAAGTGTTGTGGGATAATCTTTTTGTACACTGTAAAGACGTGTCTTTGCCAAGGCACCTTCTGGTTGGTTTAGTAAAAAGCTGAATGGCCAATAACTAGGAAGGAGAGAGTAGGTGGGATTTCCAGGGAGAGAGAGGAAGAGGAGATGAATCTAGGCTCGCAGAGACATCAGTGAAACATTAAAAACGTTGAACGTATGGTATAAGGTAGAGGTAACCAAGTCATGTGGCAGAATGTAGATTAATAGTAGCAGGTTAATTAAGTTATAAGAGCTAGTTAGGAACAAACCTAAACTAAAGGGAAAGTTTTCATAATTAATAATTAGTCTTTGTCATTATTTGTGGGTTGGTGGTCTAAAGAAGTTCAACAAGAAAGCCCAACTACATTTGGTGCCCAAAGTGCAGCATGTAAATACATAAGGCCTGAGAAAAATGAAAAATAAAAAAAAAATCTGAACATGGAGTCAGATACAACTTCCAAGAACTTTGGTTTTTCAAGAAAACTCAATGCTTACAGCATGCAGAGGTGTGACCCCTTTACTACAGCCAAGAATTTCAACAGCCTGTATACTATTAGAGAGGGAGACTGGACAGAAATGCCTGAGGCAGCACTGGATGCAACAGCTTTCCAAAACTGGGAAAGTTAGGAGACTCTGAAAAGGTTAGACTCCGGGGTGGAGCCAGACGCCAGCACCAAGTGCTAAACTAGCTGAACAGTGCGGGCCCCAGCAGTTTAATATTCGGCTAGGCTCATGTAGTTAGAGAAGGTGCATAGTAAAGTCAGGTACAGACATAAAGAAAATCCTGTAAAAAGGTGCAACATTCTTAAAAATGTGCTTGCTTAGAGGAAAAAAGAGTAAAGTAATATAAATATAAAGAGAATAAGTCATGTAAAGATGGAAAATACCCCGGTGTCTGGATCCTGTATGCAGTTTTGTTGACTTTGAAATTTTGGAATATTAATGAGCAATGGGCAAAAGGTGCTGAGATACATTGGACTATATAAAAAAAACCCTCCAGCAAAGGCTATCATTGGTGTTTTTGATTTTAGCCATTCTGACAGGTGTAAGGTGATATCTCAAAGTTGTTTTGATTTGCATTTCCCTGATCGCTGAGGAGGTTGAGCATGACCTTAAGTATCTTTTGGCCATTTGAACTTCTTCTGTTAAGAATTCTCTGTTCAGTTCAGTGCCCCATTTTTTTAAAATTTTTTATTTATTTATTAAAGATTTCTGACTCTTCCCTGCCACCGACTCCCATTTCCCTCCCCCTCCCCCAATCAAGTCCCCCTCCCTCGTTAGCCCAAAGAGCAATCAAGTTTCCCTGCCCTGTGGGAAGTCCAAGGACCACCCACCTCCATCCAGGTCTAGTAAGGTGAGCATCCAAACTGCCTAGGCTCCCACAAAACCAGTTCGTGCAGTAGGATCAAAAACCCATTGCCAATGTTCTTGAGTTCTCAGTAGTCCTCATTGTCCACTATGTTCAGCGAGTCTGGTTTTATCCCAGGCTTTTTCAGATACAGGCCAGCTGGCCTTGGTGAGTTCCCGATAGAACATCCCCATTGTCTCAGTGTGTGGGTGCACCCCTCGCGGTCCTGAGTTCCTTGCTCGTGCTCTCTCTCCTTCTGCTCCTGATTTGGACCTGAGATTTCTGTCGGTGCTCCTATGTGGGTCTCTGTCTCCTTTCATTGCCTGATGAAGGTTAATATTCAGGAGGATGCCTATATATTTTTCTTTGGGTTCTCCTTATTTAGCTTCTCTAGGATCACTAATTATAGGCTCAATGTCCTTTGTTTATGGCTAGAAACCAAATATGAGTGAGTACATCCCATGTTCCTCTTTTTGAGTGCCCCATTTTTTAATTGGGTTAATTAGCATTTTAAAGTCTAGTTTCTTGAGTTCTTTATATATTTTGGAGATCAGACCTTAGTCTGTTGCAGGGTTGGTGAAGATCTTCTCCCAGTCAGTAGGTTGCCTTTTTGTCTTAGTGACAGTGTCCTTTGCTTTATAGAAGCTTCTCATTTTCAGTAGGTCCCATTTATTCAATGTTGCCCTTAATGTCTGTGCTGCTGGGGTTATACATAGGAAGCGATCCCCTGTGCCCATCTGTTGTAGGGTACTTCCCACTTTCTCTTCTATCAGGTCCAGTGTGTTCAGATTCATATTGAGGTTTTTGATCCATTTGGACTTGAGTTTTGTGCATGGTGATAGATATGGGTCTATTTTCATTCTTCTACAGGTTGACATCCAGTTGTGCCAGTACCATTTGTTGAAGATACTTTCTTTCTTCCATTGTATACTTTTAGCTCCTTTATCGAAAATAAGGTGTTCAGAGGTTGTGGAGAAAGGGGTACCCTTATCCATTGCTGGTGGGAATGCAAATTTGTGCAACCACTTTGGAAATCAGTGTGGTGGTTTCTCAGGAAATTTGGGATCAACCTACCCCTGGACCCAGCAATACCACTCTTGGGAATATACCCAAGAGATGCCCTATCACATGACAAAAGCATTTGTTCAACTATGTTCATAGCAGTATTATTTGTAATAGCCAGAACCTGGAAACAACCTACATGCCCTTCAATGGAAGAATGGATGAAGAAAGTGTGGAATATATACATATTAGAGTACTACTCTTCCATAAAAAACAATGATGTCTTGAATTTTGCATGCAAATGGATGGAAATAGAAAACACTATTCTGAGTGAGGTAACCCAGACCCAAAAAGAGGATCATGGGATGTACTCACTCATAATTGGTTTCTAGCCATAAATAAAGGTCACTGAGTCTATAATTTGTGATCCTAAAGAAGCTAAATAAGAAGATGAACCCAAAGAAAAACGTATAGTTATTATCCCTGCTATGGGAAATAGACAAAATTGCTGGGCAAAAAATAGGGATCTTGGGGGTGGGGTGGGATGGGGGTAAGGGGAGAAGGGGAGAGAAAAGTGAGAAGGGGAGGATGGGGGGAACTTGGGGAAACGGGATGATTGGGGATAAAACAAGGTTGGATAGAGGAGCAGGGAATCACATAACTTAATTAAGGGAACCACCTTAGGGTTGGTAAGAGACTTGAACCTAGAGTGGCTCCCAGGTGCCCAGGGCAATGTCCCCAGCTAGTTCCTTGGGCAGCTGAGGATAGGGAACCTGAAATGACCCTATCCTATAGCCATACTGATGAATATCTTGCATATCACCTTAGAACCTTCATCTTTTGATGGATGGAGATAGAGACAGAGACCCACACTGGAGCATCGGACTAAGCTCCCAAAGTCCCAATGAGGAGCAGAAGGAGGGAGAACATGAGCATGGAAGTCAGGACCATGAGAGGTGCACCCATCCGCCAAGACAGTGGGGCTGATCTATTGGGAGCTAACCAAGGCCAGCTGGACTGTCACTGAAAAAGCATGGGATAAAACCGGACTCTCTGAACATGGCAGACAATGAGGGCTGATGAGAAGCCAAGGACAATGGCATGGGGTTTTGTTCCTACTTCAAGTTCTGGCTTTGTGGGAGCCTAGCCAGTTTGGATGTTCACCTTCCTAGACCTGGACGGAGGGGGGAGGACCTTGGACTTTCCACAGGGCAGGGAACCCTGACTGCTCTTCGGACTGGAGAGGGAGGGGGAGAGGAGTGGGGGGAGGGGGAAGGGTGGGAGGAGGGGGAGGGAAATGGGAGGCTGGGAGGAGGCAGAAAATTTTTTTTCAATAAAAAAAAAGAAAAAAAACTGATAAATTAAACAAACATAGTATATTTTAAGAATTTCTTAACTACAAAAATGGAAGTAAGAAAATGTGTTTGTTTGGGGGGAGAGGATATGCTTTTGATTGCACAGAAAACAAAACATTATGATTCCTTCAAAATTGATAAAGACCAGATTTGATTGGTGAAAACCTTCTGAAAATCTTGGTTGCAAATATGAAGAATAAAACTAGAAATACTACAAGTCAGGCAATGAGTATGCTGATACCTCAACATGGAAACAGCTCTGAGACTGGATGAGACATAATAAATCTTGTTGGCTACAGAGTCTCATGACATGCTATCCTTTCATATAGCATGGATGGAAATTTATATTATAATTAGGTTATTCAGTCTAAGGAGTTATAAATTTGAGAGATGCCTTTTATCTCCTCAAACATAAAGCAAAAAATAATCTTTAGCTGATTTGTACACACTGCAGTTCAATAACTGTGTTATACAGATATGTATATTATCTTAAAAGTTGGTGTATTTTCAGAATAAAAGAACCAGACACCAATGACGACTAGTAGCTCAGGTGATACAGCACCTCAGAATGCCTCTTTCTCAGTTCCTAAAAAATCCGCATCCAGAACAAGATGTGTTTTTGCCAAGGGGCCTTCTGATTGGTTTAATAAAAAGCTGAATAGACAGTATCTAGGCAGATGAGGATAGGCAGGATTTCCAGTGAGAAAGGGAAAGAGGAGTTGAATTGAGGCTCATAGAGATGCCAGAAAGACATTGAAGAAATCAGCCATACTGTACAGAGTAAAGGTAACTGAGCCATGTGGCAGGACATAGATTAATAAAAGTAGATTCATTAAGATATAAGAGCTAGTTTGGTACAAGTCTAAGCTAAAGGCCAAAGCTATTACTTTCTTAATAATAAGCCCCATGTCATTATTTGCTGGCTGATGGTCCAAAGAAAGTCTGACAAAAAGCCCAACTACACATAAAAGTGTAGAAAAATAATACTTTACACATGATAAAATTTGTAGTTACCAATGATGATAGCAATGGCAAGGGCTATTTATATTAAAATTAATACAATCTATCATTTTTTGTAAGGCTGCATGCTGACTAACTGTAGACAGAGAAGAAGGAGGCCATGATTTCTCTGTAATACTTGAAGCAAAGGAGCCAATGATTTTTACTTCAGCAGACACAATATAGAAAGTGGACTCACCAGGCAGAGGGTACAAATAGAGATGAAATATTGACAAGAATTATAGTGGAAGATGGAGATCTATAACAGAGCAGCACGGAATATATTTTAAAGAGTCAGTGCTTAGTAGGAGTCCAAAGGTAGTGAGTAGAAGAAGAAATATTTTTTGTATCATTCTCAGCTAATACTTAACCTTTACCAAGAACATGGTAGCACATTTAGATACTGTCACAGAAAGGAATCTTGAACAGGCAAACACCCAGGACCTCTGCCATTCAGGTGGCTCCTTATGGATGTAGAGTAATCAGGCTGTGATAATGGTCACCTCATTTGGGTGAGCATCAGATCTCATTCAGCCCCTCTGGTTGCCTGGGTGGCATGGCTTTCTTTCCTTATTTTTCTGTGAGCACATGTGTTCCTTTCTAATCCGAAGGTTTATTCAAAGATGACAACTTCTCTCAACTAGAAGAGAGCAGTTCTATGGTGTAGGGTGCCTGAGCAACTAAACTCTTATTCTAGAATCCCTGAAACACAGTCTCAAGACAAGTCCACTCATTTGTCGTGACAGAATCTAACTGGGTCAAGAAAAGGAGCCATTTCTTACCTCTTTCCTTTAAAATTGTGACCTATAGCATAATATTTATTATCATATTCATAGGCATGCAGATTATTGGCATTAGTTTTTTCTAGGTTTTCTTGCTTGACATCAGTCTTCAGAAATAGGGAAGACAGCCATTGTTGATGTCAACAGAGCTAAGTTACTGAGATGTTACAATACCTTAATTAGTCGTGTAAAGCAAGGAGGAGTTTCTAGCTAGACACTCTAAAAGAAAATATAATGCTTGTAATTTCAAATTCCTGGAAGTGTGTGATCAGGATTATATCCATGAAGATATAGTCCATACACTGTCAGGAACAGAGAGTAATTAGTGTGAACAGACTAGGGCATAGACTATCACTGAATAAGGAAACAAATATCACTTTATTGTTTGAATCACTAAATTTTGAGACAAGAGTTGTAGGTTTTTATTTCTTCCTTCATCCTCTCAACAGTCCTTTATACAGATTTTACACATATATTGAGTGCACCTGAAACAAATGTATAGTTTCAAAAGTTTCTGTTTGAGCGATAGGTCATTAGTATTTTCGGGTTTGTAGATCATACAGGCTTGGTCTTTATTGCAATCAGTTCTGTAGGGTAGTGTGGTAGTACTCTCAGGGCCACCCAAGAAACCAACAAGACCAAATCTCATATGTAGGCTGCTTCTCACCAGAAGTTGGAGCAGATCATCTTCAAGACCCCTTCCTGTACCAATATTATGCAATTCCAGAATTTGTTTTCTGTTTTCTCAATTTGTTGTTTCAGATAAAGCCTTAAAAAGGGTATTTTCGAATCAGATATTCTTTTCTTTTGAGTATGCTTCTGGGACTGATCTCAGAACCTTGTGTATGCTAGCCAAGTGTTTTGTCACTGATACATACTCTCCCTGTGACAAAATATTAAAATGATGTTATAATTGCCTTTTCATTTGCAAGCAGTTAAAAATATCATTCATTAGTTGCTGCAAACAATGGAAGAGAATGCTTCCCTTTTGGCACTGAAAGATGGGCATGCTAGGCTCTTCCAGAAGGCTCATTCAAAAATGATAGCAAAATAGTTGCAATGCTACTGCTCTTAAGAAGTGTAACCTTTCTCTTGAAACTGTAGGTAATGGAGAATAAAAATCACTAATAACTTCCCCTTTGCTTTAGCTATGCTGTTTATTCTAATGGCAGATATGCTCTCATTTATTTTGACTTTGGATGGATCAATATATAATTCTCTGATATATTTTTCTATTTACTGTCGATATTAATATAAACTTAAACATGGGCTTGAGTAATGCATAGCTAATGATAACGATCAAGAAAAAGAGGATTATTAATATTTCCAGTCCAGTGGAATGTAAACATCAGCCTGGAGGTGGAATAAAGACAATGAGCCCAGTTCTTATCCTCCATAATCCTGTAGAGGCACAAACTCATTAAACAGTTTTGCTTTAATAACCTTGGTATGCCTTTCTGTAGACTAAACACTTAATATTGAGTGGCTCATGAAGATAATTAGGGGAGAAAGGAAAGTTCAAGACTGCCTACAAAGCATGGAGGTGTAATAGAACAAATAGAAAAAAAATTAAAAATGTTATTGTCAAATGAGCCTAAGGCTGTAGATATAGATTGTCAGAAATGTTGATCTCCATTTACCCAATAAAAATATTTTAAAGAACAATATATCAGAGGCAAAAATAAAGACATACATTTGTAGGTTAAATACCATGTCTTTGTTCATCCCCTCCTCTGTAAGAATGAAAATTGTGCACAAGGAGACAGAAGTTCAGAGTCAGGGCTGAGAAAAAGAATACAGTGTCCAGCCAGAATGGAAAGTGACAGCACAATCTCATGGTCTCTTCGAAACAGATCTGTGCGTACAGCCTTCTACTCAAGTCTACGTTACTTTCCCCCTTGGATATGGGAGAGATAAATCTACAGAATTCACAATAATGAGTAAATATAAATGAGATGTGTGATGTCTTTACTTTTGATAGACAGAGTCCCTTAGGGCCCCATGATTAAGTTGTGGGAGCCATTCTGAGCAGGCAAGGTTTCAGGCCTTCAAGGTGTAGAGCAATTCCATTGGGGTCACCAACCATTCCCTGTAAAGACAAAAAGACTATTTCAGTTTTGTGGGCTGTGTGGTCTTTGTTACAATACAATTGCTCTTACCTACCACTGTAAGGTAAACTTTTATACATGGTATACAAATTGCATGAGTATGGATATGCTAAAAATAAAATTTTATTTTTGAACATTAAAATATAAATTTATGTCAGTTTCATGGACCACAAAGTATTCATTTATTTAATTTTTTGATCTTGTAAAAATACATAATTTGGGGGATACATGAGAGAGAGGAATGAAGGTGGTTGAAAGTGACTAAAATTCATTATATGAGACATTTTTTAAGTTCTTAAAATATTTATTATTTTTTTGGTTACATGTATAAGTGTTTGCTTCCACATATGCATATGGTCACAGAGATCAGAGGAAGCAGTCATATCTCCTGAAACTGGACTTACGGGGTGTTGTGAGCCACTTTGTGGATTCTGGGAACCAAAACCATATCCTTGGCCAAAGAGGCCAGTTTCTTAATCACTTATCTACCTCTTCAGACAAGGGATTGCCAATTTAAAAAAAAATCATTCTGCATACTAGAACACAGAGAAGATATTGGCTACCTGACTTTTATCTCCTTCGATTGTATTTCAAGCTCTTCTTCTCAGGAAATGAGTCATTTAAGGAGACACACCCAGACATTTAAGGAGAACACTAGTTATTCCATTTTGATCATTTGGACTATATTCATAAATTAGAATTGTTCTTTCTTAAGATTTTGGTGGTTTATCATTGTGAGGTTTATCGTTCTCCTTTGCAGGTGTGGCTATTGTTAGATTGTCCATGCCCCAGTGAATAACCCCACATCCATGAACACATAGGCAATAGTAAATGGACTAGGAGTTACTAACAACAGCAACAATAACAACAAGACAGTATGAACCAAGGGTGAGAGACAGTAGGGGAAGATAGAGGGAATTAGTGATAGATGGGTATGATCAAAATATATTAAATAAATGTATAAAATTTTCAAAGAATTAAAAAAACTTTCCTCTTTGGAATATATGTAGACATTAATAAGGTCTTGCAAATCCTTAGTGAATGAATTGCCTAGCTAAGGTATTGCTCATTGTTACTCATTAATTAAATTGTGCCCCAAAGTTCTCATATTGAAATCCTGTCAATGGGATATCGTCAGAGCCAGGACTCCTTAGGAGGTGACTGTGATAGAGGACATCACGGGTATAAGACAGGAAGAGACACACTCTTTGTGCTGTGGTCTCTGTAGCACGCTCCTTTTTCTACCCAGCCATCCAGCATAAGAATGAGAACACTCTGACACATTTTGAGAAATGGGGTAACTTCTACAGTCTAGAGGCACGTTTACTAAATCCCCAAAGCTCCTCCTATTCCAGAAAATGTCTTCCTCTGTCTTGTCATGGAAACCTGTCTTTATAGTGTAGCTTTCTATATCATTTCCAGCATCGCCTTACACAATGTCCTCTATCTTCCTAGCATCTCTAATCAAGAAGCAGATTTTCTAGGTATGCTTTTCTATTTGAAGTTTTCTATAAACTTGGGATTCAGGGACTTGAAAACAGCTATAGGGTACCATCTTTGAACATCATTATATCTTTTTCCAGCCTCCAGAACTATGAAAAAAAAAAAAGATACTTGTTGATTAAATCACCAAACTGTGCTATCTTGTTTAGAGGCCAAATTAGCTAATAGACCCCAAAGGTAAGCAGGAAAGTAATTTGTTAGTCAACTATTATTTTTTTTATTAAATTTTAAATCAGTCCTTAAGCCCATTTGTGAATATCAATAATTTTCTGTTTATTTCTCTTCTAATAAAAGGGAAATGATTTAAAAACACATATTCTAACACTTAACTTAGAATTTCAAAATGGATTTTTGAAAGAACAAAGAAACCCCAGTTTTATTATTATTTTCCCATTATTATCTTTTTAAAGACTTTTATTTTTTTAATTATGTGTAAAAATATGTAGGAGAGATATGTGAACAGGAGTGCAGGTGCCTAGGAGGCCAGAACAGGGCCTCAGATCCCTGGAATATGAGTTGCAGGTAGTGTGAACCATCAGAAATGGGTGGTGGAAACTGAACTTGGGTCCTCTGTAAGAACAATGCATGTTTTAACTGCTGACAATCTCTTTACGTCTGAAATTCTACCATTAAATGCCCATTTCATTCTTTTTTAAAAAATTCAATTAATTTGTTTACTTTGCAAACTGACTGCAGCTTAGCCCCTCCTCTCTTCCACTCCCTCCTCCTCAATACATCCCTCCTCCTTATTATTTCAGAAAGGGTTAGGAGGCGCTTTGGTGGTTTAGTGACTGTGCCTCTCTATCATAGAAGTTATCTAAAGGTGTCAGAGGACAGATAAAACATGTCAGAGCATCCTCATCCCCATCCTGGGGTGTCAAGTAGAGACAGGAGAAAGCCACAGAGACAATAAGAAAAGGAATGTGCTCTGAGGATCCCATTTTCCAGAGGACTCTGCCTTCCAGAGCAGTTTCTGTGCATAGATGCAGGGATACTTCTCAGCAGAACAGAGAAAGCTCTCCTCCTGCCTTCAGTCTGCACCGACACAGATACAGATAGCCTGCAGGACCTGAGATCATTTTTTTTAAGGAGTGGAGATGTGCTGGGGGCCCAAGAAATGTCCAGTGGGTAAGACACTCTTGCCAATTCTAATGACCTGAGGTCAATCTTCAGTACCCATGTGGTGGAAAGATTCCTGCATGTTCTCTGACCCTACATATTTGTGCTGTAGTGTAGACACACACACACACACACACACACACACCAATAAATAATTAATGTACTATATTTTTAAGTGGTGATGGGATATATATGCACATGCCAGGAGCGGCATTTTTGGGAGTCAGATCGGACTGAGTTACCGGAAGCAATCACAGTGCGATGCTGAAACCGAGAGAGATGATGAGGTTTGCCGACAGCAGCGGATTCGCTGGTATCACTTGACGCTCTCTCTCAGACCCTGTATTAAAGGTCCCTTTTCCTAGAAGGTGATCCCGGTAAGTGGAATCTTTCCAGCAACATCTATTTGCCTCACAGGATTTCTTGTCTACTTACTTGGAATGGTTTAACTTGGTCTTAATCTTGCTCCCTTCCCTTTGCCTTAACACTCTGTTGTCTCGACTCAGTCACTAGTTACACATTCATATAAACCCCAGACTGCTGAGATAACAGGGCAGGCTCCCTAGAGCTTTCTGTTGATAAACATATTGGGTGAGTCAACCTGTGTCTACAGATCAGCATCCAGTCCAAAGTCGATTTATGTGCATACTGGGACAGACAGCCCTGACTCTACCAGAGGCAACAAGCAGTCATTGAATTCCAGTTGGGAAAAAAAAATCTGCATTTCCATTCATTTCCTTTCAAAATTATTTCAAGCCCCTTCTTTTATGGGCTAGAAGGAGATGATTAGTGCTGACAAGGGTCTGGGGGCTACCTCTTAATGGGTTTTTGTAGTCTGTAGTAAGCAACTTAGAGTATCTTGGCCAAAATGTTGAAACAAAAGAGGAAAAACTTGCTAATTGTCATTCTTTTAGATGTGTTTCCATGGCATCCCGGTTTCATTGTTCATGGTGATTATCAATGTCATAATTTTCTATGTTTTTGGCAGAGTCTGTCTTCCCCACTGACCTGAAACTCCACAGAGCTTGTGCCAAGTCTGCTTTGTTTATGATAATACCCGTAAAGTCTTACACAATGTCTAGCTAGCATGAGACATTTTGAATTTAAAACTGGATGAACTAGAAATTAATTAGACATGTAGGTGACATCATTGAATTTTCTCCTGTTCCTTTCTCTAATAGAATATATTATTATTTATTGTATAGAAACAAGATTTCACTTACAGTGACTGAAAATGCAAGCATCCTATAACCTACCTATTCCTTTTGGTTATGAAACTAACAGTTGTTCTTAGGGGTGATTTTTGGAAAATAAATTTATGTTCATCTATGTATTATGTAAAATTGATGATTGATTGCTACTCAGCCTCTGGGATCATGGAGATAGAAAAACCCAAAAGGAGTTCTTCCCTTCAAGCATTTGGAAAGCATGGATAAAGTGGATAAGTAATTGATTACACTAGAAGGTGGTCTGTTAAGACAGAGTTATGTATTTCAAGGTAACAGTTTCAGGATACATGTCATGATTCAGGCTCCATGCCAATACAATTTCTTGCTTGACTTCTCACAGTTGTTTCCCGAGTTATGTTTTATTACTCCTCCCCTTGCCCAGGGAGAAAACAGAGACACTGTGAACTTGAGCGTTTGAAACGTAGGCATTGTACAATCTCTCTGATTTCCAAACAGACCCTCTTTATTTCATGGAGTGTGGTTAACAATCACGGCTCCAATTCTTTATACACAAAACACTTTAAAAGCTAAATAAGGCTAGGCATATTGATAATGGTGACTCTATTATTTATTGAACACCTATGTGTGCCAAGCATTATGTTAGTCATTTTATAAATGCTATTTCCTCTTTCCTTATAAGTAACTCTAAGATACTGTAATTAGTCTCTTTTCTCACCACAAGACATTGAGGCTCATTAAGTTGAAGTAAACTGCCTAAAGTCACACAAGAGGTAGAGTTGGGGTTTGAAATGATTTATGATGATTTTGAACCTATGCTCTTAATGAACATTTTTTCTAGTATTCTACACAGCAAGAGAAACTTCTCTAGTAAGAAACTATAGAAATGATTCCTGAGAGTATAGTCTTAACGAAAGATTTTTTTTTAAAAAAATGACTCTCAGGGGACGTTTGTCTTTTGACATCAACATAGGCCACATAAATTTATTCTCCTCAGTGACAAGGAGATAATAACCTTTATGAACTTCAGCACATACTGCCTTTCAGTACTGGAGTTTGAGGTTGCCTTTCTTTTTTTCTTGCGTGCGTTCTTGTGTGTGTCCATCTGTATGCCTGCACATCAGTGTCCCTAAAGGTATGTTTTATATTTTATAAGTGTTGCCAGGATAATTCAGACAATATTTACCACTATCAACTCAGGTGGAAAAATAAATTCTCCCTGTGGGAAAAATTAAACATTGGTTAGTGTAAATATTACTAGTCAGGACAGCAAAGGCCTCTTGAGGTCCTGTTCTTTCTTTTCAACGAACACTCATTCATCCGTAGACCAATCTGCTCCCAAATTTGTAAACAGCTGTCCAGTAATAAACTCACTAAAATGAATAGTATTTCCAAGCAATTGCATACAGTTGCATAAATGCTTTTATTGCTCTCCTCCCCATCTCAGTGGTATTCATGAGCTGTCACATGAGAAAAGAAGAACAACAGTATTTTATAAACTTGAACATGTGACTTATAAGTCAAGACTCTAATCACCTTTTCAGCTTTAAAACACTTTGTCTCTCTAATTTAGACTGCATGTCGCTTGAGCCCTGATCACATATTCTTCATGCCTGGTACAGTGGCAGATCCCTCAGAATTAAACAAATAATCTTCATTACAATAGCTTGCAGAGAAAGAGCCACAATTATTGAAGGATGCCTTGACATCTCAGGAAAGTCTACTTTGAAAAAATGTGTGTGTGTGTGTGTGTGTGTGCATAACTGTGAATCATTTTACTTTTTAAGAGTGTCAGTTCCTGTATGGAGGGGAAATCAGCTCTACCATGAGTGCTAATGTTGAATTAGAAATTCAGGAAGCTAATGCATAGTGTTTATAGCCCAAAGATTCATCAGGGATAGGGGAGATGGCTCAGTGGATAAAAATGCCTGCACTTCAAGCAGGGAAGGCATGGTGACTGCCTGTAATTTCAGTACTTGAGGCAGAGGCAGAGGCAATTGCAGGTAATCCTTGGGGAAAGCTAGTTAGCTAGATGCACACAACAAACACACACACCTACTTACCTAAACATATATACACATGTAAAACACCCTTTGAATTTGGACAAAATTTTATGTCAATATACTCCACTTTCTTTCCTTTCAGGTATCTACTGCATAATGCAGAATCTGACTAGACCCCAATATATAATGCTTGATATATCATTATTTCCATCCCATTTTGGAGGATTCAGTGACGAAGAGTAAGTGTAAATGTTGCTTCTTATCTGGTGGTACTGGTGACATAGAATTGGGCATAACAATTCTATGGTCCTCTGTTTCTTTGTACTTACAACACAAAAGACAATATTATATCATTATGTAGCTGTACTGGAAGGATGAAGACAGGTTTGTTACATTTCTCATCTGCATGACCGGGTAATGACAAAAACAACTACAAGAACATTGGTTTTGTTTCTGTTTAAGGTTTGAGGGGATTTTGGTCATCATGGCAAGGAAAGGAATGGCAATGGGAACACGAGGCAGCTGGTTACATCATAATAACTGACAGGAGGCAGGCAAACAAGGGGCAGCAGAAGTGAGGCTAAGCTGAAACTCACAAAGGCCCATCTCTAGTTGACGTATCTCTGCTCACCATGTCTCCCACCTCAAAGATTCTACAGCACCTCAAGACAGGGATACCAACAGGGAGCCAGGTATTCAAACATGTGCATCTGTGGGGTAATATCCTTATCCAAAGCATAGCAAAGCACTTGGTATTCAAGTCCTACCACTCCTACTTAAAAGTAAATAGAGTCCACCTGTTCAAGGAGCTGGTTGAAATGTAGCTGTGCACAGGAATAGGTTTTTTAATGACATTGGGGAAATATTTAACTTCTCTCTATTATGTAGACTCAGGATTTCACTTACATAATAAGGACACTATGATGACGTTCAGGACGTGATGGTAACTGCACATAAGTAACTTGTCATAGAATAAGTTTCAGTGAAAGTTAATTTTCTTTCTCTGCATTCCTTTTGTCTTTGTACTCTTTCAGTCTAGGAGCTCCATTTACTTTATAATGTTTCATTATTATTTAAAATGAGCCATCACAGACTAGATTGGATCAGGCTCTCCATTGTTGTAAACCGGGAAGTGGAGAGATGAAGCTGATTGCATCTAGACAATCCATCTTTGCACAAGTGTTTCCAGTTCCTCTGTATCCTAGCAACTGGTCTGATATTCTTCTTGAAGTCATCTTCAGATCTGGTATTAAATCCCTTTCTGAATGCAACTGCGATTCCAGGCAGGGAAACAGTCTATAGAAGTGACCACTCTCTTTCTTCTAGGAGACAGGCAGTGGGGAAGAAAATGATTTCACATGTCATACTTGTGCCTCAGTTTCTGACATAATCATGGTAAGAACTATAGCTGCCGTGGCCCTCGCCAGTGAAAACATGCTTCATTAAATTATCAGTTCTAAAGGGGGAATGGGCAAATTATATTACACTAAGAAAAAATTAAAAGTTTAGAGACTTTTTTAATTCAAATTTTCCTGCAAAGAGAGCAGTATGTTCAAAGGCAATAGTTTAATTCAGCTTCATTAAATGTTTCTCTAAATATGCCTGCTGTGTTTGAGGAATAGGAATTAGGGTTACATGTCCAGGATGTATGAGGCATAAATGTTTTGGGGACACATGGTAGAAATAGAAATAGACTTTTAGTGGGTAGTGTTCATCCAGTGCCACCATGAAGACATCAAAGTCTAAGCAATGGGTACAGTCTGAAAGTGAGAGGCGCAGACATCACACATAAACATTAGCCAGTCCAAACTTGGTGCAGGTTTATGATACACATGGTTTTTCTTTAGAACTAGGCGGTATGTAACGTTTAGCCAAATCAGATGGCAATGCATTCTGGGGTAGCTAATGTTTCTAAATGCACATAAAAAAGAAATAGGTGGCATAATACAGGGGCAGGTTCACAAGATCCCATGAAAGGAAAACCTTAATAAGTCTAAATTCAAGTATTCATAAGCTATAAACTTTGTGCAATTCACTTAATCTAGCTGAGAATTAATTTTCTTAGATGTAAAATGGGGTTAATAATTTTTGGTCTGTTCTACAAGGGATTCCCTATGAGAAAACAAATCAATTAAAATGTTTAGAAAATAATGAATTATCTAAATACCAGACATTATGAGAGATCCTGCTAAGATTAGTATTAAAGGTATCTCTCTGGAAGCCTAGGATTAGTTAAAAAGAGTATGCTTTTCTGCCTGATTTCCATACATAAGAGAAATGATGGTTACTCTGTTATTAAGATATTTATTCTTCTGTGTCTGTATTCTTACAGCCAGAGGAACAGTAAGATTCTGGTGAAAACTTAGATAAAGATAATTATTTATGTTTTACTGGATGCTACAGATAATGAATAACAAAACATTTTAATGAAAATTGCTTTCTAAACACCCTTTGAGGGAGATTAGCAGAGTGAATGTGTTCGTTTGGTTTTTTTTCTTTTGTTACAACAATGAAGTGTCTGTCTTTTAGAATACAGCCTTAATATCTCACACACTCATCAGAGATCCTCACACATTCATTAGTTATTGTGAAAAGGACATTGTCTTGGCTACTGTGTGATGAGCAAGGGGAAGCAAGAATGTGGTTAATGTAAGATGCTTATGTGCGTCCTTCACTTTCAGTTAAACAGGCTCTAAGTCCAAGCAAGGCATTTGCCGTGTTACAATGATGTCTAAGGTTCTGCAAAAATTTTCATCCATAAAGAGAGTTACTACCATAAACGTGCTAAGTTGTTGACATCAATGGCTTCTATCAGGATAATTTGTGCCAATTATCCGGGTAAAGGTCAAGGATTCTGCCATGTTGGTAAAGACAAAATGCCACTGACATTGCACTTTTTGTTAGAAAGTGAGAACAGATTACATCCTTGGAATATGCCGGGATAAATATTCTCATACTTCCCTGCTTAGTTGACTGAGAGGAGAAATTGTGTGCAAGTTCAGGACAAGAATTGCAACAGGATATACTGTTTCCTTACTTCCTCTTCTCGCTACACCAGAAGGGAAAAACACAGCAGAGTCACTAAGAGGAAGACGGGGAGACACATTTTGATTTTGAACATTAGTGAGATATTAGGGACAGGCAGAAGGAGAAGGGTGTAGAGATATCAAAAGGGAACACTAGGAAATCCCAACAATGCATGCGATGCAGTGAGGGAGAAGATTCAGATGAGGTTGGCAGGGTTAGAAAGGACAAAGTCAAACCACTGGCAAAGGTTTGTCAATTCAGAGCTAAGGAGTTCCAAAGTCAAAGAGTTTCCTTTTTCTAATAATTAGTAGTCTAGATCTCCATTTTTCTTCCTGAAATGAAATAATATGGCAGGTCTCTAGCTCATGAAAGAGCCCCTGTAGACAAGGTTAACATAAAGCAAATTGGAAAACATTCCATATGTGTCTCAGATGGCCCTTCCTCCCCATTCCCAACTTGTAATCCTATATACTAAAATAACATCTCAGCTCTTGTTTGTGCCCTATCTTCTTTCTATTTCTAAGTCTAGAATAGTAAATAATCATTTTTTGGAGATAAATGTAGATGTACTACTTCCTTCTTGCTGCTCTGTTTGTTTGCTTTCTGTTTCTTAAAGGGCGATGTATGAATATATTTCACAACAATATTATGTAAGGTGTTTCTGTAGTGTGGTGGATGTCATGCTAGCCTAACACAGTAATATTTCACACGGATATTTTTGTTGAGATATATCTTTGCCTTTAAGATGATAGTTCTCAACCTTCCTAATGATGTGACCCTTTAATACAGTTCCTCATGTTGTGGTGACCCCCAACCATAAAATTATTGCAAAATTGCTTCATAACTGTCATTTTGCTACTGTTATGAATCATAATGTAAATATCTATATTCAGGATATCTGATATGTCATTCCCATTGAAGGGTCACTTGACCCCAAAGGGGTCAGAACCCACAGGTTGAGAACTGCTACATCAAGAGACCATCTGACTATCTGTTATAAGGAAGGTTGTGCAGTGCTTCAGAAGAGGAGTTTTGGATCTGTCCTTGGGCAACTTAATTTCCCTGAGGCTCTTCTTTACTTGGGAAATCTAGCGGGGCATACCGAGTGATAGTAATGACCATTTTGTAGACAAATTGACAGAATTTCATAAAATAAGGTTCTTCACACTGGAACAATTTTCAGCATACTGTATTATCATCACTATCATTTTCTAGCTCATTTTGGCTACACACACCAAAGTAAAAGTTGGACCTTCAGTTTCTTTTTTTCCTACAGAGTTGGGGATAAAGCAATTTCAGAACTAATAGTACAGAATCATCCAACATTGACCTTGCTTATGTCTGAAAAAAAAACCCATAGAATTATACCCCTTTCTTATTGTGCAATTTTATTTTATTTTACAGAGAATAGATAGGTGTGGCAGTTTGGTCTTTGAATCTTACTGATCACCCTTTCTCTCCTCTGCTGATGTCTATTAGGAGAGTGAGCCATACATAAAGTAATATTAATTGATAAGAAAATATCAATTTGTTTCTTGCTGAACAAATACTCGCCTTTGGAAGGCTATCTGTTTGGGAGCTTGATTTTCTTCAGAAGTCACAAACTACAATTCTTTTCTTATTGTTTTGAGACACTACATGACCTTAAATGGATTGGTACTCTCTACCTAGACCAGGCTGGCCTTGAAGTCAGTGTTTTCCTCTGTTTCTCAAGTGCTGTAGTTAAAGGTATGTGCCACTGTGTCAGGCTAAACAAGAATTCTTGATTCGTCTTCCCAGCCTTAAACCTGAAAGGGGAGACTTGGTACCTGAGGTATGAAATGATTTGTCCTCCCACCAGAGAACCTAGGGAAGAATTAAGATAAGTATTTTGAAGTTGGTCTTTAGAGAGAGGCCTATACTTAAGGGCTCACCAGTTTGCCCACGAGAAGACAGTACCAGAAAGTGACATTCTGATTATCAATAGAGGGACAGTAATCAGAACCTGCTGTCAGCTGTGAAGCATCTGCATAGATGTGGGGATGGGAACTGGGTTTGCTGCTAAGACTCACTTAAACCACTTATTGCCATAGATCCTTCAATAAGCCAAATAATTGAAAACCAAATCTATAAAAAAAATGAATAGATAACCTTTTAAAAAAAGACAGACGGTGTTAGGAACATACTTATGTAGAATGGTGTGGAAGTCTCATTCTTTATAAAAAAAAAAACAACATATAATTGACAGGGTTCTATACATTTCAAAATCCCAAGGGATCATCTCAGAATCACTGAATCAGACTGTATCACGGTAGTGAGTTTAGATAGAGCTCCCACTTTAGCTGCACCCCGTTACCCAAAGGAACAATTCCCTCAGCCTCCATTAACTTTTATACTAAACTGTGCCTTTAAATGAGGTTTAAACAAAATAAAGGAAATGGTCAACAGGAACAGCATAAGTGAGGAGCTGATATTAGAGAATGGAGAAGTCACTGTTTCCACTGTGCTAGATGACATCTGGGTGTCACTCTACAAATCAATGATAGCATGATGTTAAACATGGGGCACACATTAAAAGCTACTGAGAGAATGTCATTATGCATGTAGAGTAGTGCTTACAGAAGTTTAGTAGGTAACATATAGTTATTATAGTCCTACAGTTCAGATCATGATTGCAGCAATCAATAGGATTTATAGGAATCAGTAATTTCAGAGTCACTAATGTGTTTTCACTCGCCTCCGACCATAACAAAATATGAACACTTTGTCACTCTCCTCAGAGAATTTTTTTTTTGCAATTTACATTCTGGTGTTGATTTTGAGCTTTTATAAAGGTTATAGCTACACATTTTTTCAAAGGAAAAAGTAGTTTTATTCTATAGAAAGCTGCCTGTTGAGAAACCAAATCTCCCATAGGCATGGTTTTAATTTCAAAAATGCTGAAAGACTCAGACCACAATCCTAGGTAGTATTAAGAGAAACCCCATGATACTAGGAATTATCATCAACAAAGGATTATGAAGGCCACATTCAAGGTGAGAATATCATTGCTGAGGAGGCGTGAAGCTCGGGAGACATACGAGATCAAAGCAGCAGAGGAGAATTCTGCTAATGTATGGGAAAAGAACAGGGCAAGATTGAGGGTTGTGTTTTAACTACAACCAGAGTGTGGGAAAAAAAATGAAAGGGCTTTTCTGGAATTGAAGAAAAAACTTTAAGACAATCAATGGAGATTAACACTGTTGTTCATAGTGGTATTTGCTTTAGTTTATGGGCACTCCTGACTAATTTAAATGACATGGCTACCAACATGAAAGTGGCTTCTTTACTGTTAGGAAATACGGCAAAGTGCACCAATGCAAACATACTTACCGATTCTCTTTCAACCCACACTACGAACATGTAAATTCTCCCTTTGTATAAATGTTACTATCAGCATGAACAGATAGGCTCCGGGTCTGCTCTCGTTTACTTGTTATCTCAATTAATTCATCCAACAGGAATTTACTGACTATCTTTCACATCTTTGCCCTTCGTTACATTCTTGATGCAATAGCCACACATTGCAAAAACGGTCCTTCCCATAGCTTCTTCATCAACTGGGAAGCCAAGAAAATGGGGTGCTAAGCATCACTCTGATTTCAGAACACTTAGAAGACAGTTTCTAATGTCCCCAGAATCAGAATGGGGTTTTCTGAACATGAAGTCTGCATCAGAATGAAGATCAAGTACACAGGAGAAGAAAATTCAGTTCAGTTAAATACTATAAAACACCGTGTTAAACATTGCATTAGATATAATTATTAATAATTTTGTTCCTATGAAAATTTAGAAAGAACTGTAGTATTAACTAAATTTACTGAACGTTCACTGTGTCCTAGGTATTAACTTAAGCATCAAAATTGTATTTTTTCTTTTTATTGTTACCACACATTTGTGATGTAGCTTTTGTGATTTATATTTATAGGTAAGATAACAGAGCTGTTAAGTACCTTGTGTAGATATTCCCACTAGGCAGGGACCAACTTGGGAAATGAATATAAGTAATTTACATAGCTCCAAACCCTACATATCTGAGAAATATTTTAATATAAGATTAACATTTACAACTTAAAATACACAAATAACTGTGATTCAAGGAATTCCAATTTCTTTTCTTTATAATGCACATTGGTGTTTTCCCTACATGTATGTCTGTGTGAGGGAGCTAGATGCTCTGAAACGGGAGTTATAGACAGTTGTCGAGCTGCCATTTGAGGCTGGGAATCGAACTCAGGTTCCGTGGAGGAGCAGCCAGTGCTTTTAACTGCTGAGCCATCCCTCCAAACCCATGGATTCTAATTATTGTGATGAGAGCTTAACATCAAAGTTTCACCCTTTCTGCTTCAACATCTCATACTGATGAACTTTTTGATCACTATTGGAAGTAGTACACTAAACCTTACCTTGAAACAAGGTATTTATTCTAGATTTAAAGATACTCATGACCTCTAGACACCTATGTGCAAATATGGAAATATGTGGAGGAAATTGAAAATGCATGCTTCTCTTGATAGAAATTCATCTTCCTTTTGGAAGAGAGTGAGCTACAGGGCTCCTGCTGGCTCTACCTACACATCCTTGAAAGCAATACTGAATCTGTAGAAGAGTTAAAACATTGCTAGCTGTCATTTCAAAGTATGCTATGTTAAAAAGGGGGTTGCTTTCATTGACATGTTTCCTTGATGGGTGTATGTCTGCCCGTTTGATCCTAGCTCACAGTGGATCACATATGAAATTTAGGCATAGTTATATCATAAAGATTCAATGATTTAACTTTGACTACAAAGGCCAATAATGGGATCTTCCAATATAATTGTCAATTATGTTGAAATGCCTCTCCAATCTCTATCCTTAAACACCCTATGCCTCTAGATATACAGGCCATTTAGCTAAATCTAATCTCTGCAGAAAGCTTTGATGTTCTATATCAAATAAAAACTAATTTAAACCATTGATGTTGCACATTGATATTAAGCAATTACATTAAATAGAAGCACTGTGAATATGTTAATTGCTTTCATTAAAAAACTGATTTCCTTAATTACGTTCTAAGCAAATATTCTTTACTAAACTATTAAGTATTTGCAATATTCAAATTCAATCTCTTATGGAGATGTCAATTTACGTTAAATACTTATTTTTAAAAATCTGTTTGTGCAGTTTAAAATATAGTTATAAAATCATTAATTGGATGAAATTTCAGAAGACTAATCTGATTTCAACAATGTCATAATTTGCATCTTTCATTTTTTCTTTTTCTTTTTTTATTGATTTTTATTGAGCTCTACTTTTTTCTCTGCTCCCCTCCCTGTCTCTCCTCTCCTCCCTTCAACCCTCTCCCAAAAACCCCATGATCCCAATTTACTCAAGAGATCCTGTCTTTTTATACTCTTCATGTAGATTAGATCTATGTAAGTCTCTCTTAGTGTCCTCATTGTTGTCTAAGTTCTCTGGGATTCTGGTTTGCAGGCTGGTTTTCTTTGCTTTATGTTTAAAAACCAACTATTAGTGGGTACATGTAATACTTGTCTTTCTGGGTCTGGGTTACCTCACTCAAAATAATGTTTTCTAGTTCCATTCATTTTCTTGCAAAATTCAAGATGCCATTATTTTTTCTTCTGTGTAGTGCTTTATTGTGTAAGTGTACCCATTTTACTTATCCATTCTTTGGTCAAAGAGCATTTAGGTTGTTTCCAGGTTCTGGCTATGACAAACAATGCTGCTATGAACATAGTTGAGCACATATCCTTGTGGCACAACTGAGAATCCTTTGGATATATATGCAAAAGTGGTATTACTGGGTCTTGTGAAAGGTTGTTTCCTAATTTTCTGAGAAATCGCCACACAGACATCCAAAGGGACAGTACCAGCTTGCATTCCCACCAGCAAAGCAGAAGAGTTCCCTTTTCCCCACAACCTCTCCAGCATAAGTTGTCATCAGTGGTTTTGATCTTGGCCATTCTTACAGGTGTAAGATGGAATCTCTCAAAGTTGTTTTGATTTGAATTTCTCTGATGACTAAGGATGTTTAAAATGTCCTTAAGTGTCTTTTAACCATTTTAGATTTCTCTGTTGAGAGTTCTCTGTTTAGATCTGTACTCTATTTTTTTTAAAATTGGATTATACTGTCGTTTGAGGACTAATTTCTTGAGTTCTTTGCATCTCTCATTTTTAAATCCTTAATGACTAAGGCTTTTGGAGACACCATTTTGTATCTTCCAAAGAAAAGGTCTACTTTTATTTTTTTCAAGAGTTCTTTGCGAATTTTAATCATATTCTTTCTCTCTCTCTTTCTCTCTCTCCTCTAATTATCCTCCTCTTTCCCATACAAACAACTTTGTGTCCTTTGGGTTTTTTTTATTTATTTATTAAAGATTTCTGTCTCTTCCCCACCGCCACCTCCCCTTTCCCTCCCCCTCCCCCAATCAAGTCCCCCTCCCTTGTCAGCCCAAAGAGCAATCAGGGTTCCCTGCCCTGTGGGAAGTCCAAGGACCACCCACCTCCTTCCAGGTCTAGTAAGGTGAGCATCCAAACTGCCTAGGCTCCCACAAAGCCAATAGGTGCAGTAGGATCAAAAACCCATTGCCATTGTTCTTGAGGTCTCAGTAGTCCTCATTGTCCGCTATGTTCAGCGAGACCGGTTTTAACCCAGGCTTTTTCAGAGCCAGGCCAGCTGGCCTTGGTGAGTTCCCGATAGAACATCCCCATGTTCAAATGGCCAAAAGACACCTAAGGTCATGCTCAACTTCCTTAGCGATCAGGGAAATGCAAATCAAGACAACTTTAAGATACCATTTTACACCTGTCAGAATGGCTAAAATCAAAAACACCAATGATAGCCTTTGCTGGAGAGGTTGTGGAGAAAGGGGTACACTCATCCATTGCTGGTGGGAATGCAAACTTGTGCAACCACTTTGGAAAGCAGTGTGGAGGTTTCTCAGGAAATTCGGGATCAACCTACCCATGGACCCAGCAATACCACTCTTGGGAATATACCCAAGAGAGGCCTTATCATACAACAAAAGTATATGCTCTACTATGTTCATAGCAGCATTGTTTGTAATAGCCAGAACCTGGAAACATCCTTTGGTTTTTTTGAAACATTCATCAAGACCAATTTTTCCTGCCCAAATATTCTTGAATATATGGCCTTTCATTGAAATGTTGTCCACTTAGCAAAGTTATATTCTTAGAGAAATGGATTTTCCTGCTCTTAGCTAATAATTGTTGATAGCACCACAGCTAGGGTTAAGGTCTCATGCCCAGTTTGCCTCTCTATCATGAAATTTGGTCTGGTTGAGATTGCCCTAGGTGTGTGCATATTGTTACAACTTCTAAGAGTTCATAGGTGCAGCTGCCCTGTTGGACTCTGAAAACACTGTTTCCGTATAGCCACCTGCCACCCTTACTCTTACATTCTTTTTCTTCCTCTTCTGCAATTATATCCGAGGTTTGGAAGGAAAACTACAGTGTAGATCTTCCATCCAGGGCCAAGCATGCTATAGCCTTTTATTTTCTGGAGTTTGGCTGGCTGTGTGTCTCTTTGTTAATCACAATCTAATGCTAACAAAAGCCTCTCTGATGAGGGTTCAGAGATGCAATAATATAAGGGCAGAATTGTGTCATTAGATCTCAGTGTAATGCTATGTCCATTTAGCAAAACAACAGTAATAGGTTCTCACCTATGGCCTATTACCTATGAAACAACAGGTTCTTGGCCCAGTGATGATGCCAGGTAGGTTTCTTCTTGTGGAGTGTGAATTAAATTCAATCAGAGGTCATTTCCATCATCACTTTTGTATTGTTCATGCTACGATTGCACAGTTGGCATGCCTTGTCAGGCCAGACTCTATTGTAAGTGGCATGGGTCACAGATGGAAAGAATGATTTTACTTTTCTCCTCCCACACTATAAATGGCACCTTCTAGCACTATGAAAGCTGGCCATAGGGATGAAGTTTCCAAGTCAGTGCCAGCTTGCTATTTCCAGTTTCTTTCCTCAAGTATGTGGCATTTTCAGTAATGGTGTCTTATGGTACTGGGAGGTAACCAAGGGCAATGACAATGTTTCCTTCAGTTGCTAAACACATTCAGCAAAACAAGAGGATAAAAACTCTACACAGATGTCAGGTGTTTTCCTATATACAAATGATAAACACAACATAGAAAGAATTTAGGAAACAATACCATTCACAATAGACTCAAAGAAAATTTTGGAATATATCCAATATAAGTAAAAGACTTATAAAATGAAAATGTTAAAACACTGAAAAAAAGTTGAACAAGATACCATAAGACGAAATATTAGGCCAAAGACAATCTACCGATTCAACACAATCCCTATAACAATTTCAATGCAGTTCTTCTTGGGCATTGAAAAATCTTAATTTTGACGTGATATAAAAGATCCCAGTTCTCCAAAACAATCATGAACAGTAGAAAAATTGCTGGAGGTACCACTATCCCGGAATTCAAAGTGAATTATAGAACTATAAGAACCAAACCAGAATGATACTGGCATAGAAACAGACTCATTGGTCAATAGAATAGAATTGAAGATCCACATACAAACCCAGACTCCTGACCCTTGACAAAGAGTGCAACAATACACAATGAAGAAAATACAGCATCTTCAGCAAGTGTTGCTGGCAGAACTAGATAACTACACACATGGAAGAAAAATACCGAATCCTCATCTCTTACCCTGAACAAAACTGAACTCCAAATGAACGAAGGACCTCTACATAAATTTCAGTACCATGATTCTGATAGAGGATAATTAAAGAATATACTTAAACTAATTGGCATAGGAAAGGACTTTATGAACATGATCCCAATAGCCCAGGTATAAAGATCAACATTTAATAAATGGGATCCTATGGAACTATAAAGTTTCATTACAGCAAATATCATCACTAAAATAAAGAGGCAGCCCACAAAACGGATATGAATCTTTACTCCTCTATATATGACAGGAGATTAGCATATAGGATATATGTATATGTCTATATATATATATATATATATATATATATATATATATATATATCTCCAGAATGAAACAGGAAGAAAACAAACAACCCCTTAAAAATTTGTCATGGAACTAAATAAACAGTTCTCAAAAGAAGAAATATAAGTGGCTGAGAGACATTTTAAAGGATTTCAATACCCATAGGCAAGGTCTCTATTCATTAGTAACAACTGTTATACAGGTCTATCTGGGTTCAATGTTACCAAATACTAAGGTGGCCCATCAAGCTCATAGAGAAGGAAGGCTGGGAAGACAAAGCTGCTCCTCATTATCTCCAGGTTTTAGTGTATTCATGACTAACATTTTGAAATTTCTTGATTTTTTTTTCCTCAAGTGGAAATTTATTGCGAATAAGGCATTTAGATTGAAATACAAAAATAAAAAGCTAATACAACATCTGTCCCCAAATATACTTAGGCTTAAAAGTTGTCACAAGTGTTTCAGGGTTATTTAGTTATTTTTGCTCACTTATTTTCACTTTTTATTATGGGTGATAAAACAATGCTAGAATTATTGTCCCAAGAGTGGAATGGTGGCATCAAGCTAATTTACATACTTCACACCTTAAACACTTGTCATTTGTTCCTCTTGTCTAACTGTAACTTTGTATCAGGTGACCAAAATACTCCAGTTCACCATGTAGCCTCTATTAACCGCTATCTTCCTGCTTATATAAATTCCCTTTTAGATTGTGTTTGTAAGTGAGAACATGAACAGATTGTCTTTCTATACCCAGTTTATTTCACTTTCATTGCATCCTGCCAGTTTACCATATTATCACCAATGGCAAGCATTTCCTTTGTATGCATATGTGCAAGTGTGTATATATGCGCCTGTTTCTGTCCACAGAGACCAGAGGATAACATTGGATCTCGTGGCTTAGGTTCTGCCTGACTCATTTTATAAGAAAGGGACTTTCACTGGGACCTGAGGTTTATTGGTTAGACTATCTTGGATGGTCAGTGAGCCCTAGCAACCTGCCTGTCTCCACCTCCCCAGTGCTGTGATTGCAAGGGTGGATCATCATGTATGTTGGATCTGGGTATTGAAATCAGGACCTGATGTTTACTAGACAAGGAACTAAGTGACAGAGTCATCTTTCATCTCTAGAATTCCTTTCCTTAAGTGCAAAATAATATTTTATTTTACATACACATACTATGTTTTCTTTGTGGAAATTAACAGTGATTCCATATTTTAGTTCTGGTAATTAATTCTACAATCAACACAAACATGCAACAGTTTCTTCAGCATCCTGACTTAAACTCTTTAAGATATCTACCCAGATGTGGGATTTCTATTGTGAACATTTTGAGAAAAAGTCAGAGCTTTCAATAATGGATATACTAATTTATATTCCCACCAACAAAGGTAGAGGGGGTTCCCTCTCTTCCATATCTTCATAAACACTAACCCTTTACCTTTTTGATGCTAGCCACTTTGAAATTTGTCTGGTAATGTTCTATGATTTTATTTGTAATTCCCCAATGATTAGTCATGTGGGACACATGATCATGCATTGACGATGTGTATATTTTCTGTTGAAAACAAAGGCTTTATTCATCCTTTAATCAACCATGCATTAAGACCTTAATCTATTTTGAGTTTATTTCTGCATATGATACTCTAAAAGCATCTTGTCTATTTTCCCAGTGTAGTCTTCCTCTGAAAGGACAGTGGTTCTCTGATAACTACCATCACTTGCTTCCGCAACTCTGTCTTCGACTTTGATCTCCTTCGAGCTCCTTTTGCTGATGAGCGGTACATTTTGCATGCCTTTCTACTCCACTTGCTGCTTTTTCTCATGGTAAATGTGAGTAAAGACACAGCAATTACCATGCCGCAGCAGTTTGAAAACTGTATTGAAATGTCCTCTGACAAACAGATTAAAGAATTATTTTAATTAATCTATTACTTTTGATGTCAGCCTTAATCAAATTTTCAGGGCATGAGTATAATGCATCCAGATTCTTTGCTGGAATGGAATACCAATGGTCTCTAGCTCGGTTGCCAATAGACCTTTTGCTTTCCTCTGAAATCTCACGAGCCCCACATTTTCTGTCCATGCTTCTGTTGGCTTCTGGTCTTTAACATTCTCATCAGAACATCTCATTAAGTTGTGCCTAAAACATTCTAAGGTTTCTTGAACCCAGAGCGCTAACCTCTTCCACATTCCTCCCTCAAACCATTTTTAAAGATCTACAAACCACATGGGTCTATTACAAGAGCAACGGCATTTCAGGGCATCAATTTTCTGTATTAATCACTTTCTGACTCTGGGACAAAATATCTGTTGTAAGTAACTTAAGGAAAGAAAATTAATTTTGGCTCATGATTTGAGATGAGGTATCATCTGAGAAGGTATCATCATGCTGAGAAGACATGACAGTGGGCTTGTGAAGCATATCACTACGCTGTGGCTACAGTTAGGAAACAATGAGAAATAAATACTGTTGCTTCAAGTAGCATCTTTTTTTCTCTTTTATTCATCTGGGGACCTTGGACAGTGTCACCCGCATTTAGGGTATGTCTTCCTTTCTCAACTAAACTTTTACCTGGATTCCCCCCCTTACAGATATACCCATAGATATGTCCTCCATGTGATTCTGAATTCAATCAAGTTGACATTAACTGTAACAATCACTATTAAATTTCTGGAATTTGAGTGGGACTAGATGTTTGGTTGTGAAGTTGGAGTCATTGCTTTGTGTGATCCGAGTCAGCTGCTTTTCTCAGGAGAAAGGCACTGCAGAGACTGAGGTGTATTCCTGCCTTGGTGACTTCCATGTAGAATTTGAGGTTGACATGACTTGCTATTTGAACTCTTAGGTGGAACTTGTCTGTCTCTTATGTTTAGATTATGTTGTGTGTATCTCTCTCCTTCCTCCAACTCCACTTTTGTCTTGGACTGGCTTTGAACTTGATCAAAGCCTTCACCAAATGCTTTTGTATTGTAACACTAGCCCTTGTGTTTTGCTCAAATAATCTTGATTCACTCTTCCTTTGGTGAGCTGGGGAATTCATGAGGCTATACTGGCTGGTCATCCAGGAGTTGGAGCTAGACAAAGAGTTGTATTTCTAAAAATATGAGTGACATTGCTATTGTGCTTCTGAGAATGGGCAGCTATTCTCTGAGAGTGCTTTGAGGGTTAAAGAATATAAGTAAATGTAGTGTGTGTGTGTGTGTGTTTTATGTGTGGTACACATGGAGGTCAGAAGACAACATGTGGGACTCTCTACAATGTAAGTCCCAGGGATTGAATGCTCATCATCAAACTTGACTGCAAGTATCCTTCCCTGTTACCTCATTTCATTGGCTTGAAGTGTAACAGTATTTCGTACCACTTCGTCACAGTATTGAAAGCATTCTTGAGGGGGATGTCTAATCCTAGTCTTATTTTTTGTGCTGTCCGGAGGCAGTAATCTGAAGAAACTGGCACCTCCAGATGGAAACTGTCTCAGAATATTTCCCATTCAATTTTGATAGAAATATCTTCTTTGATTTTAGAAAGCTCCTTGCTTTCTCACACAAGCGATGCGACAAGTTCAAGGGAGAACAAGAAATTAGGTGTGAGTGTGTGCTTGTGTATGACAGGGGACAGGGAGGAGAGGGAAGAAGAGCGTGTTTAATGTTCGGCTCTGGGGAGCATTTTAAAGATGAGTACTATTTACTGTCTGTCTTCTCTCCGTTTCATCTGTTTCCCGTGTTAATTATTCACGCTGTAGAAAAATTTAAAAGGCATATGCAAGGAAATTCACTATGTATCCACTTTCTATTTTCTCCTTTGACCAAATATCTCTGTATTTGATAAATGTTGCTTTACAATTTGCAGTTTGAAATTGGTGCTGCATCTCAGATTTCTTTCTTTCTTTTGTAAAATAGAAGTTTAGATTGGTCCTTTGCATTTAAATAGGTCTCTACAGACATTAAGAATATGTATTTGCTTTGAAACTATCTTAGGAGTTTCTGGTCTATCAGGTGTGTGTTTGACATGTTTGTTAACAAACATTACCATCTTGGAGGAAATTCTGCTGAAAGCTTTGATTCAAACAGCCAAGTCAATTTTACCAGGAAAATACAGGACTTGGAAAAGATGTCACATGACCAAATGCTGTATGAATCTTTATTGGTTCATTTTATGTTATAGTACATGATTTTTCAAACTGACAACAAATGGGCTTTTATTTTTCTCTGCGTTTTGGAGTATTAAAGTGTAATGTTTGGCCTCCGGTGAGAGTGCCTTGGGTTATGCCCTAATATGTTAGAGAAGCGGGAATGAAATGCATAGGAAACGGTTCTCTTGCGAACTGGAATAGCTAATTTTGACTGTCAAGTTGGCACACCTGAGAAGAGGGAACAAAAATTGAGGAACTACTTCCATCAGGTTGAGCAGTGGTGTAAGTTTGGGGTCACATTATTGTTTGCCAATTGGTGTAGAAGGACCCAACCCATAATAGGCAGTGCCTTCCTGAGGAGGTGGGTCTGGCTCTTTAAGACAGGCAGCTGAACACGAGCCTGGAAGCTAGCCAGTAAGTGGTGCTCTTCCATGGTGTCTGCTTCAGGTCCTTGTTTTGTGTTCCTGTTCTAGATGTCTCAGGCATGGACTAATTTTTACAAATATGAGATGAAATAAACCCATTCCTCCACAGGTTGCTTTTGGTTATGGTGTTTATCACATCAGCAAACAAACAAACAAACAACCCAAAAAACTAAGACAAAACCACAAGGACTTCATCAGATATCTTCAAACGGTAATGCCTTCAGCACCCTAATACCATATACTCGTTTTCACCTCTCTCCTCTTGCACAAACCCTAAATATTGCCATGGGAACCAATCTTCTAGCACATGTCCATCACAGCAGCAACTTTAATATATACTGCTCCTCCTGATCCTAAGAAGATTTGATTTTCTTCCAGTTAGGACACAGGTGATGAATAAAGGTAACTAACTGGACATACATAACAGATTCTCCATAACTGTTTCCCAACAATAGCTCAGTTTAATGAAATAAAACGTGAAATTCAAACATTTCTTTAAGCTCCAAATTTAAAGCAGGTACACACTTGGAAAAGTTGAAGTACACAAACCTTTTCAGACCTTTAAGTATGTTAAATAAATAATGTTGTTAGTCCACACTGAGAAACACCTTGAACATTCTAAGCAAGCATGCTACCACTGCAGTGTTTCCTGAACTACCGATACTGTATCAAAAAACCGTTGTTGCTGGTTCCTTATCCATGAGTTGAGCTATGATATTTGTAATAGTGAAGATATTTTAATAGATATTTTCCTTGGTATGAATATAAGAACTTAAAAACCGCCACATTATATTTCCTATGACTTCTTTATAGTAGTTCTGACTTTAGTCGACTTGATTTGTAAGATCCTGTCTTTGCGAACCAGAACAGAAAAGCAATCAACTATGTCTTTCGAATCCAGAGGCTTAGAATATCAATGAATGGCTGATAAGTTCCGAAGTGATAGGCCTGTGAAGTATTCTGATGCCTAAAATAGTAGAGTAGGTTAGAATGGTGTTTCTAAATGGCTTCCAGTCACAAAGCAGGCACAGGCAAAAAGGGTAGGAATTTCACATTCAAGCACAGTAGAAGAAAATTCTCCCTGTATAATGGAAATGATAACCTTGAAATACTTGAGCGCTCATCATTGAGAAAAGCAGAAAGAGCCAAATCCCATAAGACGACAAAGCTGTGAATTCCAGCATGGCAGGATATTTTCCGTTTCATAGCATCTAGCTGAAGAACATCTAGATGGTCACTCCAAATCCTAAGCAGCCCATTAATCATCCTTATTTTGTATTTAAATTCATGCAGTAGGTGTATTTATAGAGGAAGATTTTAAATATAACTAATTTATAAGTATAACTTTTGCAGAACCACAATTTCTAAAGTTATTTAAGGGTTTATCCTATTGCAGGGCTAGACTCCATTTCAGTTGCAAAATACATGTCAAGTTGAAAGGTGTGAAATTATTTTTTAAGCTGCAACTATAAACTATATTCCAGAAATATATGGTCACTTTCCTTAGTCATAGAAAATGTTCAGGTACCAAGCTAACTTTTTGAAGGGACATTTTTGGGAGATACAAGAAATTAATTGTCACACTGATGGGGTACTTGGAAAGTTTAAAATATGGATCTTTTTGAAATTATTTCCATAAAGGTTTGGGTAATATAGTATAAACAGTTTAAAAATGGACTCAGACCAGTTTGAGCTTGAGACTTAATTTTTTTTAACCTTGGGAAATAGTGTACTGAAAATTTATTCTCATCTGTCACAAAAAAACTATGTCAAAGACTATGTAAAATGCTCTGAGATTATGTATACTCTATGACTGTAGGGTAGCTTTTCTCTTTATATATCTAATATATCATAAGACTTTGAAACATGTTCTGAGATTATGTATACTCTATGACTGTAGGGTAGCTCTTCTCTTTATATAATCTAATATATCATATGATTATGAAACATGCTTTGATATTATGTATACTTCATGACTGTAGGGTGGCTCTTATCCTCTTTAATTTACTCCAGGAGAAGAGGTGCATTCATTAATATCAGTTAGATTTGCGGACACATAGCACATTGCATTTAGGGAATAACTATGGTTTTTAAGATGCTTTTACCCAAGAGTGACTTTCTTCTATGCGGTAGCTGAACATCAACAACAGTAAAGAACCAGCAGAACAATCCAAATATGTACAGATTTTCACAAAAAGGTCTGTTTTTTCTAACTAAATGCAGCACGCTTGAGCCCAAAAAGCAGTACAGCTAACCTGAGTCATAGGAGTCTCAGAAACCCTGATCTCTCTTCTGCCATATTGGGTGAAATATAAGGTGGGTGTCCACAGAGCTCATAAGAAGATTTTTGGATTCCTTGGAGCTTGGAGTTGCAGTTGGCTGAGAGCTGCCTAATAAGGGCTTTTTTTTAAATTTATTTATTTATTAAAGATTTCTGTCTCTTCTCCGCCACGGCCTCCAATAAGGGTTTTAAGAATTCAACTCAGATCCTTTAGTAACACGATGGGTGCTCTTAACTGCTGAGCCATCTCTCAGTCCTGAATCTGTGTCTTTAAATCCATTAAATACTTTCCATTGTTCTTTGCAAATAAATGACTGGGGAGTGTAATTGTTAGTACTCATTTTCAGCTTGACAGGATTTACAACCATCTTGGAGACAACTCTTTGGGTGTATTCGTGAGGGCATGCCAGAGAGGCGAAACTCAGTGGCATGTTCTGGCTAGAATGGGGTAGCACTGTCCATGGGCTGATATTGTTAACTGAATGAAGAAAAGGTGAGAAGAACAAAGGAAGGCATTTATTTATCTGTTTCCTAAATATGTGAACAGCCATCTAAGAGAACTTCTACCATACTTCCCCTGCCGTGTTAGACTATGCTCCTGGATTGTTCGCTAAAAAACTATGCTTAAGTGGCCAGTTTCAGTTATTTTGACACAGTAGTCAGAAATTAACTAATAAAGGGACTTTATGGAAAGAATGTAGTACAGGTGAGAACAAGAATTGTTTTTTCCTGGGAGCTTTTTTTTTTTTGTGAGGAAATCTCACAAAAAAATCTGGCTAAATGAAATACGGTCTATCAGTTAAATTCCCAAGTTTTCACCTATACGATATATGTGATGAATACCTTTTTACGTATATCTGACATTACTTGTTATTTCTAAATATCATTGATATTATCTTATCATTTATTCAAGGCGATTTGAAGAGATATACATTATTCAAATAGCCTTGTGACAAACTATGCTCCATTGGCTCTTGCAAAACATTTGTCTTTCCCCACAAACCTTCTAACCATTTTATTTTTACTTTCCGACCATAACATTGTCTTCATGTTGTGGTGATCTGCTCATTGATTACTTCCAAAATCACTTCTCCAGGCAATCTTTTCTCTGAGAATTAGTTCTCTTTTGCTGTGTCATCTGGATAGCTCATAGACATCTTAATATGGTCCAAACCAGATATATTTTACTATGCCCTACATTTACTGACCTTCTTGTTCAACAAAACTCAGTTAATAATGTTACCAGCCTTGTTTTCTATGTGTCTCATGCTGTACACTCTGTTCCATTCTGGTCCTCACCCTTGTGTTCAGTTACATATCTATTCAGCTCTCAGTTGTCAGACCATTCCCTCTCAAGCTTGTCTCTGACTCAAGCCACTCCTTTTTCGGACATCTTTTTATTCTAAATCTTCATTGACTATTAAAAGAAACTATACTCCACCTCTAGTCAACTGCCATTCCAATGGTTCCTCCATTCCCCTCTTATTTGCCTAAAAGAGGCAAGAATGTTTCTTATTATCCTTTTCTTGTTTGCCATCACCTTCTAAACCATGAGATGAACTTATCATTTTATACATAACTTTAAATTGTCTGCTGATTATTGAATCTTTTTTGCCTCATGTCTCTTGCATTTGTATCGCCCATCAGTGAATTAGGACATGCCATTTTCCACAGCCTAGTGTAACTATTGAGAATTGTTGTTTTCTATATAGACTTTTTCTTTCCTCATGTGACAATCTTTATCCATCATTCAGGGTTGGTTGACTTCATTTTCTCATTGTTTAGACTTAGTAGTTGCTCATCCTACATACTTAATTCTGTGTGAATTTATATCACGGCACTGTAGCAATTGTTTTCTGATGTCAGTCTGTCTCATGATAGTTTGAGATATTTAATTAACTATGGATCTCTAATTATGTTCACAATGCTTGCTTTATAGCAGAGGATAAAGAATTACTTGTTTTTTGATTAACAAGTAGCTAAGAACTTAGCCAATTTTTTTAATCCTTTTTACATGAGCAACTTCAATATCACCTTTGATTCTCATTTCCCTATGTGCCCATATTCAGCTTACTAGATACTCTACAAATACAACTATTTCAAAACCAGTTTTTCCTAGTTCTATAAAATATACATTAAACATTGGAAATAACAGTTGACATCTATTTGAAATAGATGAAAATGGTGGAGATGAATTTGTTTTATTTGATATTAATTTAATGTCAGTTTTATTATTTCTTTCTAACACAACACGTACATAAGCATCTCTAAGATGCTCTAGGAAGCATATCTATCTATCTATCTATCTATCTATCTATCTATCTATCTATCTATCTACAGAAGCATCTAAAGATAAATTGTTTTAATCTCAAAATAAGATTTTAGAATTCTAAATTTTGTTGCTTTCCATAATGAAGAATATACGAATTTGACATTTAACTATGCTATATATTGTTAATTAACATACTCAGGGAGATGAAACGATGTGGGATGTCCTTCTGTATATGTGTTGCTTATATTGGTTAATGAATTAAGCTGCTTCAGTCAATGACTTAGCAGAATGACTCTCAGGCTGGGAGAGATAGAGATAGAGAGTTGGTGGAGTCAGAGAGATGCCATGTAGCTGCCAAAGGAAAAGGACCCAGAAACTTTCTGGTAAGCCACAGCCTTGTGGCAAAACACAGATTAATAAAAAAAATAAAAAAATGGTTAATTCAAGATGTTTGAACTAGCTAAAAATATTTCTGAGTCATTGGTCAAACAGTGTTGTAATTAATAGAGTTTTGTGTGATTTTTTTCTTTTTTCTTTTTGGTTTGGGTGTCTGGGAAACAAACGAGCAGTCTCCACTTACAGCTAAATTATTTGCTATAGTGTCAGAATTTTCGCAAAAACTGTTCAGTAACATACAAACTGACACGGGCAACTTTTCAGTGTGTGGGTCAATGAATAGAGAAAGAATTATTTTTACCTATTTGTGTGGTTTAGACAGGATCTTCTTGTCTAACTCAGTCTGACCTTCTATGCACTTTTCCCCCGCCTCAGATTTCTAAATGCTAGAACGCCATCACACCCATTTCTGGATGGACAGATTCTTATCACTGCCTTTGAAGGTGAAAGGCTAATGGTGAATTCCTTTAGTAAGGCAAAAACTCTTATGAAACACTTGTGTTATTAGAAAACATTTTTAGCAGCAAATGTATCTGTTTTGTGAATAACTAAAATGTTTTGTTCAGAGGATAAAGTCGCATCTTCACTTTAGAACTGACCAGAGTTTGGTGAGTTTGGTGAAATGATCTTAATTAATCTAATTGATTAATTAAATCCATGCTTAAGGGCAATTTTTCAACCCAAGCCTGCTAATTGTTTATCAATGGGCATGATTCACAGCCTGCTTTATTGTGAGTTCCTTCTGGAGTTCTTTAAAGATAGCTAGAGGAGACATCTATTTCGACTTCCACACTGTTGGGTTTACATCCTTTGCCACCATGCCCATTTTTGTTGTTTGGTCGTTTGTTTGTTGTTTGATTTTCATGATTGAGATGGTAGGAATTTGGGTTCTGCCCAGGATCTATCAGGCTACGTGAGTTTTGGGCACAAATATTTACGTTCAACCATTTTGGGCCAAATGCAACAAGGGAAGAAATGATTACCTATATTCTATTCTGTTGGTTTTAACTTTTCAGGCAATTAAAAACTCTTGTGTATGGCCCAAATTCAGAATGGGTATTTGGAATGGAGACAGCTAATTAATTTATTGCCTCAAAATTTACCTATTATTATCTGTAGCCTAAGATCACATAGTATGAGTGTTGATTGTCTTCACATTATGTTTTAGATTTCTGGACAGCTCAGGGCCCCTGTCTGCTCTTCTCTATTATTTTTAACTAGGCAGTGATAGTCACTTTGAGGGCTGCCTGCTGAAACATTTCCTCGTGAACATTTTTAGCTCTCTGTCTGGGAATTCACATCATCTTCCATACTTCTAACTCTCTACTCCCAACTCTTCCGCTTATATGAAGTTCAAGAACAAACATCACTAATAGCCACAGTGTCTGTCTTTTAAAAATAATATAATTGTATCTCTAGGAATTCTTTTGAATTTCATACATGCAAGCAATGTAGTTTGATCATATTTATTTTTACTCTTTTCTCCCAACTCTTCCCAGACACTCCTACATTCCCACACCTATCCCAATTTCTCATTTTCTTCTTCTTCTTCTTTCTTCTTCTTTCTTCTTCTTCTTCTTCTTCTTCTTCTTCTTCTTCTTCTTCTTCTTC
>JABTXL010006712.1:19231954-19244078 GCA_025134845.1 Neodon shergylaensis | reverse complement strand
TTCTTCTTCTTCTTCTTCTTCTTCTTCTTCTTCTTCTTCTTCTTCTTTCTTCTTCTTCCCCTTCCTCCTCCTTTCTCTTTCTTCCTTCCTCCTTCTCTTCATCCTCCTTTAAGTCAAATTAGTGCTGCTTGTATACCAATGAATCCAGAGATACTTGCAGGAGCACAGCTGACCTACCGTGGGCCACATAATTAAAGAAAACTGATCTCTTTCCTATACCAGTCACCAAATGTCAATAGCTTCACCTCTTATAGAATTCCTCCATTGTGGAGTTTTAACTAAATTGAGTTTGTGCTGACAACAGCTACTGTGATTTTTATAGTGGAGTGGTCTGCCCATATCCAGAAGAACACTATTTTGGTCTGGTTTCTTCTGATTTGGGGGTTTGTATTCTTTGAAACACCATTTTCCATGATGTCCCCTGAACCTTGGATCAGATAGTATAGATATGTCATCAATGGTGAAGCACTCAGCCGACACTTTATGCTGGCTAGTTTTAGTGTTAGTTTGGCACAGCTAGAGTAATTTGGGAAGAAGGAACCTCATCTGAGGAAAGTTCCTTATCAAACTGACCAGGGGAAAAGTAAGTAGGGGCATTTTCTTGATAAACAACTGATATGGGAAAGCCCACCTCACTGTGGATAATGCTGATCTTGGGCTGGTGGTTCTGGGTACTATCAGAAAGTAAGCTGAGTAAGCCATGAAACATATGCCCGTCAGCAGTGTTCCTCCATGGCCTCTACATTAGTTCCTGCTTCCAGATTCCTGCCTTGAGTTCCTGGCTGACTTTCTTGGAAGATGCACTACAAGATGTAAGATGAAATAAACTTCTCCTCAAGTCACTTTTGGTCATGATGTTTCATCACAGCAGTAGAAAGTCTAAGAAACATTTATTCTCTATACTTTGACCAATTGTGAGGTTTTATATTAGTCACTGTCTACTACACTATAAAACTTCTTTGATGATGCTTGAGAGCTGCGCTAATCTTTGAGTAAATTGCTCATATCCATTTATGTAGATAATATATCCATTTATCAAGATACTAGTAATAAGTTCACCTCTGGGGCTTTAAGTAGTTTTTGGTCAGATTTACTATGCCATGGATGTGTTTTTCCTCTAAAACAGGCCTTAAATCCAATCAGAAATTAGATGGTTATCCTCAAAATATTTGTGCCACTACCACATGCATGGAAATATCTTGCAACACTGGTTGTCACTGTGGTTCATGTGATTCCTAGATGGGTAAGACTGTTGATAATCCCCCCACCCTTCAGAAGCCCACATAACAACTTCTGAAACTCTGAAAACTCCTTGGAGATAGGGAGTTTTCTAGTCAGTATCAACTTGGTTTCTCGATGACAAATGTATGAGCTGTCTTCAGCAATAAGGTTTTACACATCAAATTCTGATGGACAACCAAGAACAATGACAATGGCTCATTTTGTTTTGGGTGTCTGTAGGTACAATTCAGGGAGACTTATGCTTTTATTTGAACCTTTTATTTGGCAACCTGTAGCTTCTTGGAGAAGGATAAACCCCTGCATAGGGTAACTACAATTAAACTCATTTATGAAAAATCCTTGAGGCTTACAAAATAATAGGGTTTCATATATACTTTTCCAAACATTCTCTGCTTTAGTTGTGCCTTCCCCAATATATTTCTCTGCCCTCTTCATCCTTCCTACATGACTCTCCTTCCTCATTGCTTGATTTACTGAAAGGACAAAAGTAGGCCCCTATCTGTGGCTTAGAACCTCCCTAGGCTTGGGTTTTTGACTGACTTTTTTTTAGCACCAGACATGCTTTCCTTGCAGTGGAGTGAGCTTCAAACCCAATCTGAGAGCTTTTGGTGACTTCCACAACCACTACTCCACTATTGCATGAGTGGGCACATATTGCTCAGCAGGCTTATGTTGCAGTATACAGGGTTCACATTTGGGTAGCACTGTTGATGCACTTTATCATCCCGTATTCTGCATTGTACCTTTGTCACTGTGAAAAGCAGCCAACAGAGAGGACCCTTGGAGCATAGTTCTAGCTTCTAGTAAGGATATGTGGTGTCTTCAACAATAGAGTGTTGTCATCTGATTCCGAGAGCCATCTAAGAGAAATAGTAGGAACTTATATTACTTTGGGAGTCTCTTCAGTTTCCCTAAAAAAAAAGAACTCATAAGGAAATATCTCAGACCTGACATTTGGAGTTTTGCTTAATAACCTATGGCTTCTGGGAACACCATTTTCTAGATTTAGAAACTTCACTGTTACACCTTCTGTTCCGTACTTCCTGAATTCATGAAGATGTCTTGGACTTATAAGAAACCCTGGACCTTTGAATAATTTCTTTAAATTAGAAGGTTGGTTTCTTGGCATGACGCCATTGACCTCTAAGCTCAGCATGGGGAAGCTGTAGAAGAAGGATAGCTGGTTTGAAGCTAATCTGGGTTTTATATGAGTCTGAGGGCTACATGGTGAGACACTGTCTCAATCACAGCAACTAAGCAAATACAAATTTCTAACATTCTCTGGTAATTAGCCACTGATTAAGAATCACATTGTTATTAAGTTGATGCCGAAATGCACTTAAATCGGCAATAACAGTAGTCATGGGATAGTGTGAATTTTTACCTACTCCAAAGAGAAAACAGAAAATCTTTCAGAGGAAATGAACAGCAGCTGCCAAGAAGTTCAAGGCAAGGAACACACTGGCTGAAATACCCATATGATTGAAGGAAAATGGTATTTCTTCTTGAATTATCTGTGCAGCAGATGCCATTGTCCACTTCATGGAATATGCACAGACAGCAAACAAAGCTTATGTTGCAGCCACGTCTTGACCACTCATCCTTTTATTTTATAAGTTCAGCATTATAAAAATACTTTCCCTCTCTTTCTCCCTGATTCATTTTACCACGCAGTTACCAATTTGCTGAAGAAGTAGTTTGAAAAGAGCCCTGATTTGCAGAGTACTGCTCTCCTTAACTAAAGGTTATATACGGTCTGAAATAAAAAGTAATGTCTCTGAAAAAAAAAAAAAAACCTGAGGTCTGTGAAGTTAAATTCACTCTTCAGAGAATGGCAGTAGCGATTTCAATAGGAGAAAACTCCGTTTGAAGTTTATTTATGATTTAGCAAGGAGGTAGAAACCTCACTCCTCACATTCATCTGATGCACACATGACAGAAGACAAAGGCGATTAAGAAAAAGGTCAGTTGTTGCCGTTGAAAACATCTGCAATCTTACCTTTAAAACCAGGTACAGGAAATTGATCTGAACAACCTTGGGTTGGTTCATTTAACTAATTCTATGTCTAAGCTTTGATTTTATTCTGTAGTAAATCAAGCACAGGAATTCTGTTTACCCCGAGTTCATGTTGTATAAATTTTAGCTCTTAATGTTTGCTAAGAAAGTATTGGATATATTTATGGCCAACATGAGGTGTGTGCAGGCTCATGCATACACACACACACATTCTTTAGAAAGCTGAGATATGAAGATCACATAATTCCAAGAGTTCAAGATGAGTCTGGTTGTAGTGGGAATCTGATTCAGACAAACAGCAATGGCAAAAATAGAGGACATACCTCTCAAATTCCTTGTGACTTTTAGAGTTGTCTGCTGACTTAACACATCTTTGTAATCAAAACACATCACGCATTTCACCTTAATAATCTAAAATAATACTTAAACATATTAGTGTATTAAGCAAACAATAATGGATCCAAAATTAAATGACATAATTAATTAACTGACTTGTGGTTTGATTTTCAACACCGATAACATTGAAAAAGCATTTATAGTGAAGTTTATTTATTCGATCAAATTGATGCTTAGAGTAATATTAAGCAGAAAGGACACAATACCATACCCTGGACCCACACTTAACTTCTGTGGGACAGTTTCATATACAAATTTCAGTTTTTATTTAATTATTTTATTGTTATGAGTCTTTCACCTGCTTGCTTATATGTGCACTGTATGTGTGCCTGGTGCCCATGAAGCTTAGAAGAGGTCTATGAATGGTTATGAACCACCGTGTGGTTACTGGGAAACACACCTGGCTCTACTGCAAGAGCAGCAAGCACTCTAACAGCTGAGTCATCTCTCCAGCCTTTTTCAATGGAAACCTTAAGGCCTGTCTTTTGTGTTCTTCAGCACAAACTCCTATTGAAATTGGATTTCAATTTGTTAGAAAGAGATTTTGTTTCTTTTCCTTTGATGTCAGTATTGGGGATTGAACCTAGGAACTCACTTATGCTAACCAAGCACTGAAAAAATGAATTTTTTCCTCAGAAAAATGATTCTTATATTTCTAATCAGTAAATCAATGGCTATTACAAATTTTCAGAGCTAGGCATGGTGGTACAAACTCATTTTTGTGGCTTGTTTGTTTTGTAATCCTAGCATGTGGTAGTGTGAGGTGGGGCTACTATGAGCTTTAGGATTAGTTACATCTTTCTAGATGTGATAGAAAATTATCATCGGCAAGGTAGAGAAGGCAGACTTTATTTGGACCTATTGTTCCAGAGGGATAAAAGTTTATCACCACCACAGCAGGGAGACAGGGCAGCAGGCAGCCATGGTATCCTGAACCAGGAGCTTAAGAATTCTCATTCAAAGTCAAAAGCAAGGGGCAGAGAGGAAACTGGAAATAACCTGTGGGTTTTTAATTATTATTATTTTATTTTATTACTTAAAAATATACCAAACCAAATTAACACTCCCTCCCCTCCTCCCACTTCCCTCCCAGTTCCTCCACACACCCTTCTCCCACCCGCCCCGCCAATCTTAAGAGAGGGCAAGGCACCTTGCCCTGTGGAAAGTCCAAGGCTCTCCCCACTACATCCAGGTTGGGCAAGGTATACATCCAAAGAGAATAGGATCCCAAAAAGCCAGTACATGCAGTAGAGAAATCCCCGTGCCAATGTCATTGGCCCCTCAGTCTGCCCCAACTGTCAACCACATCCAGAGGGACTAGTTTGATCCCATGCTTACTCACTCCCAGTCCAGTTGGAGTTGGTGAGCTCCCATTAGCTCAGGCACAATGTCTCAGTGGGTAAACCCTTTATGGTCCTGACTTCCTAAATCCTGCCCCTAGAGACATACTTCCTTCAGCAAGGCCACACCTTCTAAGTCTACAGAAATAACACCACAAACAGGGGACACACATCAGAGCCCATGAAAGGCATTCTCATTCAAATGAGAATTCAAAAGTAGAGGAAAGACTAAAGGTTTTTTTTTTCCCCCATGCCATCTTGATTTTTTTCTACTCCATTTGTGAATTTAGAAATTGCAAGTAAGTATTTGATTTTGTTTGTGATTTTGTAATTTTCTTATTACTTCTCCTATTGTACCTCATTGATTCTGAAGCAATCTTGCTAGGTACATAAGAGTTTATGTTCTCCTGAATGTGAATTATTTTAACTCTTGAAAATTGCTATAAGACATTTATTTTTGACACTTGCAATTCTATCTTCTTAGTTCCTTTAGAGTTGATATGTGTATGGCTCTTTGCCTTAACTCCAGCTTCACAGGTGCTCCTGATATCCATACTTTCTCTTTGTGTGTTCCTTTAGGTTTCTGTGCTCACAACTTCAGTGTCCTTTACTGTTTCTTTTAATGATCGGAAACTATAAGTTGTACACAATATTAAATAAGCACATCAGAAGACACTTAAAATGAATCACTCTTTGTCCAGTTTTAGGAAATTCTCTTAAATGTATAATAGACTTGAGTCCTCTGGCACCAAAGAATAAATAAACTCCTCTCTTCATAACGGGCACTCTACTAAGGAGTGATTAGAGTTTAATGGCTCTCTTAAAGATCTACTAGGCTATTTTGTCTACTTCCCATATCCAAGAGGATAATTATATGTTTTTCCTTGGGTTCACCTTCTTATTTAGCTTCTTTAGGTTCACCACTATATACTCCGTGACCGTTATTACAATGGCCCGGGGTTTTGATCCTACTCCAAGTTCGGGCTTTTTGGGAGCCTAGCCACCTTGGATGTTCACCTTCCTAGACATGGACAGAGGGGGGAGGGCCTTGGACTTTCCACAGGGCAGGGAACCCTGACTGCTCTTTGGACTGGAGAGGGAGGGGGAGAGGAGTGGGGGGAGGGGGAGAAGGGTGGGACTAGGGGGAGGGAAATGGGAGGCTGGGAGGAGGCGGAAAATTTTTTTTCTTTTTCTCAATAAAAAAAAAGATCTACTAGGCTGAATGTAGCGGACAATGAGGACTACTGAGACCTCAAGAACAATGGCAATGGCTTTTTGATCCTACTGCACCTATTGGCTTTGTGGGAGCCTAGGCAGTTTGGATGCTCACCTTACTAGACCTGGATGGAGGTGGGTGGTCCTTGGACTTCCCACAGGGCAGAGAACCCTGACTGCTCTTTGGGCTGACGAGGAAGGGGGACTTGATTGGGGGAGGGGGAGGGAAAGGGGAGGCGGCGGTGGGGAAGAGACAGAAATCTTTAATAAAGAAAAAAGAAAAAAAAAGATCTACTAGGCAGGCTACTAAAATGCAAACTCTGGTAAAATGAACTGAGAATATAAACCAAAAACACAAATAGTCACAGTTCATTTACATCCATTTGCACAATGGATTTATTTTATTTTGCAAATAACTAAATGGACATATTAGAGGAAAGACTATCTAAGACTGACATATTCTGAAGGAAAAGGAGGTTCAACTTTAATCTCATAGAAAAATATTTCTTGGAGTATCTTAATATTTAATTCTTACAAACCACTCTAAAATAATATACATACAAATAACATTATATGAACTGGTGGGCCTATATCTATATAATTAAGAATATGTATGCACACGAACACACACAAACACACATACATACACATTATACCAATTAATGAAAAAAGACCCAGAGGCTGTGAATTTGAGAGAACAAGGGGAGGAGTACATGGGAGAGGTTGGAGGGAGGGAAAGGAAATGGAAAATTGATATAATTATATTTTAATTAAAAATAAAAACAATTTAAATATAAATTAAGAATAAATAGATGTATTGTTGTTTTGCACACTTGCTGTTGTCAACATGTGTTTATGCTGTAAAGATGCGTCTCTGCTAGGGCACATTCTGATGGGTTTAATAAAGAGCTAAATGGCCAATAGCTAAGCAGGAGAGATAGGCACGACTTCTGGGCAGAGAAAGGAAACAAGATGAATGAATCTAGGCTCGAGAGATATCAGAAAATGCAAATCGAGTTGGACATGTAGAATAGGGGTAGAGGTAAGAGTCACGTGGTAGAGTGTAGATTGATAAAAATATGGGTTAATTTAAGTGATAAGAGCTAGCAGAAACCAAGACTCGGCTAAAGGCCAAGCTTACATTCATAATAAGTTTCTGTGTCATTATTTGGGAGCAGGCTTGCAGAGAGAAAGACTCATTACACTTACTTGACATCTTTAAATTTTTTTATTTTATATCTTTTCTTGGTTTGTCTGTGTGAGGGTGTTGGATCTCCTGGAACTAGAGATACAAGGAGTTGTGAGCTACCATATGTGGGCTGAAAATTGAACCTGAGTCCTCTGCAAGAGAAGTCAGTGCTCTTAACCATCTCTCCAGGCCCCTTACTTGACATTTGTTTGGGATATCTTCAAGGATCTTTCTTGTTGTTGTTGTTGAAGGAATGTTGCATATTTGTAATATTGAAACATTTGATTTTTCTTGAAGTAGTATCAATGAAAACCTCTTCTTTATTTATATAGATGTGTACCTGAAGGGGAGCCCCTACCCTCAACTAAAGCACAAATTCAGCTAAAGCGTAGTATTTTGCATATAAATATTGATGGGAGAGCATTTTTAACTTCTGACAGCAGAAAGACTTCCAAAGAATCATATGTGAATCAGGTTTATGCTATAAACTTTAAGTAATAGACACCATAGGTAGTTTTGGTGATAAGAATAAGAGAAAGCCACTAGAGAACACAGCAAAAGAATGAAGATTATGGCATGCTTTAAAAGCCACCACTTGGTGTCGTAGTTGGTCATGATTGATAGGCTTAAGGAATTTTAGAGGAAAGTATAAGAGATAGGGCTAAAGCAAAATGAGACTGGATGCTCAAGTTCCATATTGAATATGAGCCGAGTCAGATGCAGAGAGACTTCAGATAGTTTTATAACTATAATAGAAAAGGAGAAACAAGGAAAAAACTGCATAGTTTAGGAAAATATCAGCATGATTGTTGAGAAGTCCCTAGTGGAAGATGCTTTTGAGCAACCTCCCATCAGGCAGTATCAATTCTATTTTAGTATTCTCTAAACCTAGTCATCTGGGATAAGCCTCGCGAAAGAGTGGCTTGGTAGACAGACTCAAAATACCTATTCGAAAGCAGGTTCACTTGAACAGGAAGATTCAAGAGCAGGATGTGTGATCAACAATCTCTGTGGATATCAAAATCTAGGGACTTGGATTTGCTTGGTAGTAGTCAAGAGTCCAATAATTTAAGATAGTACCAATAATGTTTACTAAAGACTGGGATGTGAGAGATTTTTGACTTGAGATCATGGGTAAATAAGTGATTATCATGGTTCTTTAGATGGAAATGGTTTGGAGGAGTAGACTTCATGTTCACATTAAGAAGGCAGATAGAGTATCAGACAAGCGATCCAAATAGGCACAAAGTACTTAATCTCGAATATTTTTATAGCAACTCAAAATCAATTACTAAACAGTTATTGTTGATTAACAAAAGGAAAAGCAGAATTTGCAGGAAAACTGTCTTTGTAGACGTGGAAGTTTATAAAAATTCACAGTAAAATTTAATCCCAGCACTCGGGAGGCAGAGGCAGTCGGATCTCTGTGAGTTCGAGGCCAGCCTGGTCTACAAAGGGAGTTCCAGGACAGGCTCCAAAGCTACAGAGAAACCCTATCTCGAAAAACCAAAAAAAAAAAAAAAAGAATCATAGTAAAATAAGGATCAAAGCTGTTATTATGGAAAGAACCATGTAAATGGTGGAACTTTGAGGAGGAACGTTGTGAAAATGGAGGATGGAACAAATAGGGCATTGGATAAATAAATGGAGCAATATTGTTGGCCACCATAAATGGCCACTTGCTTATTTTCTCATATTTCAGGTGACATAAACGAACAACTTTACTATATGTTGTTCATTTCTAATCTCTTGAATATTGACAAGGTAGAAGAAAGGGTGTATTTATCAGTGTTGTGGTTTAGAGTGAGGACACAGGAAGCTGGAAAACGGAATAGAGAACAAATATAAAGGGATGAATGATAGCTATGAGTCAGGCTAGCTTGATGCTTCTTAAATTTACATATGGTATGTCGTGTTGCCACATGGGTAACATAGCTGAATCTCTGGGCTGTGAAATTTTTGGCTACAGTGAAAACATTTTGAAAGTGTGACGACCAAATTTTATTCAAAATTAAATTTGTACAATGGCTAACAAACATATGAGAACATAATCCGTATCCTTAGTCATCAGGGAAATATAAATTAAAGCTATGTTTAGATTTCATAACTCTCCAGTTGGAATGACAATTAAGAAAACAAAAAATAAATAATAAGTACTAGTGAGGATGTATTCAAAAGGGAGCCCCATACACAACTGATTGGAAATCAAACAAGGCCAGACACTGTATGACTCAGTATGGAAGCTCTTCAAAACTAAGTCACAACTAACTAACTAACTAACTAACTAACTAACTAGCATAATGCTCTGAAGCTCATGATCCCCCTGCCTCTACCTCCTATGTGCTAGGATTAGTCACATGTAATTTATAAAGTATTTGACTCTTTTTTTCTTTCTCTTTTTCTCTCTTCCTTCCTTCCTTCCTTCCTTCCTTCCTTCCTTCCTTCCTTCCTTCCTTCCTTCCTTCCTTCCTTCTTTCCTCTCTCTCTCTCTCTCTCTCTCGCTCTCGCTCTCTCTCTTTTTCTTTTGAAAAAGAAACCCTAAATATGCAATATAAATACCCCTTAGCTAATTTTTTTTTCTTTTATCCTTCTTAAGATGCCCCATCTTAACTCTTGCTAAGTGGTCAGGAAGCCAACAAGCCTATCATCTCAGACATCTCTCCTCTCAGGCATTTGCAGAACAAAACAATTTATTTCTCCGAAAGACTGTTACATGAGCACTCATAAGGTGCACTCTTGACTTATGCTCCTGACTTGCAGTTCTTGTTCGCTAGTGTGGGATTTCTTTGAAGTGTCTGATCGCCATAACATCCCCCCACTGTTTGACTTCTTCCAATATGATGAAAGATGAAAAGCTAAAGTCAGAGGCCCTAGCAGGGAGGTCTCTGTTCTATTGTTTGCCGTAGAAGGGTGCATTAATTTTGTTTCTGCCCAGTGAGTGAGCAGTAAACTTTTCTTAATGAGTCTCTCAATCCATATGCCAGCCCCTACCATTAGCCAGAATTAGAACGGGGAAATCTGCTCTGTAGTCTCTTTGGCTCAGAGAATGAACATGTCTCAGTCTTGGTCTTCTGCTGCAAGCCCCACTTGATCCTCCCTATCAGTTTGCTATGATTCTGGGTTATTGTTGTTAGAGTCCCTGATCTTAGTTTTTATATGAGACAGCTTAGAATGGATTGATACCCACACGGAATTTCAAACCCAAATCTCTTTAAAGGTCTGACATGAATGTTTGTGGTGATTTTGGGGATAGAGTTGCCCGACAATTGTTGATTCTGAGATAGTAGGCAGGAGGTAAATAATAAACATGTTCTTTCAGAGGCGGATGAGAGTTGATCCAGATGCATGCCATTGAGAAGGAGCATGGCCTTTCCAGTGCGGTTCTTCTCAGGCGACGCTGGCAAATTCATGCTTTCCCATTATTGTGTAGATGAGCAATGATGCTGAAATGGCCACTGCCCACTATATAACCCTCTGTTTTGTCTGGTCTTCTAAGGTACTTTGACCACTAGCTGAACACAAATATTTTGACTATTTTATTTTCATGCAGCTGTAGTCGGTTAGGTCTAACCATCAATTTAATGGCGCCAATGGTCATCAAAACAAAGAAAATTACACAGTAAGCCTGGCTCTCTTTTATAAAGGGAATAGCTTTCTTTTCATTGTGTACCATGCACGGAGTTTCCCTCCCATACTTTTATAGCTGTCCTTCATGCAAGACAATGAGCCAAAAATGCAAAGATCATTTTATTTTTCAATAACTTTGCTTCAGCTGTGGAGTTGAAGCAAACACTTTCCATGGAATCACTTTTACTTTCCTAATGTTAATAGCCCAGAGTGATTAAGAAAAAAAAATCACAGATTTTTACAAAAAGAAAAGAACATGCCTAGAGATGTTGATAAAAGATGTGTGCATATCAAAGGCATGGACACCATCATGGAGGTGAGGAAATATTTAACATGCTTGTGTATAGAAGCTTGCATTTAATGACTTCAAGATTCTTCATAATGATATTATTATGGGATGAGTAGTAAGATACCAGAGAAAGAACATATTTTCACAAAAATAAGAAAAATGTCACTGGATTCAGCTAGGTATTTTCTTTCTTTTTCTTTTTTTAGAAAGATTTATTTATTTATTATATGTACAGTGTTCTGCCTGAATGAGGATACCAGATCTCACTATTGATGGTTGTGAGCCACCATGTGTTTGCTGGGAATTGCAGGACTCTGGAAGAGCAGCCAATACCCTTATCTTTTGAGCCATCTCTCACCAGACCTTCAGATATTTCAAGGGGAAACTTACAGAAAAAGTTGTGGCAATAGAAATTTGATTTAAAATTTTATTACCTAAACATTTTCATGGCACTAATCAATGTGTTTGGCAGGAAAATGCCTAACTTATCAAAAGTAATGATTGGATCTGTTGTCAGTATTTGTTTTGGGGCACCTTTCAATCTAGAACCTGAATTTGAAAAAACTATTTATAGTGAGATGTTAGAGTAGACAGAATGAAGCAGTTTAATTTAATTATCATAATAACTGAGTATAAATATGTTAATTTTTGAATATTTTAGTTTGTTCCCTGACTGTTTGATATATATGTATATATCATAAATGTATATATATATCATATATAATATGATATATACAAAATATATAATCTGTTTACCTAACGCTATCTATCTATCTATCTATCTATCTATCTATCTATCTATCTATCTA
>JABTXL010006712.1:19195554-19231944 GCA_025134845.1 Neodon shergylaensis | reverse complement strand
CTATCTATCTATCTATCTATCTATCTATCTATCTATCTATCTATCTATCATTTATCTATCTATCATTTATCTCACTCATCTATGTATGCCCATCTTAGAGAAGCATATTGACCCTTTTACATAATTGAGAACACTAAAAGGTAAACCTTATAAATTCTTTCGATGTCTTTCTACCTTGAAATGTTTGCTTATTTTGATATTTCTATTTATATAAAGGTCCTCTGCACACTACCAAAGGAGAAATGTCAATACCAACCAGGCTATGAATCCTTTGATCTGCAGGGGTGTCCTCCTCCAAGATATGCTAGTGCAATGATAACACAAAGCTTGTGAGAATAACCGACCAATATCTGGTTTGACTTACGGCCAGCTGTAAAAGATAGAACACATACCTGGCATTGCTCCTGAGAACAAGAACCTGAGACTAGATAGCTCAGGAATGTAAAGTAATGCCAAATATTACTGTTGTACTAAAATAACGAGTAATAAAATGATTGTTAATCACATTCTACTGCACTAATAGATCATGGACTTGCTCAGCCATCATCAGAGAAGCTTCCTCTTGCAGTAGATAGGAGTAAATACAGAGACTCACAGTCAGATAAGAAGTGAATGAGAGACCTTGAAATACTCAGCCCTAAATAAGATATCCCTATCAAATTTCTCCCTTCAGAGAACCCTGCAGAAGAGGAGGCAGAAAGAATGTTAGAGCCAGAGAGGATGGAGGACCCTGAAGACACAAGGCCATATAAGCCAGCAAAGCTGATATACATACGAACCCAGAGATTGAGGCAGCTTACAAAGGACCTACCTCAGATGAGGTTCCTAGAGCTGAAAGGAGAAATAGACCCATATTACTGATCCAGAAGGAATCTCCAACTGATGATACACTTGCAAATGAAAACTTAGTTGTCTCCAAGGGAGTCTCACAGGGAAAACAAACTGCTCATAATGGTAGACTATGTGCCCAGCATTAAGAAGATGGCCAACAGAAAAGAACATAATGACGTCTTTGGAAGTTCCTTGTCTTATAATGTCATTGCAGGCATTTAAAATTTTTATCTTATTTTTGTTTTTATGTTTATTTATTGTTTCTACGGTTAGTGTAGGGCAGGTATGAGCTGTATGTGTGTGGAGGTCAGAGGACAACTTGAAGGAAGTGGTTCTTATATCTGGGGTTTGAACTCAGGTTATTGGATTTGGTAGAGAGTACTTAAGCCTACTGAGCCATTTTGCTAATCTCTTATTGATACTTGAACCACTGATACTGTATTTTTAATACAATTTAATTAATCACAGTCTTTCTCCCCAAGACTTCTATCTTCTGTATTACTACTTCTACCATTTTTTAATAAAAAAAAATTTTCACTTTTCTTCACTTGAAGCTTGTGGTAAGTTAGTTTTCAAAAGTTTTAATAATAATACCTTTGGTTTTATAAGTATAAGGCTAACTCAGAACCATATGAAAATCTTATTAAAAACACAAGCCCCATGTACGATCAGGGATTTTTATACATGGCAACATGAAAGACTTGTTACTCCTGCATTGCAGATAGGGCAGTACTAGCTATTTTTTGTCTACACACACAAACACACTTATACACACACATACAGAATCTGCATTATTGAGCTTATCTATAAATGTGAGATGAACAATTGATTTCAAATTACTGAGGATAGCAAAATGTATCCCTTATAGATTTGCTAAGTTTCTACTTTGAACTTTTTGCTTATTTTGATAACTTTATTGTTGTCTGTATTCTGTGTCTTTAAAAGAAGAGAACATATGGTACATAGATGAAATTTTTAATTAGTATTCTAGCACTCTGAAGTAAATTAAATAGACAAATGAAAAGCAAGCAAACGAAAAAGGAAAATAAGGAAGGTGCTATGCAAGCAGCAAAAGAAAAAAATAGTTACTCATCCTACCCAGATATATAAACACAACCATGTAACAATAACACTATTGTTTTGGGGGTAACCAACAACTGTCTAATTGCACTTAAGTCCCAGTCAATAGCAGGGAATTCACCTAGTCATCCACCAGAGCTTATTAGGTCATAGAACTTAGAGGAGAGCCTACTACCATTTTCTTAGATCAGTATAATTCTAACTGTACCCTAAATACTTAGGCTTATACCCATGGCTAAGTGTATTTCTTGTTCAACACCAGATAAGCTTCTTTTTTAAGTACATAGTGGCTACTACAGAGATCCATAACCGATAAAAATGAGAAGTGACTGTGGGTGCTGAGATCTGACTGATACATCTATAATCCAATGCCTCCACCCAAGTTTCAGGGAAAATCACAGAAGTTGAAGGAAAAGGATTGTAAGAGTGAGAGGACCAAGATGCCTACATGAGACAGATTCTTTTAGATGTGATAAGGTTTCTACTCTCACTAAATCTCAACAATATGGTTGTCTAAAAAAGTACTGCATAATGACATTAACAGTTGACATGCCAATGTGATAAAGGAAGCATCTCAATACCCCCCCCCCATATAAAGAGCTACAGGCAATCAATAGGGAGAATCAGTCTTCTTCAGGGACAAATGTACTGATAGGTTATCCAGTGCAAGCAGTCAATTTTAAATCCATGTACATAAAAAATAACTCTCTCTCTCTCTCTGTGTGTGTGTGTGTGTGGTGTTTCTGTGTTTGAAATGATGCTGATAGAAGAGGCTATGAGATTGAGAGGGAGTTGGGCAAATATAGGAAGAGTTAGGGCGGGGAGAAGAAAGGGTAGAAATGTTGTGAATATAGTATCCATGAATGAAATTCTCAAAAAACAGAGTGTTTACACTAAAGACATTCACTTCCATTGGAGGGGTAATAGAAAGTGTTTATGATCAATATAAAATGTATATATGCATGAGACTCAAATAATGAATAAAATATTTTTAAAATTATGTGTATTCATGATGAGAGACCCAAAGATCAAAATACACACGCACAGTCACTCCTGCTGGTATATCTCTTAATTCCAGGGCTGAAAAGACAGAGCAGGAAGATCTCTGTGAGTTCCAGACCGGGTAAGACTATATAGATATACACACAAATAATAAGGATACTAAAAAAAAATCTATATTGCAGAGAGAAAAGGTTTTTCTCAACATAAAATTTATTTTTTAAATCCTCAAAATAACTTTTGAGTACATGTAATATTTAAAGTTAATGAAATTCCAGTTAAAATTGAATAATGAAAGCAGACTAGATTGCTCAGTAGATAAATGTGCCTGCTGCCAAGACTAATGACCCGAATTCAGTCCCTGAAACCCACATGGTAGCGATAACTGACTCTGGCAAATTATCCTCTGATCTGCACAGGCACAGTATCGTTCTTATATTCACTCTCCAAGAAATAAATAAAAATGTTAAGGCAATAAATTGGAGAATGAGATAAATTTGCTTTAAAAGCAACATCTCATAGCTATGGCTAATTCACCTGCCTTATGATTACTCGTGCCATTTAAAACATTTCAAGAACTTGTGTTTTGAAATTGAGTCTCCAAGTCTTCCACATGCTATATGAATAGATATGAGTGGCTCTGTTCTGGATTATTTTTTCCAATATTATTTTTATGGTGAATTCTTGAAAATTAGAAAGAGTGTTGTCTTCTGAGGCAGAGATGAAATTTCTTGTCTAAAAAAATGTTTAATTTTCAGAAAAAGTTTAAACACATTTATTTTGCAGTCCATTGTAAATGCTTGAACTACCTTGCTCAAGACCATTTTGTGCCTAGCATCTGCTTGCGCTACCCCACATCACTTGCAGGGACTTGTGGAACAAGGAAAACTGTTGTGAGCATGTGAGTGATGCTGTGGCTTCGTGAGTAATGGAGTCTGTTGACTTAGGCATCTTGGGTATTCTGCCAACAGTTACGAAATGATAATGATTCACCTAGTAGGTTAAGAGTGGAGTAAAACCTCGGGCCTCCTGCAATTGACACTACATTTTTGCTGCTTGCACAAACTTAAAGAGCCAAGGCACATAGCTTTTGTTTCTTCTCTGTATATTTCATGGAGAAGTTTTTTTTATAATATTCATAACTACCTTTCCGGCTCACAATACTACTCAATAAGTGTTCGTTATGTCCTAATCTTCTGTCGGATGCTTTGCAAGGGTATACAAATCTGAAGATAAACCGAATATGATTCTTGATCTCAGAATGCATCCAATAAATAGAAGAGGCATACACATAAATAGATGTAACACATAAACAGAGTTTGTTCTAGAATATGTCTAATGACAATAAGATTGAACAATCTCAGTGAACACAGGGAAGAGTAGCTTTCTTAGTGTTGTTGAAAGGTCAGGAGAGTTCTTGGTGGATATGGCTATTGAATGCTGTTGTGAATAGACAGACTGTCACAAATGATGCTAAGCGTAAGGAATCTTTCAGATAGTAGACAGCAAGAGTAAATGTAGAGAAGCTTCATCAAGTACAATGTACAGTCAAGATCTGACACAAACTGACATCACTACTGTGCCACATTCTTTGTGTGGAGTAGGAAGAAGAGGAAGCTGGTGCATACTTATCTTTATGTGCCTTACCTCCATAATTCTTATTATCTACTTATCTGGTAAATTTTTTGAAGTAGTCACCTAAAAATATGTACTTATATTTACAAATATCACATATTATATTGTCTATGTCTAATAAATATCAGTAATTTGTTTCACTGTCAGATAAAATGAGGTTTTTTAGTATTATATTTACACCCATAATTGATGTGTGTATGTATATATGTATGCAAGTATGTATGTATGTATGTATGTATGAATAGTTCACATGTGACTTGTTATTAGCTATGGTGTTTGTGCGTTTTAAAGGTTAGAGTGGGAAAATCAGATTATCTGTTTCAGATACTCATTCCGCCCACAACATTTCAAGCTAAGGTAGAGGGAATCTATCAAAGGTGGAGGAGTAACCAAGTTACTGAAATGGATCAGATGTGGTAAAGTAAGGATCCTTTTCCATGAAGTTATGGAGGCTAATGGAGGGTTCATTTGAGACATGTGACTAGGAGAATTTCATCATATTATAATTTCTAACCAATCTCTTAGAAAATTATACATACTTGTAAAGTCTGAACTGTATCCTTTTACTTAATTTTATACTTTTACCTATCTTATTAATTATACTTATTATATTGATTATATATAATTTAGTTAAGTTTATATAACTATATAATAATAAGATATAAATATGATTATATTAATTATTAATTTATAAATATTTATTCATGTGAGAAACAAATGTGTAAATAAATACAACTACAATTTTCTTCCAATTATAAAACTAGAGCTTGCTTAAGGAAAAAACCATAAATCGCCCATATTTTTAGGTTGCTTTTGGAAAATTCTTCATAGTTACCTTCATAAATATAATACATAATGTATTCTGAAGTTACATAGAAGATCAATTGTATTTTATTATATAAGTTTTATGTTCAAATAATTTCTTAAGAGAAAATTAACTTTTGAGAATTTTAAGAATACTAGCATCGTGGGGCTGAAGTCATGAGCAGGTGAAGGTTAAGATACAATTCCTTACTTTAGGAACTAGAAATTTCTAATCCACAGCAATGTGAAAAGACTTCATAATTGAAGAACAGCCTTTTCAAAGTATGAGAAGGATCTGGTTATACCACCATTTACTCTTCTAGGAAGAACTAAGTGATATCAATAAGAAACTTGAAATAATTTTTGAATAATGTAGAAATTGTTCCTGATTTCTGTATCTTCTCTTCAAACTTTGGACAGTACTCAAAATGTTTGGTCATGAAAAAAAAATCTTTAAAATTCTATATAAGTTAGAAAAAAATTCAATTTAGGTGCCACTGAATTGCCTTTGAGAGAATTTATTACTGGAGAATTCCCAACAAGTGTCAAACATCCCACAGGTTTTAAAGAGCATCTAAAAAGCTCTGGTGTTTAAAGCAGTCATTGGGATTATATTTGCATATTTAAAATTTTTAGGCAATACTGCTAAAACCCAAAACTTTCTTCAATTCTGCCATCTGTGGTAGTATTCAGCACTTATAAAAAAAAAGAGTCCCAATCTTTCTTTTATATTCTGCAAGTAGTCAGAGTTCATGGTCAAAAGAGATTACTCTTGGAATAACTATGAGTGGGCTTGGACAGCCACAGAACTGCATTGTTGTGTTTATTTATTTGTATGTTTAATATATAGCTTTACCATCTTCAGGAAGAAATGCATGTGCTGGGTTTGGTTTTGATGAATGAGGTGTGGCATGCAGATGGAGAAAAGGTAAATATCTTCCTCAAACAGAGCTCGGTGGTTCATAAATTATTTATAAAACCCTTCAGTGTGCTGTTGCAGTGGTCAGAGCCAGTTTCTAATACAGAGACAAGAACTCTTTAATCACATTCTTTCCCTCTGCAGAAGGATTGGCATCTAGCAGAGGGCTATAAGCCAAGAACTGGATAGTTATTGTGACTGTAAATGGAAATCTAGATTAAAATAGGAGTTCCTAATCATTTAATAACCTTGAGAGGTGAGTGCCAATTCCAAGAAACTGTGTCATAATAATAGTATCTAGTATTTTCCCCATCAAGTCCTTCAATTCATCTCAAATCTATTAATAGCATTTCTATATATCTTTATAACAATTATGAATGAGCACACACTATTTCCTATTCAGGAAAGTATCACCACCTCCCTGAGATAAATAAATTTATATGTATGTGTGTGTAGACATGATGTAAAATTAAAGGCAGAAAAAGGGGGGTGAGAAGGGGTCAAAAGGGAGGAGGATGGGACACAAGAATTTAAGAGGAAGGAAAGATAACTAGCACATATTTTTGTCATATGAAAATTACAGACTTAGATGTATACACATATACATAGGCACACACCTATATGTATTTGTAAGTATATGACATGAACACAGAGGAAGGGATGTTTTAGAAGGAAGAAGAAGCTTATGGATGTTGAAAGTGTTGTGCCCACATCACATGAACCCCCAAAAGAGACCACCACAGAGCAGGTATCCAACGCAAACACACTGGGGTTTATTGAATACAAACTAGTTCAGACCGTAATCCAACACTAATGCAGCGGGTTGGGGAAAGTGGTCCCGAGCTTTCAGGGTAGGAGGTTTTTAAAGGGGACAACCTCAAGCAGGAAGGCACAAGCCTTGGCACAAACCTTTGAACTCATTAGTTAGGGTATAGGGGAATTTCAAAACAGCAACTGTCTGCAGGCAAGAATTTCAAAAAACAGTGGTGTTCAGATACCTGCAAGGACGTTTGAAGCCAACAGATGTAAACAGATGTTGTTTGGACACTGTGGTTGGATCACTTTGACCAGCACTGGTGCAGTTTCTTGGAAATATTTATGACTTTGATGAGGGCGCATTTGCCCCCCCCCATAGTTAGGCCCTGTTTAAAATGAAGTTCTCTCTCAAAATGGAATTTGTTCTGCTACTTCAGAAGAAGAAACAAGGGAGGGAAACAAGTGGGTCTTATGAATGAAGTCCTATTGCATGCATGTATACATGGTTATAGTGAAATCTGTCAATTCTGTGTACTAAACAAAAATCAGTAAGACTTTAAAACTCATAAAATACATCTTTTAAAAATAGTGTTAGTGGGAACCTGAAATGACCCTATCCTATAGCAATGCTGACGAATATCTTGCATATCACCATAGAACCTTCATCTGGGGATGGATGGAGATAGTCACAGAGACCCACACTGGAGCACCGGACTGAGCTCCCAAGTTCCCATCGAGGAGTGGAAGGAGGGAGAGCATGAGCGAGGAAGTCAGGACCACGAGGGGTGCACCCAACCACTGAGACAGTGTGACTGATCTATTGGGAGCTCACCAAGGCCAGATGGAATGAGATGGAAGAAGCATGGGATAAAACCGGACTCTCTGATCATGGCGAACAATGGGGGCTGATGAGAAGCCAAGGACAATGGCCCTGGGTTTTGATCCTACTTCAAGTTCTGGCTTTGTGGGAGCCTAGCCAGTTTGGATGTTCACCTTCCTAGACATGGACGAAGGGGGGAGCACCTTGGACTTTCCACAGGGCAGGGAACCCTGACTGCTCCTTGGACTGGAGAGGGAGGGGGAGAGGAGTGGGGGGAGGGGGAGAAGGGTGGAAGGAGGGGGAGGGAAATGGGAGGCGGGGAGGCGGGGGAAACGTTTTTTTTTTTTCTCAATAAAAAATTAATAAAAAAAAAAAAAAACTAAAAAAAATAAAATAAAATAAAAATAGTGTTAGGCCAGTAGTCACTATATAGTAACTGTAATTTTAATTTAAAAATACAGTCAGCAATTACACTATAATTGGGTAATGTGCTAAGACCGAAAAAAATTGTTAGTAATTAGTTAGTCTCCTATTATAAGACAGTTATAGATAACAAGATTGTTACTTAACTTATATGATAGTGACATATTTAATCTCTGCATAAAACTGGCTAAATTTTGTGTGTCGTTATGTCACAGTTGGCACAATATATAGGCTTTCAAATAGTATGTGTGGGAGACAAACATTCTTTGTTAACAGGATCTGGTTTGATTGCTAAAATGATTTGCAGTAAGTTGCTTGTACCAGCAAGAAATTTATGCAATATATTTTAACCTATGCTTAGATTCGCTCTTCTGTGGTTGGTGTGTAGTGTGTATGCTGTGAACACATTTGTGTGCGAATGTGGGCTCTCCAGTGCCCCAGTGTGTGTATGGAGGACAGTAGACCACCTCAGAGTCGATTCTCACCTAACATGTTGTTTGAGACGAAGTTTCTTGCTTTTATGCAGTGGTGCCAAGCTAGCCTTGGCTTTGCCTGGACCAATAAGAGTACTGGAATGAGAGACAACTATTCAATGAGACCCAGCTTTGTTTGTGGACATTTGGACTCAGCTTTTCCTTGCTTGTATGGCAATCCCTTTCGCTCACCAAGCTATCTCCCAGCCCTAGACTCTACCATAAAACGTTCATTTGAATGAAAGCCTGCACAGCCATTTAATCAATAAACACACATTGTTTAATAGCTACAACAACCCTCTAAAATAGAGTTATTAACTACATAATCTCTACCCAAGGGAGAGCTTAAGATTTCCTTCCTCTAAAAAGAGTAACAAGGAAAAGAAGTTCCTATGATTCAATGACATCTAATCATTTTCCTCTATAGAAGGGAGTTGTAGGCTGTGGATAATGAGCAGAAGGTAAGGTTGCCTTCCCTTGGGAGACTTGAAATTTCATGGACTGGATCAATAGGAAGAGTTGGAGGCTGCCTCCTGCAGGAAAATCCTCTGCTATTAGAAGCCCGAGACACAGTCAGAGCTGGAGGCTTGCCCAGGGCAAACGGCAGCCTGTGGTGTATGAGATAGATAAAAGGTAATAACTTTATCAGTTCCTTCAGGGCTGACATCTTATCTGTTTGTCCTAGGTATAGCTTACTAGCTGGCACTGACATGACTCCCAATAAATGTTTCTTGGATGCTTAAGGGAATGAGAGCAACTTTCATGTTATCCTATTTAAGGATACCTGTATACTAATGATGAAGCATCTTAAACCATATTTTCACTGATGTTTCTGAGTGATTAATTTAGCACCTACATCTGAAAAACACATCTTTGTAATTCACTGACTCTTGATACACAGTTTAGTCTTCGATTTTAATTTAAGTATTTAGTTTAGGTTTGAGCTTGTGGTGCACACCCACACTCCTAGCTACTCAGAGGCCGAGACAGAGGGACCGAATGTTCAAGGCTTGTCCCAGCTGCACAGTATGTTCAATGCTAATTTGGGCAATTTAGTAAGACTCTATCTCAAGATTTTATAAAGGTCTGGGGCTGTATCTCACGAATAGAATGTTTGATAAGGGCTTGCAAGGCCCCGGGTTCAATATTATTTTAATAATTAAATAAAATTAAAAAACATAAATTTGTGGTTGACACAAATTTTTGCTCAAAAACTCACCTTACCAGCTTAAGTGACGTTCACCTATGGGTAATTCTGACTGCTCTTTTTTTTTTTTTTGCCACCTATGTGGGCATTTAATTTTGTATCCAGAGAAAGTTTTGGTTGTCACAGCTTTCAAGGGAAAGGTGACGCATATAGGGCAATTATCAGGGATACTTACACACATCCTACAGAATGCACATGGAGCCTTAATGACAAAGAGTTAGCCAGTCGTGATAGACAACATACTATTTTCCTAGGGAAGCTGTCACAAGTTACCACCAGGCCGAGGCACTGAAATAGCAGAAATTTACCATCTCGAAGTTCTGGAAGCCATTATTCAGGTGTAAGGTTCTAAAAAGGCCAAGGATGATCCCTTGAGGATTCAAAAGAGATTTTACTTAGTGTTTTTGTTTGTTTGTTTTGTTTCTAGAAGAGGTAGCAATATTTACCTTGAGGCTGCATGACTTCAATCTCCTCTTTAATCTTCCTATGACCACATCTGTCTTCTTTCACTGTGCACACCTGGCTAGCCTCAAACTCACTGAGATCTGCCTGCCTCTGTTTCCCAAATCCTGGGATTAAAGGCGTGGGACACCACCTCCCAGCAGCAAAGATCTCTTATTGCCGAACCATTCATTTATCCCCACAGACTTTTAAAACACATGTAGTTATTTTTATAATAGTTCCTTTATAGAAGCTACATTAATTATCCAGCAACTATTTCTTTTTCCTTAATGTTAAAAGAAAAAGTTCTGAAAAAATGTTTTATTTTTTTCAAATTTCACTTTATTTTGTCTTGCCCTGGTTTTTGTTTTATTTGTGTCATAGGGTGTCTCTGCAGCTGAGGCTCGTCTCTGACTCACCGTGCTCCTTGTTCGGCCTCCCCAGCACTGGGATTATGGACTAAGCCAATGCATTCCGTTGTCCTGCTGCATTTGCAAGAAAGGAACGTTGATTTTGTTTATAGGCTTGTTTTGTTGTGGTTTCTTGAAACCGAAGACATTTTGGGGTCGAAACTGATCTTTCTATGGTTTTTGAGAGTTGGAATAAAACAGTATCCTGTAGTTTGAAGGTGACACCTTGGCATTTCTCAGTCGGAAAGATAGGTATGTCACATTCTTACGTCATTCTTCCTTCATCGACACCAGCTGATGAGTATGACTTAACATCTCCAGATACTAATGTGTATCGTGGATGTTACTTACACAGGCAATGTCCATACTTTGTGCTATAAGATAACAATACAGTTTTATTTATCGGCTCTGAGCCTGGAAAACTGGACTGTGCTTCACAGTGAGTCTTATACTCGTCTTTCTCTTGACAGTCTTTCCTCCCATTACACTGCTTTTTTCTTTACCAGTTCTTCAATCAGGAGCTCAATGACTGTACAGGAAATGCCCACCTTCCTTACAAGTTCTATTAGAGCTGTGTTTTTAACATATACAGCTCACATCCCTCCCGTTTCGCCTATCCCACAATTTGGCATAGTGAAGGCTCTGGGCTGCATCTTTTCCTACCATTTTGACTTTTGGTTTACCGATATTGGTCTAGTAGTGTATGTTTTGAGCAGTTCCTATAGAAACAATGTTCTCTTATCTTTCAACACTCCAAATCAGTTTGTGATGCCTTGCTCCTTGAAATAAAGTGTGATTTCATATAAAATCCCTGCACTGTACTTTCTCGCTGCAGAATTTTATGGATGTCATTTGTCCTAGGGTTGAACACTAGTGGACCACTGACCTTGTGATAACAGGTTCAATTTGATCACACACCCACAGACACACAGAGAGACTTTCACCCACTGCACATTTGGGCTAGCTGTGAAGAAAGAGGTGGGTATAAATCGAGGACTTTTACTCAAGAGGATTAGAAAACCATACCCCTGATAATGTGAGGGGCTTTCAAGACACCATTAAATCAGGAGGCTCTGCGCTTGTGAAGAACTTAACCCACTGCTAGGTATGAAATTTAAATACTCTTTGAGGCCTGGATGCCTGTCTTAGTTACTGTTTTATTGCTGTGGAGAGACATCATGACCACAGCAGCTCTTTTTTTTTATTGTTTTTATTGAGTTATATATATTTCTCCATTCCCCTCTCTTCCTCCCCTCCCCTTCTACCCTCTCCCATGATCCCCATGTTCCAAATTTACCCAGGAGATTTTGTCTTTTTCTACTTCCTATGTAGATTAGATCTATGTAAGTCTCTCTTAGGGTCCTCTTTGTTGTCTAGGTTCTCTGGGATTGTGATTTGTAGACTTGGCTTTCTTTGCTTTATATCTAAAAGCCACTTATGAGTGAGTATGTATTATATTTGTCTTTCTGGGTCTGAGTTACCTCTCTCAATATGATGTTTTCTAGATCCATCCATTCTTAGAAAAGAAAACATTTAATTGGGGATGGCTTACAGTTTCAGAAGTTTAGTCCATTGTACTCATGGCAGGAAGCATGGCAGTGTACAGGCAGTCATGGTGCTGGAGAGGAGCTAAGAGTTCTATATCCAGATTGCCAGGCAGCAGGAAGAGATAATGCCTCACTAGGTCTGTCAAAGCCCACTCCTAGTGACACTCTTCCTCCAACAAGGCCACACCTACTCCAATAAGTGTACACCTCCCAATATGTCTCTCTCTATCAGGCAGGCATTCAAACACAGGAGTCGATGGGCGCCATTCCTGTTCAAACTACCACAATGACCGAGTGTTTAAGAGTACTTGTATCGCAGGAAATGGGTTTCAGGGAACCTAACACCTTCTCCTGGTCTCTGTGTATAGCAAACAGGAAAAAAAAACATAAAAATAAAATAAATGAATTTCAAAAAAGGATTTTTAAGAATAGACTACTGGAAGGGAGGGGGATTGTGGGAAGTGGGGCCTTGTTGGAGGAAGTCGGTCTCTGGGGGCATGTCCTTTGGGGACCATATCTTGCACATCCCCGTTTTACAGTTCTGCTGCTTCCTGCTTTCCAGGATCTGGGGTAAATCTCTCCCCTTTAGGTGAACTGAAACCTCACTCTAGTTTTCTCAGCCATCTGAGCACAACAATGGTGAAGTCAACACATGCATTTCTTGATGTTCATGTCTTTTCTTTACATTCACATCTTCTTTTCCTTGAATCTTTTAGTGTGGTGGTTGTTTTCTTTTTTTTAAAGGTTTATTTTATTTTATTTTTTTAAATTTATTTATTTAAGATTTCTGTCTCTTCCCTGCCCCCACCTCCCATATCCCTCCCCCTCCCCCAATCAACTCCCCCTTCTCATCAGCCTGAAGAGCAGACCAGGTTCCCTGTCCTGTGGGAAGTCCAAGGACCTCCCACTTCCTTCCAGGTCTAGTAAGGTGAACATCCTAACAGCCTAGGCTCCCACAAAGCCAGTATGTGCAGTTGGATCAAAACCCAGTGCCATTGTTCTTGACTTCTCAGCAGTCCTCATTGTCCGCTATGTTCAGTGGTTGTTTTCTTATATTCTACACGTGTGTATGTGTGTGTGTGTGTGCGTGCGTGCTACTGTTAATCAGTGTTGATATATTTCATTTTATCCAAAAGGGCATGGCTATGCATGCCTGTCACTCCACCACTTGAAAGGCTGGGGGAGCAGGATACAAAGGCCAATTCAGATACATAGGCAGATTTTGTTTTGAAAAAAGAAAGAAAGGAAGAACAGAAGAAAAGGAGGGAAAGAAGGAAGGAAGAAAGGAAAGAAGGAAGGAAGGGTAAAAAAGAAGGGAGGGAGGCAGGAAGAAAGAAAGCAGAAAAATAGGAGAAGAAGGTCACAATGTCTGCCCAATGGTCATATATGTTTTTGAACTTTTCTTTTTAACTATTTGTTTTATATTGCTGTGCTGTTTCTTTAATGTTTTAATATGCTGCTTATAATAGATTTTAGCTCATATTTAATATGGTTTCTTTTTTCTTATGCTAGCCTTTTGCTGTAAGTAGAGGAAGTCCTTTCCCTGAGGGGTCAGATGAGTGATTAAGTTAGGAAGTCATCCAGTGCTCTGTCTGAGTAGACAGCCATGCCTTTGCCCCAGCTTCTGAAGCCCTGTGCTGCTGTCTTTGATCAGGAGGCAAGTTCTGCTGCATCGGGAATAAGCAGCTTCCTCCAAATATCCTGCGTATATGGAATTCCATGGTTAACCTCACCTGCTTCTAGACTTTAACCCCAGACCAAGGAAAATGAGCAAGTAGTCACTGCTTACCACTTTTGCAAGTGCAGAATGCAATTTTCACTTCTTCCCAGAAGCAGCCATGCTCAGGGTGCCCTAGGCTCACACCCTTGGTGCTGGGTGGTTTTTGTGTGTCACCCCATTCCTATTTTCATAAAGATAGAATTTTCTGTGGGGTCCTTTCGGGAAATTCTAGCTTCATAGTGAAAACACAGCCTTTTGTCTTCTCTTTCCTGAACCTCTAGTCTGTTATCTTCATTTTTTTTTCTTTGTGGTTGGGTGGAAATGGAGAGGACATGGTCATGGCTTTCAAAAGTTCTCTTGTGTGTCCTGTTTTGTCCTCCATGATTGTCTGTGTGCCTGTATGTAAGATGTGTAACATACATGTAATAAGACATGCAAAGTTAAATGGACATGAGTAGGTACATAGAAAGAAATATTATGTAAGAACTATACAGGTAAAGAAATTAAACACAGACAGTTCCTACTTACTGTCCAGCTGTTTAGTTTAATTTTTTCCATTGTGATAGGGTGAAAGTTTACTTATACAAATTACAAATTTTATGTACAATATTCAAGAGGTTACGGAAAATATCTAGTACCTTTTAAGATAGATTGTTAGCTGATTTGGCTCAAGTTTGGCTAATCTAATTATACCTAGCAAATTTAAGATAGGTTAGCCTATGGTTTAAAGTTTTGTAGATTACGTGTACAAGAAAACATTTGCCATTGAAGCGTAGTGACTGGTTCATTTGGTATATCATTGCTTCTCAAGCATAGAGACATAATTTAGATCCCTAACACCAATGTAAAAAACTGGGTGTGGCCATGCATACTCATAATTTAAGTTGCCTGAGTGGGTATGCTAGCAGCCTGTCTAGCCAACTGTTGAACTTCGGGCTCAATGAGAGATTCTGTTTGAAAACACAATAAGGTAGAGGAAAACAGCAAATGTCAGTTTACCACATCTCCATGTGTGCATGGAGATAATGTCATCACAGATACGCAAAGCATTGTCGGGTTATATTTTTAATTAGTGATGGATTTGCTAGGATACAACCCCATCAGTACTTGCAAAGAATTTGCATTGCCAGCATCTCAGAAACTTCCTGGGCATCTGTTTTTCCCGTTCTTCACAGACACTCCAGTCCTCAATCCTAATAACAGAAACTTTCCTCCCTTCAGTGTTGTCTGTTCTTAATTATGTTTACAGTTTTCCCATCCACATTTTCATGGCTTCAGATGACTACTCTCCTAAGTATCTTTTTCTTGTTTTAGGGCTCCTTGTGTCTTCAAGCATATTAGAAACAGGCTTAGAAATATCACCTCTTTCTGCAACCTCCCTCCTTCCTCCTGGGTACCCTTCAATTTGCTAGATTGTTTTTATTCCACCAATTTTAAATACTTGTCTCTAGTGCCTTTCCTTCCAGCGTTGATGATAAAACTTTGAGCCCAGTGAGGAAGAGGCTTCCTTCTATCTATCGCTCACGATACAGAACACTGCCATGGGAGTCCCACTTTTCATGTCATGCTCACCTACTCCACCATGGACTCTTGAAAACAATAAGAAAATTAAAACAGGAGCTCTTCTCAAAATCCAGCCAGGAGGCCATTACAGACACAGGCTATCTACCGCACTCCAGCTGCTGCCTGGAATGGAAGGGTTTTCTCTATCATAGGTCACTGGGTCCTGAAAGGACCTAAGGCTAACATTGTGCCAAGGTTTGAGATGCTTATCAAGAATTATCAGACTGCTGCTTATATGCATTTTCAGGTAACTGACACGTCTTTTCCTTTATTTTCCATGTCATGTAGACTCCATCCCTTCCAAATATTCCATGGTACATTTAGACTTACCTCCTTTCCTGTCTTATATGGTAAAAGGTTCTCTACTTTTATGACCTGAAGAGCAACCAAATGCACTCAGAGACTCTTACATTTTGAGATTTACCCATGCCCAGGAGGTGCTTCTTTCTTTTTGAGGCTTTTGTTCTGCTGGTTCACTTTATTGGTTCCAATTAATGAAATCTAATTCTAAAGCCAGGGACTCCTGAGGTGCTGGCCAGTAGCACTTTCTGTCCCACTGTTACCTCCCATTCTGTCTGTTCAACCTTCCTCTGTGGGAACATCTTGGGCTAAGGTTATTACCTCACCTCATGTTGCCTTCCTCGCTCCTTTGTACTCATTTTGTCCAGCGTGGGTAATTCAAAGGTAAATTGTTTCAGTCATAAATCCCAACATCTTCCTCACTGAATACTCTGTAATTTGCTTCATGTAACCAGCAGTCCCATCTAGGGGCCCATTCACAGCCATGAGTACCAGAGAAAATACTTCTGCAGTGTTCACAGACTCTCAGAGCCTCTGGACATGAGCTTCAAGGAGACCAGTGGCAGAGGTTATTTCTCCTCTTTGTTCAAGTATTTTTGGGTTTCTTAATTAAATGGTATTACAGAAGGCCCAACACCTTTTCCTTACTTTGCCTTTTAAAGGTTTGGCTATATATTTTAGGTTGGAAATGATGTCTTTTTCATCTGGCTGTAGTTCTTCCACTGCCAGCATCCTTTCCTGGGAATCTTCTCAGCAAACACTTTACTGTAGAAAGAGCAGATTGCTCTGGGTGTCAACATGGACCTGACTCCTGCCAGTTGACCCGTTTTAGAACACTAGCAAACTTCCTTCTTGTCCTTAACTCTAAGACAGGAATTTTTGTCTGCTAGAGTCCTCAAAAGGAATGACTAAGGACTTTGCTTAAAAAAATTTGGTAGATGTGAATTTTTCTGTAAAGAAGGATCCAGTTCACCATCTGTTTAGATGCTACTGTCTGCCAGGGCAGGCTGGGGTTGTGTGCTCTGTAATTCAGTTTTGCTCCTGTGCATTTGTGTTGATGAAACATTTCCAGGAGATGAGAAAAGATTTCTCAAAGTGAGATTTGTCTGGCTTATGTACTTTTGCAACTGTTTTGTCTCTTAAGAAAAAGAGAAAGGACTGGAGAGGTAGATCAATTAGTAATGGCACCTGTCACCAACCCTGAGAACCTGAGCTCCCTCCATTTTGGGATGTCACAAGGTGAAAGAAGACACGTGACTCTGCAAAACTGTTTCCCTGACCTTCACATATGTGCTTCAGCATGTACCAACAAATAAATAAGTAAAAATGTAACATTTTAGAAAAAGAAAGAAAATAAACATTATATAATATATATAAACATTATATATGTATACATAGTTTGAAAATGAATTTATTTACTCTTCCTTTTAGATATGCATTAGTGAGAGCAATCTCAAAAAATATGCCATGTGTGATTTCCAAGAATGACATGGGAGGGAAACAGAAAAATTCAGAAGAAATTGGGAATGACTATTCCCCTATTCCCCAGTACCTCAAGCCATCAACCCTTGAAGTTTTCAAGTAGTTCAGTTAGTGATGAGTATCAGATCATGACCAATTCCACCAAATATTCCATGGCAAAGTGTATCTTTTTTTCAAGGTTTAAGATGTCAAGTGATATCTTGAAATCTTCAGGGACAGTGTGATGAAATTAAAGATCATCTTTTTCTTATAGGGATCATCAAAACCTTTATCAAATTTAAGGAGCGAACATTCAATATGAAAGCAGTGTGTGGGAGAACTAGGTAGACAGCTAAGTTGGGAAAGTGCCAGCTGCTGAAACTAGAAGACCTTAGTTTAGACGTGCAGGATCCACAAGAGGAGAGGTGCAGTGGCACACAGCTATAACTCTAGTCCTGAGTGGGTAGAGATTGATGCATCCCAGATAACAGATTCTACATCAAAAACTGAGGCACCATGCCATAGAGTGTTGGCTGAGGTTTCTGTCCTGACCAGTCCTAGAGCCATTAAGTCCCAAACAAACACACAGAAGTCTATATTAATTATAAACTGATTGGCCCATTAGCTCAGGCTTCTTATTAACTAATTCTAATGGCTCACATTAGCCCATAATACTTGTCTGAGTTATCCATATGGCTTGGTCCCTTTTTTTGGCAAGGCAGTCACATCTTGCATCCTCTGTCTGGTACTTCCCTCTTCCCAGAATTCTCATTGCCCTACCTCTACCTCCCACCTGGTCACCTTGCCTATACTTCCTGCCTGGCTACTGGCCAATCAGCATTTATTAAAAATAATACAAGTGACAGGACAAATGACCACTGTCCCACAGCAATAGAGGAAAAGACCCCTGGCTTCCACATTCTACATACATGCACCACACAAGTACATGTGCACCTTGTAAACATACATGCATAATATGACACATAGAGTGGTGGCAGAGATGAGAGAGAGAGATGATTTTTCAACAGAATAATATGAGACATTTTCCAGATATACCTTTATCTCTAAAGTGTGCTTTGTCCCTTAGGTGTGACACATGCCTGTCATCCAGACCACCAACTGAGACTGTAGACTTAGAAGATTGGAAGTTCCAGGCCAGCTTGGGCTAAATAGTAAGTCGTGGGGTTAGCCTGGGCTAATAGCAAGTTTCAGACTGGCCTGTACTATAAAGTGAGAGTCTGTCTCAAAAACATCAATTAGTCGGTTAACTAATTAAGAAATTTAAGCCAAATAGACTAAAGACAGAAAAATTACTTCAACATAAAATATAATCAGTCTATGAGCCACATAATCTCTTAAAATAGCTTTATTACTGTCATTTTTATTACTTAAAACAATTTTTTAAATTTAAAGATATTTTGATTATATTTTGGAGAGATGGCTCAGCCATTGGAAGGCTAGGCTCACAACCAAAAATAAAATAATAGCGATATCATCTTTAAACCAAATCTTTTAAGAAAACAGTCATTTTAACTGTTAGTTTTTCTAGAATGCTCTGATCTTTGGGTATTTGCTGAACTTATTTTTTTCCTTAATTCTGGTGCTTGTCTTTAATCTGGACATGTATTAAAATACTATGTTCAAAATTTATGCATTTAGGAATATATTATGTATAAAACACACATATACATAATGTATAGCAACAGTTAAAGAGTTTGAAAGGGAGCAAGGGAGGGGAACATAGAAGGGGTTGGGGGGAGGAAACTGAAGGAGGAATGATTTTATAATATTAGAATCTCAAAAATCTCTTAAAATTAAAGTAAAATAGTACATTAAATCATTATATGGCCTTTTTGTAACATACAATTTCCTGTGGTTGATGCTGTGGTTTAATGTCTTGCTGTATTCTGTGAAAAGTACTGAGGGTTATCTAAAAACTTTTCTGCCATGTACACCAACTTCTTGGAGATAACTCTGTTTTTTATAGTTCATTCCTCTGCACCAGTATTTGCCTCCCTGTCTTCTTCAGAAGAGCTGGCTACATCTTGGGTACACATAAGATTTATTGTCTTTGAACTGCCACTTAGTCTCAGCTGCCTGCACTCATTAATCAGTCTGACTTCCTGACTAAGGTGCTATCTGCAATATGTGCTTCTATCAGATAGGCTGTGGCTAAAGTCCATCCATTATTTCTAGAGTTGAGTCTCCCTTCACTCTCCAGATTAATCATGCTGGCAAATATCTGAGGAGTATTTAGCCTTGAGGGGTTCTATAAGGGAAGGAGTCAAATGAGTTTGGATGATCACCTCAATAATTCAGATGAAATCTGTAAACACACCAGGTATAATTCACAACCCCTAGGCATTGCAGAACTGTAGGTTTTCAATGGAGAAGTTTGCCTACTTAGATGTTGTATTTACATCGTGAAAAGCCAAACAGAACTCTTGATACTCAATGTATCCCTTTGGGAAAAAAAGGGCCATGCTTACATAGATAATTCACCTCACTGGCCTACGGTTCATTGGTTCTGACATCCAATTAAATTGATCAGCCCCAATGATCACTAAAGCAATTGTTGGCCAAACATTACTAGAAAAATAAGCTTGATTTAAATTTTTGATTTATTTTCTGGCTTCTACCCAAAATTAGGAACAAATAAGAAATTTGTTTTAAAGTGGAAATTATATACAGCTCTGCTTCATAATTTTTAACGACATATTCACTGCTGTGTATTTGCTTTTATCTTCTGCTTGACTCTGCCATATTCATTTCAGGGACTTTTCTATATTTATACGACATTCATTTTTACTAGTGTTTTCTTTCAACAAAATGCTACTGTATTTAATTGTCTTTATTTAAAGAAAAAAATGTTGGTTTTCTGAACTCCAATGTTTTTGTTAAAAATCAATCTTTGTTCAGTCAAACATGGTTTAAAAAAACCCATAATACATAACTTAGAAATACATAATACATAACTTATCTGATTGAAATAGTTTCATTAGATTTTTGGCATGAGTATTTTAAGACAACAAATAAATATTTTCTCTAAAATTATATATATATATAACATAAAAATATATATGAGAAAGTTCTTCAAAACAATAATAAGATAAAAGGGAAAATGTCACTAAGTTAATGATGACTATGTATCTTGGTTGACCTCAAATTGGAAAGGAGGTCTAGTAGTCAAATTCAAGTAGTTAGGGTAAATATAAAAATGAAGAATTTAAACTTTTCTCAAATTAATTATTTCTCAGTATTAATAAAACCACAAGCTAATTCACAGATACTTATATCTTTCTATTTTATGAGTCAAGAAAAAAAAATCAAGAAACAGGTTCATTTTTTGGTCTATGTTCCCCAATAGCATTGTTTCATAGTAGCCAACATACGTTTTAAAATATAAGACATAAAGTTCCTGGGATAATTGTTATTAAAATCATTATGGGACAGGACAGCATTGTATGCTTCTTGTCCTACTGACTTTCTTCACTTTCTGATTAGGTAGAGAAGGGCATTTAGTAAAAGCTTTGTGCATATGGCAGATATTAGCATAAATTGCCAGGGGACATGAGGTATTTCAGTTAATAAAGTGCCTGCATTGCAAGCACAAGGACTTGGGTTTGATCACCAGAACTCAAGAAGAAGCAACTGGCCAGAGTCATCTACAATTTTCAGTCCCACTGAGGGAGACAGAGACAAGCAGATCCCAAAGATCACACTGGTCAGCTACCTCACCTCTTGGCCAAGTGTCAGGTCAGCCAGGCACTTGGTCTCAAATAATAAGGTGGAAAACTTCTGATGAACAATATGTAAGGTTGCCCTCCACACCTATTCATGCTCACATGTACCAGCACATACAAATGCACATGTGGGCACACACACACCACACCACACACACACACCAACCCCCCAATCAGATTAAATTTCAGTTGAATGACATGACATTTTTACATTTTGTGTATTGCTTTCACCAGATTATAGAACATCAGTACCATGTAATTCAGTTTCTTTTAAATTTAGACATCCTCTTTGTCCAAGGTCAAATATGGGGCCTTTGTTTGATTTTTGAGACTGAGTTCATGCTAGCCTTGACCATACAATCCTCCATATCCCAAGATGCTGCTATAGGCATGAACTCCACAATTGGCTAAATCTAAATTTTTAAAGACACTTCTTAAGCAGAAACAGAGTTGGAGAGACTTCTGATCATCTCTCCATGATGGCATCTACAGAAATATGTACTATTTTCTCTGATCTCCTTAGTTTACAGGTCTTAACTGTACCTTACTTTCATAAACTGGGAGTCTCAACTCATATAAGTAAACCAGGAGAGGGAGGTCTTGACAACAGTAGACAACAGTAAAAACTTTTCTAAGCACTCAACCACCAAAAGCTAATTAAAAATTGAACATGTAATGAATTATGCAATTTCTGCCAGTGCTTGCCTACGTTATATCGCATAGCTCCAGTGAAGATGGATGCTTCAGAAAGTCCCACGCTAGCTCAGAATTAAGAATAATTGAGAATAGAGAGTTATTTATTTAGGGGTAGACTCACAAGTCAACATCCTCTGCTGGAATGGAAAACAACAACTGAATCCCACAGCCAGAAAAGAGGCCAGATGCACGCTTTACATTGGCATAAATAGTATAAGAGGCCATGTCCAAGTGGATGGGGAATTTAAAGGCTACTGGCAGTAGGAATTCCTACAGGACTCCAGTGTAGATTTGGTTTTGAACACATAGCACACATACTGTGCACTGTATAGACCATTGTTACATAAAGACTCATGGAGCACCTCAATTCCAGATTACTGTGTTTGGATTCCAACATTTTTACTGAATTTTCTCTGCTTTTACTGAAATGCTTTCCTTCTCCTTTGGAAGTTAATATTATAAAGCTTCCCACATATGCACACATGTGCACACATACACACAAACCAAATATGTAAACAAAACAGATTAATAAAAATATTTTAAGATTTTTAGAAGAAATGAAAAACTGAAACTCTTACATGGAGTTCCTTTTGTAGCTATCTCTGATCAGAACTGTGTTGACATTTGGTAGTTTGACCACTTTCATTATGTGGCCTTTATAAAAACATATACTTAAGGGAGACAAAGGAATTTTGTGAAATGAGTAAAGCCATGGGACCTACAGAATGAGCAATTAGAAGGTAGGAAGTGGCTTGTTTCATTGACAGTTTAACCTGCCATCAACAATTGTCTTAATGGGACTGAGAAAGCTTCAGTGTTTCAGAAGAGAAGAAATAGTACTCATGCAGAGGATTTCATGAAGTTTCATACATTGAAGTCACTGGTAAATTGAAAAATATGATGGTAAACACTGAAAGGGGCTGCTCTAATATCTGTATGCAAAGAATTCATACACAGGTCTTCAACCAGAAGTAGAAGGAGTATGTCTCTAAAGATGTTGAACAGAAGAAACTCTTCTAATGTTGAGGATGGTTGCTTAATTTAATTTCAAATTCTAGGACATGGCTCTACTGTTTATCATATCATCTGTCTATCTACCTATCCATCTATCATTTCTGTCTTTGTACCAATCATATATATATATATATATATATATATATATATATATATATATATATATATTCTCCCTATCATTTATTTGTGCATCATCCATTATCATTATTTTTATCAGTTGCCTATTATTAATCAAGTATATATCTATCAATCATTTATCTATGTCTATCTACCATCTACCTATCTACCTACCAGAGTCATTCTTATTCTTGAAATTATTTTACAGGCAAAGCTGACTAATCAGAAGCATTATTAACTAAGTCAGCATAGACTGCATCCTGAAGCTAATTTATAAACAAGTCTATTGATTGTAAGACATGCAAAGTAAGGTTATGATAAGATTAATAATGAAAAGCAAGGTAGAGGTTTCTTGTTTTTGTCTCTTTGTTTGACACATGGTTTCACTATGTACTTTAGACTGATCTTACGTTTTTAATGTCTTGCTTCAGACTTCTGAGAGCTAATATTATTATCATTTATTATGCCATATTAAATCAGCAAGGTTGGGTGATGTATTAGACAGCAAAAGGTAATAATCAAGTATTTAACCAATTCAATTCAAATAACTACATATAATAGGATATTTTTCATTTATAATTTTATTTGTTTATTTTACATCCCAAATGTAGTTCCCTCTCCCTCCTCTCCCCCAATCACTCCCCCAACCTTTCTTCTACCATGCCCCCAATCCACTCCTAACCTTTGAGCTACTGCAACTTGATATGACATGTTTTGTTGATATCTGTGAGAGGCCTGCCCTTTCACGAAAAGAAACGTCTATTTTTCTTAATCTTATACACAGGTTTTGTAATTTTCCTGGGTTCAAAATACTTCATAGAGGGAAAATAGTTGTATGGGAGTCAAAAAATCATTATGCCTCACCTTTTATATATAATTATAAATACAATTATTCTTGGCTTAGCATATTTAGAAGTCTAGTATGACATGTATCATACCTTTACTATATCTAGGTAGTTGGCCACCTCTGCATTTCAGATAGATAGCTATTGGCTAGTCATGCACCTATCATATACATCTACCAACTCCAAGCAATAAGAAAGACATTATACAAAATGAATGTATATTATACAATTGAAATCTTTTATGCCCGTTATAAAATATAATGATTGTTTTCATTCCAGCAACTGGTTAAATGTTTAAAAAACCTATTGCTTTGGATTTAACTTCAGTTTGCTAAGGGAGGGAGCTAACTTTTACCCAGCGATATTTGAGTTGATAGGCTGGCAAGGCCAGCGACTGCTCATCACAGGTGATAAAAGTTAAAAATAAAGAAAAGCCAATGAATTCCTTTTTTACTGCAGGAGACATTTTTGCTTTATATTCCAACAAAGAGTTGCAATGCCATAAGCGGTTGAGGACTGCATTGCTAAACGCTTATTTTATTACAACAGAATGCTAATGCCAGCGCTTGATTACAACAAGCAATACAACTGCATGAATTTGGACTGCAAGGCAACCAGGCTTTTATATTCATTAGAAAAGTTATTGATTCTGGAAGGTTCCCACTAACAAAACTACACTATTTTCTCAGGCGTGTTATATGGACACAGACAGCTTATTTGATCAATGGTATTGAACATAAGGAAAAGCATTCATTGCTTCTAATCTCCTCCTGTCTAGACTGTGCATAGCTACTGGCAGAAACATGACAAATACATGCGGCTCCTATGCTGGGCAGTGTCAGTACTGTCATGCACAATAGATATGCCTTCTTGGGTTTCATAGGGCTTACATACAATGTTTGTTAATTACATTACATTTTTCTGATAAAACACATTAGAAATAAACTCACATAAATCTGAAGTTTTAAAATAACGTCGTTACATACGTAAAAAACACACTAGGCTATTATTTTGCTATAAATTGCCTTCCTTTAACACAATCACCCATCAATGACATAAGTTATTTCCGCTAAAGGCTGCTTGAATCCCATTCAAATCAGTGTCCTGTTTGTTAAAAGTTCCCATAGTTTCTGCAAAATCATTTAATTCTAATCAAGAATATCATTTTAAATTATTTCATGGAAAGAAATTCTCATCAGTTTAACAAATCAAGATGAAAATCTTAGTTACTTAAATTTTGTTTTGAGACAGGAGCTTACTGTGTAGCTGTGGTCGTCCTGGAACTCCATATGTAGAACATGCTGAGCTGCCTTTGCCTCCTAAGTGACTGAATTAGAGGTGCACACCACCTAGCGTGGATTGTTTCTACATTTATTAATTATTTTTTACAACACTGATACAACTGTTATTTATTTATTTAATTATTGAAAATTTCTATTAGGTCTTTGAGAATGTTTAAAATGCGTTCTGACCCCCTCTCTGAGATCTCTACAAATCCACCTCTGCTTCCTCACCCACATTTTGTCTTGTTTGAGCCCATCTAGAACAATTTGTGTTGCTCAAATATTCTGGAATAAGCGGCTTTCCAAAGGAGTATGATCAGCTCCCCAGGCGCTACACTCTTAGAGAAAACAGTTTCTCTCTCCCTGCAGCTAACAATTGCCTATAGCTCCATCTCTGGGGGTAGAGTTTTATGCTCAACTTCTGTCTCCATGCTAGAATTTTGTCTGATTTAGGCTTGCAGCAGTCTTGTACATGCGGTCACAACTGCTATGAATGTGTACGTGCAGTTGCTTTTCTGTTGGTTCCTGTCGGTATATTAGTGCCACTCTTATACCCTTGGGAGTATCTTGCCATTCTCGTCCTTATTGTGCTCGCCCAGCTTTACACTGGAAAGGACTATTGCATCCTTTCCTGCATTCGAAGCTTGCATAGTTCTCTCTGCTATGAAAATTAGTTCTCAGCTTAATTTCTCCAAGTCCTGTGTCTCAAATGTGCAGTGTCTTCAGCAACAGAGACTTACCTTCACATTATGGATGGCAATGAAGGCAACAGCAATATCGTATATTGTCTTGGGAGTCTTGTGGACTTGGGAGAAGTTGGAGGTGGGGACGGTGGGAATAATGTAAATACAGTACTCATGTATGAAATTCTCAAGGAACAGCTAAATAAAAATAGAGGTATACATACAATGTCAGTCCTAAATTAAAGTCATTTAATACGTTTCTCCTCAAATTCAACGTCTTTAGATAGATTTATTTTCCATCACTGTTTTAGAGCATGTTTATAAATGTCATGCTTTGAAATTGTAGATGACTTTTCACAACCCACAAATTAAACAGTGTTAATCATATTCCACAAAGTTTTAGCCTCCTGTCTCTTCTATCTACCCTCATGTTTCAGATCTTATAGAGCCCATTTTCTTCATTTAGAAACACACCTTTCGGGAGTTATTTTATTGAGGGGCAATATTTAGAAGCAGACTCATCTGCCCGCTCATTTATTGCTATTTTGTCCTCATTCTTCAAAGATATTTTAGCTCTGTAAACAATTCTAGATTGACTATTATTTTTGCTAAGCATCAGGAGCACATTCCACTATATTCCTGTTTTTTTCATTTATTTTTATGGGTAAGCCAGCTGTCATTTTAAATACACCTTGGTAGGATTTGTGCCTGTTTACATAGGTCCCTGTGAGCATTACAGGCTTAAGTCTACTCCATATTGTAATTTGGGGTTTGGGAGTTGAGGTCTGCATAAACACAATGAATTCAGGCTTCAAGCCAAGGGCAAAGCTACTAAACATTCAATTAGCAGGGGCAATGTTTATATTTTCCTTCTACTGTCACCCATGTTAAGAATACATCTATGTATTTTTTTTCCATTTTTCTGGGTTTTGGCTTTTTGAAAATGGTCTCAGATCAACTGTAGTCTACAGAGTTCTAGGTGTGTTTTTCAGGTATTAGTAGACCATTGCCCATCTCTTCTACTTATCTCTTAGCCATTTAAACTTTATTCATTTTCATGTAGGTTTGTCTGTTACAGTTACACATGCCTTAGTCAGACCTCACTGAACATTCATTCTTGTCTTATAAACTCTGGAGTTATGTAGACTTTCTGGTAAGTCATATTTTCAGAAATAGAAATATACCACAAGATTTTTTTCATGCATTTCACTTCATTAAGTCTGTGGGCAAAATATTGACACGTAAGCATGAGTGGTTAGGTACCAAAGCCATGTTGTCATTAAGGGACTCACAACATCAATTATGTGGTTAAAGAAAGATAAAAAGAGATTTCAGAATTACAGTATCTTCATGCTCATTCCTTGGATATCTCTGCGGGCAAACAGATAATCCAGTATTTTAAGAACATTTTTATCTACCAGAAAAGTTGAAATACAGCTTGTTTTCATATGGGAAACAAAATATTAACATTTGCCTGGACTTTCAGAAAAAAAACCTTTTATTCCCATTTTGACTAAAACATTCTTAATCTTTTATATGAAACATTTATCAAAGGGAATGTATGATGGCAACGATAATCACATTTTTCTGAGGCTGAGAAGGTTGCTGAATTGTTTTAGCTAGTTAATGGCAAACATATCAAAGACTCTTGTTTCACGTCTGTACTGTATTCTACATCATTCTCTTGTTAATAATTTCTGTTGTGTTTGTCCAGTCACCATTGTGCACTCGCTTGATCATAGGAAGGAATGTGTCTACATCAGCATTTTACTGGGTGCCTTATGGTACCTTTTGTAGAAGTGTGCTCACTAAGGAAGCCATATACCATCGACCTGATAACATCCATGGTTATTATACGTGTGCTGAAGGAATGCCATGTGGAAATGACCCACAGTTGTCAAGATCATGTGCTACTACAAATAACATTATCATAATTGCAACAATAGTGCTTTATTCTGAAGCATTTTGAGAAGTTCTCTATGCATTCTTTCACCCAGATTAATTGACTTTATTATTCTTGAAGGCCAGGTATTTCACTCTTGAAATATGAAGTCTGATGGTCAAAAATAGTGATTTATTCAACACACTAGGCGAAAGTAGCTTAATAAGTTTGCACTCTAAGTCAATTGCAACTTGATTGTTTTTCTTTGTAATTTTATGTTGCTTTCATAGATCTTCTGTGAAATTGATCTTGGAGACCAGGACAAAACAAAATAAGGCAAAAAAATTCTTTCTACAACCCTAAAACCAAATAGGTACTACGGCACTTTGTCTAAATGATCCAAGTCAAATAAAAACATATTTCTCCTATCTAGATATTGCAAGAATTAGATAAAAATAGCTTTGTGCTTTTAATGAGAAGTATCAGTCATCCACAAGGATAGTGATATAATATTCATTGGTCCTTTTAGTTCTATTGCTTGGTGATCAATGGTCCTGTGAGATAGCTGTCATGGTGCCTTTTTTATATAAGAGAATACAGCTCACAAAAATTAAGCAACTACTGAGAGCCATGTAAAAAAATTGTCTCAGGTAGAATAAAGAACCAACATTAGTTTAATTTCTTTCCTTCTAAATTTCTCACTCTGTATTTCTGATTTATTTTTTAAAAGTACATGTAGCTTGGGGCTGGAGAGATGGCTCAGTGCTTAAGAGCACTGCCTGCTCTTCCAAAGGTCCTGAGTTCAATTCCCAGCAACCACATGGTGACTCACAACCATCTATAATGAGGTCTGGTGCCCTCTTCTGGCCTGCAGGCATACATGTAGACAGACTATTGTATACATAATAAGTAAGTAAATATATTTTTGAAAAAAAAAGTACACGTGGCTCATAGGACTCAGATGAAAGTTATTACTATTGTTCTACCAACCAGACATAGTTTCAAACTGCCCTCTAAATTGTTATTGCTCAACCGATTGATTAGTTCAGCTTTCAACCTCATCAGAGACGTTCCTTTGTGTGGTGGACAGTGGTTAACCCAAAAACTCGCAGCTGGCCAAAGTGTAGAGAATAAGTGAGTGCTCAGCCACAAAAATCCACATTACCAAGGCTCAGAAACCACAGTGGAAGAGGGGGCAGGAAGATTCTAAGACTCAGGGGTTAGGAAGAACTGGAATGAAACAGTATCTTTTGGAATTGAAAAGACACCCATATTTAGGAACTCACTGCTGCATGTGATCAAATCATTCAATAAGTCTCCCAAGAAATTGGAAGACATTCTGGAGCCTCTATCCCTAACTGAGAAGTTATAGAAGTTGATGGTTTCTAGGGGAGGGAGAGTCAGTTTTCTTTAAGGAAATGGCTCCAGTCCAGTAGTACATAATCAACCCAATTTGGCTTGATCTAAACACATGGCCTTTGAGACAAGAAGATGGAGGTGAACAACAGAGAGAGTTGCACATGTCATACTAAGGTGGACTGCTAAGAGAGCTGAGGTCTCTGGAGTGGGAGAAACTTTAAGAAGCTAGGATTGAGTTCTGTCTGTTTCCAACAAGAAAAATGAGTCCCTCGTCCTACTACAAGACAGAACTCAGTTTTGTCAATGACCTGGAGAAGACTGGAAACAGATTCTCCCCAGATCCCTAAAGAGCTTGGGCCAGTTGACAGCTGGATTTATTTCTCCTGTGACCCTAAACAGAGAACCAATGGAGCCAGGCTATGTGCACCAGCTTGTATCCCATAGAAACTGGCAAACAACTGGGTAGGGTTTTAATTCATTGGAGTAGAATAAAAAGCTATTCTCTACACTTGGACCAGCTGTGAGCTTTTGGGTTAACTACTGCCCATTGCATAAAGAACAACTCTGATGAGGTCTGAGGACTAAACTAATCAATGGGTAGAGTGATAACAATTTAGAGAACAGTTTGTAACTATGTCTGGTTGGCAGAACAATAGTAATAACTTTACATCTGAGTGATATTTGCCTGTATATCCAGCACTTAGGAGGCTGAGGCAGGGTTGTGAGTTGAAGGCCAGCTCGGGCTATATCATACTCTATTGGTAATAAATTTTAAATTATTTTTTTTATTTTTCCTTATTGGTTTATTATCACTGTGACAACATACACATGTGCAGACACGTATTCATGCACACGCACACACATATACTTGCAAGTGCATGCATATCATGTCAGAGCTACTCTGTAATTCGTACAGTTCTGACTGGTCCCTGCCATTCTCATTTACTAGCTTCTTTATGGTCACTTTAGCTCCCCATTCCTGACTCCTGTATTCCCCTTGCTCAATTTTTCTCTTTCTTCCTTTTATCTTTTTTTTTTTTGGTACTTGTATAACAGAATTCTCTACACAGACACTCAATACATATTTTTCTTCTCAGGAAATCAAGATAAGATAACATCTGGTACTAAATGTAAGTGTTTTCATATTTTGTTTTTGTTGCCTTCTAACCTCAAAATGCTCTTGCTAGATGCTTCAGTAGAATTATTGAAGTACTGCAGAATTCTTCTGGGCTAGAAAAAGCTTAGAGTCAGGAAATTTGAATTGTTACCATATTTGTTTTAATTAGTTTTAATGTTTTTAGATATTTTGCTAGCGTCCAGAGCTTTTATTAAAATTCAACATTTGCAACTTCTAATCAGTTTTATAATTATAGTTAATATAAAAGATTGTAATGCCTCACCCAGGATGTTTACACAAAATTGACAACTGAACTTCAGGCATTTTAGTGGGTGTTAAACTGAACTTGCTCAGTTTCTCATGGAGATGGGCCTCAGTTTGCAAATGGTTTCCCAACTGTCTGATAAAACAAAATCGGTATGTATTCACATCTGAAGTGTATGCTCACACATTAAAAACTGTACCTCTGTATTTTTTAATTTCCTTTTCTTGTGACAAAATGCCCTGACACAAACAATTTAAGAGACAAAGGCTGTCCTGGCTCTTGGGATACAGTCCGTCATGGTAAGAATGCCTGGAGGAAGAAGTGTGAGCCAGTATCACATAGTAGTCCCAGGCTGGAAGCAGGGAGAGGTGATCATCTGTGCTCAGTGTTCTTTCCTCTTTCTATTCATTCCAGAACCTCAACCCACAGAAACAGACCTGCTCACATTTAAGATTTGTCCCTCCTTCCTTATTTAACCTAATCAAGCCAATCCCTCATAACTATCCCTAGAAGCTAAGCAAATCTAGATAATATCTCAACAGGTGTGCCTGGAAAATTGTTTACTAGGTGATTCTGCATCCTCTAAACTTGATAACCAATACTGACGGCCACAACTTTAAACTTTGAATTTTGATGAGCGAGCCTCAGGTCTCAGAAATCCATATAGAAGAGGGTAGGTGACCATTGCTTGATAGCACATGGTCCATTTATAGGTTAGCCATATTAAATGAAGTTTTAGTTCTTAACATATTCTAGATTTATCAGGACACTGCCCTATTAAAAATAAGGAACATCCATAAATGTAATCAACAATTCAAAGAGGGACTCCATTCTCCCTCTACCTTTCAAGATTAGATCGTCATGTCTCTGAGTGACACTAAAGAAGCAGAAAGAGATATGAAAATGAGAATTACCATAACTGTAATCCAGAAATCCTTACCCGCGGTCACTTTACAACATACCAGCTCATCTTTCTGTCAGAAATATTTTTTCTCTCATTAGGATTTGTTTATCAGGAGGTTAGTGGAAAGATTCATAGGAAACGTGCTGGCGTCAAATGATTGGTCAAAAAAAAAAAAACCCTACGAACCTGCACATCTGCAGCCAGCACCATGCTCACACTACCTCCAGGGGCTCTGTACTCTGAGTAGCCTGGTACCTCAAACAATTCATTTTCCCGGAAGAAAAGACTTGTGAATAAATTAATTGACTTTTAGAGAATTTTATCAACTTGATATTTAGAGGATATTTTGAGTCTGGCATATTTTGACAACATATGAGAGGTAGTAAAATTTTATGGACTATAAATAGAATCTAATTTATAGGCTGTTGACTTAAAGTGATGGCCGTTATGCTCTTTTTAGAAAAAGTGACATCTTTGTTTTTATAAAATAACTGAATTTATTATAACTTCAATTTATGATCGAAGCCTGCTTTTAAAAAATACTGTTATTAAAATCTTTTCTAAATGTAACTAGTATAGACTTATCATCAATTAATACAGTGTAAATTACATTATTAAATTTAATTTTATAAAATAAAATATTTCAAAATCTAAACAAATCAGAGCTTTCATTACTATTTTTTCTTAATAATCTATGGGCTTAAAATGTAACCTACTAATCTGCCAAAAAGAACAATTTAAAACTGTTTTAAAATATATGTATAGATTTTCAAGATTCATTTTATCACCAAATATTAATCTCTTATAAGACTTTGGATTAACATTCATTTTGTTCCATGAAACTAATCTTAGACAACATTTAAATGGTAGAATTTGCATGTATATTGACTGATAGTCCAGTAATTGTATTTATGAAGTTGTGCTGAGATTGATAAAAAAGACAAAATATATAACTAGTATTCAAAGTATATTGCTGACATATTAAGTGATAAATTTGAGAAGGGTAGCATGTAAGAATGCTGAGATGCTAATTATTCTTTAAGTATTTTCAATTTGTTACTAGTAAATAGTAATTTGCCAATACCTTTTCCCATATACTCATTAATATACTAGATTCCTCTCATATGATCATGGTTTAGCTGCTTTGCCAAAGTTATGGGTAATACTGCTCTCTAATTTATTCTAATTAATAAATCTCTATACTTTTAAAGTGTTAATTAGTGAAGATTTCCAGTTTGCAAATGTTCCATTCAACAAATATCTATTAAGCATGCATCGAAAATTATTCTAAATATTAAAAAAGCAATAAAAAATAGTCAAAGACAGAACCTTTGAGAAACCTTAAGAAAGGATTTTGACAATAAATAAACATATACTTCAATCTCAAGTGGTGACAGCCTTTGGAAGAACAGTAAAATAGCACAAAAAGGTAAGAAAGGATGATGTGTTAGCAAGACAAGACATCCCAATGGAAATGTTGTTTGAATATAGAAGTAAATTGGAGGTGGGAATCTTGCAGAGAGATGGAGACTGAGACACATCATGGTCCTTAGGCATGCCATTGTTTTTGAAGTGTATGGAAGAAGTCCTCAAGGTGGATAAGCAGCAGGAAGATGAGGGCAGGAAGGAGTCTAGTTAGAAATGGATAGTGTGAGTAATTACAGATTGGTGATATTTCTCATTTTAAATATGATTAAAAGTGATTCAAAAATTCTCAGCAAGAGGTTAGCATGTTCTACTTCACTTTTAGAAAGGGTCATCTTGGAAAGAATAGAAACAAGAAGCTTGAATATAAGTAGTTAAGGGCTGATCAAGAAATGGGGTGGTATGGACCAGTATGGCAACATGGATGGAATGAAATTTAGACAAGAGGGTATGCCTTGAGTATAGAAGTATGTGAGAAAGTCATACAAATTTAATGTGTTTCAAGTAGTGGGGACAGAGAAGTGGCATTGAGCATTCCAAGATGAGATTAGTGATATGGAAAAAGTCAGATTACAAGAGGCTTTGTAGAATACAGGGTAGTTATATTTAGATGAATGCTAGATCTCTGGAGATTTCAGATGCAGATCACCTTTATCTGACTTGCTGATAGGAAGCTTGTCTAGCGTGGAGAAAAGAGGTGACAGGGGAAGAGGAGTAAGAGGCTATAACAATTCAATAATTTAATAGGAGCTGTTAGGAAAGAGATGGTGGTGTGTATCTAGAGCAGTGGTTCTCAGTCTTCCTAATGTTTTAATACAGCCCCTCATGCTGGGGTGACCCCCAACCATAAAATTATTTTTGTTGCTGCTGCTGCTGTGAATTATAATGCAAATATTTGATATGCTGAATATCTGATACACGGGTGTTTCAGTTCACAAAGGGGTCAGAGCCCATAGGTTTAGAACAGTTGATCTAGATGGTGACAATGGAGCAGAAGAGGTAAATTTGTACGAGGATTACTTTGTGCCTAGAACAGGATGATTGGCTGTGATGGGAGAGAGAAATCAAAGAGGAAAGGATTTCTTGATCATAAAACTCAATGATATGGTAATTCAGAAAACTATTACTCAATACATAGAAACACATTTTACATATATCTGTGTCTAAATTTGTTCTATTTTATTTTGAATTACAGTTTTGTTTTAATTAGACTATGCATACATAGTTAAGGCAAGCTTTATCATCTTACACTTTAATCCACATGGCATATTATAGTCTTCAATAATATTTGACCAACTATTTACTTTTATATCACAATTTTAAATAATAAATTTCTTTTGTTTTGGAAATATTTTATCATTTAAAAGTTTTGAACATTTATAGAATGAACATTAATCTTATCTATCCACAGTTACCTTCCTCCAACTGCCCTTTCCTCTCCCTCTCAGGTTCATGCCTTCCTTTTGTTTTTTGTTTTATTATAAATAGCCCAAATTAAGCCTTTCAATATGCACACGTGTGTGTAACTATTCACGGGGGCGTGAGCAACCTACCAGCAGACACATTTCCAAAAGAGAGTGACTCTTCTTCCCCCAGCAACTACAAACTGCCAATAGTTCCTCTGATGGGGGGGAGCTTTAAGGCTCTTGCTCAATTTATGTTGGAATTTTGATCGGCTTCATCCTGTGCAGACATCTACCGCTGTTGTGCATTGATGTACGGAACAGCTATGTCATGCTCAGAAGTCAACACTACACAGCTCTCCCCCCTATCCACCAGCTCTTACATTCTCTCTACCCTCTCTTCTGTGAGGTTTCTTGAGTTTTAGATAATGGGAGGTTGAGAAGGATGATCCACCCACAGCTGAGCACCCAGAGTTGTTTATACTTGATACTTCAACCAGTTTTCAGTCTTAGAGCAGCTGAGGTTTATGCGTGTAAAAGTAAATATTTAGAAGGCAGTGTGGTGGCATGACCAATAAACAAAACAGGATGCACGGCAGATTCCCCTTAAGATGTCTCCAGTCATGGATTTTCTCCACGTTCACAATATCAGTCATTGAATCCTGTGTAGTGAGCCTCATATCCAATCAGAAAGTGGGTGAAACCCCTACAATCATATCAGTATTGAACCAGTGGGCACATCTTGGCAGCAAGTCTGTACTGTAACATTCCAGGTCCAGGGCTGGGTGAAAGGAACCCTGTTGTCTTTGGTCTCCCTGCATCCTGCATGATACTTTCTGACACTATGTAAGTTAGTTAACAGGAGGGTTTCCTGATCAGCTTGAGGTTGATATCTCTGTGTCATGCATCCAAAGCAAGTAGTATCTTTAGAAATAGGATCTTAGCATTCCCCTTATGGTGAGTACCAAGACCAGCAGCAATAGTGTGTGCTATCTTAGGTGCCTCTGAGAGCTCCTTGATGAATAAGATTTCCTATGTCTAGCATTGAGATTTTCATGTAAAAATCTATGTCTTCTGGTAGCAGCATTGGAAAATCCATAGACTCCCTTCCCCTGCAGAATTTAACCCTGAGAATATAACATAGTATGGAGTGTCAAGCTAAGATCTTGTAACATTACATCAATAAATGAAAGCTGTCCTTATACAGAAGAAAATAAGGTTTACAGGAATGAAAGCAGAATGAAAAATATACAAGAATAAGGTTATAGTCTTGAGGAATGGCAATATCTAAAAAATTAGAGGAAGATATATAAGGAAATATAGAAAAGAAATAACCATTAGACAAAAAGAAAGTATGTCGTTATGGCACAGTGGTCTAGATAAAACAAAAATGTAAGAAATAAATGATCAGTAATATAAAATGAATAGGAAAGTCAACCATATGACTGTGAAATTATCTATAGACTGGCAGTTAAGAAGACACTGATGACTTTATGAAGCAATCCCATATATTGTTGGATACAGAAGCCAGATAATGAGGGCTGCACAATAAATGGAACACAACAGATTGGTAACAGCACAACTCAACACTGGTACAGCAGGAAACAACGTGCTCAGCATAATCTTCTTTGCACTGTCCTTTGGGATGGGTGAATCCTAGTAACTAGCAGGTGTTTAATTTCCAGTGTACCTACAAAATCATGGCATTTAATATACCTGAAAATAATGATGGATAATGAAAACTTGAATAGGCATCTAAGTGCCTACTAATAGAGAGGAGGTGGAGAAAAGTTCTAGAGATTGGAGGCTTGAGGAAGTAGTCCTTGAGAGACTGCATCAAAGAGAGAGCTGTTGGGGTATCAGATGGGCTTTGAGGTAGATAGCAGAGCAGAGGGGCTGAGAAGAGTGATTTGTGCTGGCCAAAGATACCCATTATAGGTCTCTGTCTACAGGAGGAGTTATCTATCTTGAATCTGACTGCTAAGCTCTGAAACCCACTCACGGTATGCACTGTCCACCCATCTGAGAGGATGCTTTCTGGCCAATGAATGAGAAAAGCAAGGATATTAAAACTGCTTGTTCCTGCGAGACAGTTTCCTCTGATGGCTAAGTTGACTCAGTGTCTTCTTAGTGACCTTGCTGAACCTTCTTTGGAGGGAGAACAGTCTAAAACCCTTTGACCCTACTTTTACCAATTTAACTTTCTGAAGGTCCTTCTTTCCTTCCTTCCTTCCTTCCTTCCTTCCTTCCTTCCTTCCTTCCTTC
>JABTXL010006712.1:19183982-19195544 GCA_025134845.1 Neodon shergylaensis | reverse complement strand
TCTTTCCTTCCTTCCTTCCAACCTTCCTTCTTTCCTTCTAACCTTCCTTCCAACCTTCCTTCCTTCCAACCTTCCTTCCTTTCTTCCAATCTTCCTTCCAACCTTCCTTCCTTCCTTCCTTTCTTTTTTCCTAGCTTCAGATATATTTTAAATAAAAATTGGCTTCAAATATTTACATGCATTTTAAAATTTAATGTGTTATAGAGGAAAAAACATTATAGATGTAGTTAACATCTTAGAAATATTTAATCAGGTGGTCCTAAAATGAAAATATTGCTGTTCCTTTTTTTATTGCTTTCCTGTTTTCTATTTTTCCTAGAAGTCCCTCAAGATTTTTCAACCCCTAAAAATGAGTATTTGTATTATTATGGTTCCTAATATAAATATTTTTGAAGTGTTGAACCTAAAAAACAACAACAAAACAGCTGCTACAAATCATGAACAATTTCTGGCCGTTCATTGTACCATCATACAAGTCTAGCTTGTTTTTGGTCAAGCAGAATATAAGAATTCATTCCAAAACTATTTAGTTTGTATTTCTGACAAACTCTATCAATAAATATTAATGTTATATACTCTGTCTTAAAGTCCTTTTCTGAGCTTCCTTCACTTATATGTCATCTTGAAGCATCCATTGCTACCAAGAGGGGAAAAAAGGGTAACTAATCACGGATTCTGAGCTGCAAGGCTGTAGGCTAAACATTCAAAGAAACTGAATGTATATCCTGTTCTTCCTCTTCCTGTGGCATAGATTTCCACATTTCCAAACTTAAATATTCTCCCTTTTACTGTTTATGACAGTGCCAGCCATATTTACATCTGTAGTGTGGAAGACTGCATATTCTTATCTCTGCTATCTACCATGGCCTGTCTTTTAATGGCTGCTGACACAGAAATCTAAACAAAGCAGGTGTTTAAAGGGATGCAGATTGCCTTGTTCTGCCTTAATACAAGGGAAGGTGATTTGTTTTGCTGCAACTTGATGTGCCTTGCTTTGGTGATAACTATGGGAGTCCTGACTCTTTCTGAACAGACACAGAGGAGGAGTGATTTGGGGGAGGGGGTGCTGAGGGGAGGCAAGGGGAGAAAATGGGAGGAGAAGATGAAAAGGAAACTGCAGTCAGGATGAAAAAAATAAGCAAATCTAAAAAATGAAACTTTCAGAAAGAATTTGAAAAAAAAAATGAAAAAGAGCTGTAGATAAGACGATGCCCTGAGTTTGTGCTGTACCTCATGGTCAAAATTAGCAAAAGAAGGTTTACTTATTTGATGGATGTGGTGCTACATGCACTAAAAGAAAGAATTGGTGTCTTAAATATTTTTGATCATGTAAACAAGTGTGTGTGTGTGTGTGTATTTGGTGTGGAATTGTATTGTTATAGGATTAGCTTTGAAAGGGTTTCAAAATGAGTAAGGCAGTAACTGGCTATTTAAAAAAAACTAAATTATATAAACCTCACAAGAGTGAGTGGGACAGGAATTTCAAGATTGCAGCTTCTTGATTTTACACATGAAGGAACTAAGGCTCAGTGAAGTGTAAGATTTTTCCAAGTTGCAATCAGTCAGAAGCAAGACTCTGCTCTCTAATTTAAGTGTTCTTACTGTGAGAAGGGCGATTTCTTGTGAGGAAAACAATCAAATGGAGTAAAAACCAAAACAGAATCCGTGGTCTCCTTGGCGAGCCACACATTTTCTTTACAACAGAGGAAAGGGAAACGTGGGACGCACCGGGCCCTCCAGCTTAGAGAGGTTGACATAGACGGTTAAAAGCCGTGGAAAACCAGATGTCATTGGAGAAATCAAGACTAGAGAATGGTGCAGAGAGAAAGGAACAACACAGAAAATACACGTGAATGCTGCTGCACTAGAAGCTGGTGGAAACAGAAATTCTTAGGGAGAGGGATGCATCTTACTGAGTGTTCTTTTTTCTATTTTCTGTTTGTTTGTTTTTGTTTTTCAAGACAGGGTTTCTCCGTTGCCGGTCCTGTTATTCGCTCTGTAGACCAGGCTGCCGAGTACTCTTTATATATTTTCTTTAGAAAACCCGAGTTTGTTTTTTCTTTGCTGTTCATCTCCCATTCTTCCTTTCTGTGTTCTCACGTTGTGCCATAGGGTGTGTGTATCTGTAAAATATTGTTTCTGATTTTTTTGTGTGTGTTCAAATTCTTTTAACTTTTCCACATTGGAAGGCAATGGGCTAGAAATTGGAAGATGTGTAGAAAAACTGGTATTTTTATTTACGAAAAATATATATTTTTTGGTTATCACATGGCAAAAATAGGCGTGCAAGCCTGAGCTGCTCCTGCAACAGTCTACCATCAGAACAGCTGTGGATGCTGCAGCAGTAAGCATCTATCACGTGCACACTGACTCCTGCAGGTCAGGTGAACTCCTGACTTATCTCTATGAGAGTGTATACGCCTTGCTATTGCCTAAGGATCAGCTGCTGTACTGACTGTAGCCGCGACTTGGCCACAGCATCCCAGTGTCACTTCTGTGTGGAATTATCATTGTGCTATATTCTATAGCTTTTCTGTTGCTACCAAGAAGTGGTCATGGCATCCTCCCGACACTTATGACAGCTCTGTAGTTCCCTTCCTGCTTTTCTGTTCCATCTTTTCTCACCTTTGGTAATTTTTGTTTATGTTTTTCAATAAGTTTTCGAGACAGTGTCTCACTGTGTAGCCCTGAACTCATTATATGGAACAGACTAGCCTCCAGATCATCGAGATTTTCCTGCCTGTGCCTCCCTAATGCTGGGATTATAGCCATGAGCCACCTCACCTGCCACTTTTGCTACTTTGATAACAGATTTTCAAATTCAAGTAACTTAAAAGACCAAATTCGTTTTAGTTTCTAACAGATCATGTTCATAAACAACAAGTTCCCCCCAAATCACAAAACAGAGTTTTATTTGATCCAGGAAAACTATTTATATTTTTACAAAGATGATTTCTTCCAAAGTCTAGTATGTGGTGTCTTAGGACCAGCCTATATTTCTACTGTAACATTTTCTGTGAACATATGGTTACTGAGTATCAATAGTGCTGTTAGGATGAAATCACTATGTGTGTTTTTGCCAGACTTCATTATGTCACTTTCGCAGTAAAGCCTCCTTCTATATAGAAGTTGTACACGGATTTATGGCATGAAGCCACCTATGCAGTATTTTCAAGGCATGAAAGTTATCTGTCTGTAATAAAATGGCTATAAAATTTAATAGGCATGTATCATATAGAGAAGGAAGCATATAACCTATTACTGTGTTTGATTATATACATAACATTTATATTCATTTCAATATTGTTATAAATGGTTATTAGAGCATGACAAGAAGAAAGTAGTCCTGTGACATTACAAGCATTGGAGCAATAGGTGGTCATATCTATATACAACATTATGGAGATGAGAGGAAAGATAATAAATTTTGTCAGTGAAGAGAAGGTCTGTATTTCTGGCTATAAGTCCTATTAAATTCCAGCTAAACAGAACTCTGTGAACAAAGGTTTGGAGGTGGTAATGACCAGACAGCAGATAGACAAAAGTCAGAATCCTCATCGTATTGAATGGTGCTTATAGTGGTTGATGCAAATCATAAAGTGTTTCACATAGGTGCACGTGTTTGTGAGTTTGATCCCTAGCTGATAGCATTTCAGTTTGTGGTTGGGAGTCTTTAAGAGATACAGCCTAAAGGAAGCAAGATGTTGGGAGTATAGGACGTGAGAATTGTAGCCCAACACTTCTTCTCAGCTATTTTCACTGTTGCACTATTCATGATAGTAAGGAAATGAAAACAGCTTAAATGTTCACCATCCGATGAATAATGAATATGCTGTACATATACACTATGGAATACTAGTTAGCTATAAAGGAAAAATAAAAGCATGAACTTTGTCAGTAAATGAAGGAACTAGAAACAATCACATTGAGGCACGTATCTAGAAAGACAAACAATGTATGCTTTTCTCCCAAAGCCTTTTATCTTCAGGTATAAGTACATATCCTGGAGTCATTGCAGAAACCAGGGAAGCAAAAGGGACCATTGCTAAGGTAGGAGTTTCGGGGAGCCAAAAAAAGAGAGTAATAATAAAGTACCAGGAATTTGATCAGGGAAATGGGTAAAGATGGAAGAGAGGTAAATACAAAAGAAGGCTGGAGAGTGGTAAAATAACAGCAAGGGTGTCTGAAAATTCATAAGGAATCATGCTGTTAGCTACCTTCCTGAAATAGTTCTTATAATGCACATAATAATGTTTATAAATATAAATAAAATATTCTCATCTGTGCTGACAATGCTTCCTTTAAGAATTAACGAACATCTAGTGGAAAAATATATTTAAAGAGAAGAAGGTACAAGGACCAATCATGGATTGGGAGGGAGAGGCATCAGTGTTTGAGAAGACAGCAACCTTCTTTCTTCCAGTCTGACTTTTTTCCATTAAGGTGAGTCTCCACAACCCATGTCTCTGACTCCAAGGGCAAGCGAAAATTCAGTTATGATCAGTCTGTGTTACAATGGCTAGGTTGCTCTATCCTAAATTCTGGGCCTTACATATATGGAGAGGAAAAACCTGTAGGAAAACCCAAAGCCACTGAGACAGAAACCCTGTGTTTCCTGTCTCCCTTCTATTCCAACATCCACTCAGCACCTTCTCTGTAAGAAGCCCTCCTGTTGACATTGGCATTTCTACTGGACAGAACCAAAAGATAAGGTCAAAATTGTTGTGTCTAGCGAGACTTTGCAAGGGGTAGAAAACAGAGAATGTCAGTTTTATGGCTTTTCTTTGTTGAGATCACATGTTTCTCTGGGTATTTTAGGTGCATATCAAAGACAAATACTATTTCTTCCTGCCTATGATCAATATCTTTCTCTTGACAACACATTCTAAAATGTGTGCTCCTAGGAAGAAAAAAAATCACCATATTTACCCATGTGAATAATATTTCTGTATATGCCTTCTTAAAATAAGTTATAAAGTTAAGACTACTTTACTCCTTAATTCGGAGGAGGGCCGTTTAAGCCTCCCAGCTTTTGATGAAGACTTCATGCCAAAAAGAATAGAAATGTCTCAACAGCCTTTACTTTGTACAATGGGACATAATGGGTGATAATTTCGTGTGTGTACACATGTACTCATATATAATAAGTGTTACATTCTGCAGCACTGTATTTGATGTACAGACCCTGATATTATCATCAGAATTAGCGGCACAATGTCTCCTAAAGCTCTCCTAACAGTGTGTACCTGCCAGGGTAACTTGCAGAACCTGTTCTCCATTTGTTACCCATTGAGTCAGTTACAGCTGAAATGGCCTTTTACTGATTCGCATCTGCTGGAGGTTTTGCTCGTACCTGATGGCAACAGAAGCAGATTGTGAATGGAGCAGAAAATGTTTTCTTGGCATAGAAAATGAGTATTTGTTTTAATTGACGAGGTATAACATTTATGAGGCAAAAATGAATTTTAGCTATGTCATTTCTTTTACCTCTGTCGCTTCAGGACAATTGTTGGCAGTGAGGCATACACTGAAACAAGCCCAGAAAATTGATACAAAAGAAGAAAAATCAGCTTTCAGCGATGCTAGCTCGAGTATTCTGATTTTAAACTGTTTAAAACAATAAAAGATTCTGAGGATGGAGAGGTGAACTTGAGATGGCAGTAGGATTTCTTAACATCCTATGTGCTGCCATAATTATTTATTTGTAGGAAATAAAAGAGTGCTATTATTTTTTTAAAAAGCAATTTACCCTGTTTGACAATAAAAATAAATCATTGCATTATAAATGTATCTGAAGTCAATGCTTTCAAATGAAAAAAAAATCAATCTACTATAGTTCTCTTTTTAAGACTGACCAGATATTGGATGAATATCTGCTATTTGATAATGATTTATGAAATCTTATTTCTTGGAAATAGAATATAGTGAGTAGTAAAATGCTAAGCATTTTTTGAGATAGAGATGTTTCTAATAAACATATCACATTTAATGTGTGAATAAATAGAGACTGTCAGGTAGGCACTAGATTTGAGGTGTTAGGATGGTTTAAATAAAGTGAAATTGAAGTTAGGTATTCTTATCTAAGTGGGAAGATACTATGTCTTCACATTGTATACAAAGGTTAGCAAATTCTCATGAGGGTATTTTTATCAGACAGAAAAGAGGAATAAAGGAAATATTCCATCTTAGCCTGATTGAATCACCTATCTATTTCCATTCTGGAAGATGTCTGAAATAATTCGCAATATGCTAGGACAAAGGTGAAATGGTACATCACAGATATTTGTAATTGATAATAGTAGTTTTAAACCCCAACAAATACAAAAACCTTCATGACCATGCTATGCAAAAACATTAACACTATGTCCAATCTGAGCTCAATGCTATTTATTTAAGGATAGTTTGCCATCATCTGGCTTCCTACCTTTTTAATTGGTTCAGGAGCCCAAGTGAAAAGAGGAACAAGAAGTGGAGCTGTAAGAACCCTTCTGTAAATGTCCTATGCTTATCTCTCTTCTCTTGACAAAGCCAAAATAGGGACATGTGCTTCTGTATCCAGTTCAGGATTAAATTTTCTTCTTGCATTAGTTTGATCAATGGTATGTTGATTTCATCAACTCCCTAGTACGTACCTGGGGTCAGATAATCTATAGGAGTGACACTCTATATCCCTAACTGGCTTTTTGGGGTGCTGGTATTTAGAGAACAATTTTGTTTTACAATCTGTTCTTTTCCTTAACCTTTTGAATTTCATTGATTGTTGTTATTGTAAACATTAAAGCCAAGCCAACAAATCAAAGAAACTGAAGGGAACAGATGAAGTTTCATTCCAAAAAGTTCAGCCAGGTAGAAAACAGGAAGTAGTGAGGGATACTAACATGAATAAATTCCTTGCTCTGTTTTTCCTATGATTTCAGATAAGTACTAAAGGCAAGCACATCTGGCCTGTAACATTCTAAGAATAAAATTTCAGGTCTCTCATTTCCCCACTTGTCTCATGTTCTCATTTGTCCCTTTGCTTTCATTTCTTACAACTTGGTAGCAACTGAAATTCTGAAGCGAAACACCTATAGTTGGTTGGTTTTTTACTCTCTGCTCTTTTGCGGGGCCCACCACAAGCTGCCAAATAAACACATAGAGGCGTATTCTTACTTATGATGTCCAGCCTTATCTTGGCTTATTTCTAGCCAGATTTTTTTAAATTATCCCATCTACCTTTTACCTCTGGGCTTTTACTTTTCTCTACTTCCTTCTTACTCCATGACTGGTTGTGTGGCTGGATGGCTGGCCCCTGGCATCCTGTGCTCCTCCTTGTCTTGTTCCTTCCTCTCCTCCTCCTCTTCTCTTTATTCTCTCTGCCTGGCAGCCTTGCCTATCCCCTTCCTGCCTAGCTACTTGCCATTCCGCTCCTTATTAAACCAATCAGGTGTAGGCAGGAAACTAACACAGCTTCGCAGTTAAACAAATGCGGCCTAAAAGAATATAACACAGTTTTGCATCATTAAACGAATATTCCACAGCATAAACTTATGTCAATACATCTTTAACTAATATTCTACAACACACACCTGAGTTTTCTGATTCATTCCACTTCTCCAAAGGACTAGGAGCCGTGATATCACAAAGTAGATTGCTTTGCCCTAGTCTGAAACGCCTTTGCTTTTTACCACAAGGCGTTTAACACCTCGGGCAGTAGAATTTTGATATACAGATCAAGGAATCGTATTCATGGAGAGCTGTGGAGAATTACACCTGTTCCCGACTCTATGTAGATGTCTCTGCTGTGCATGTGGGTTATTAATTAGTAAGAAAAAAATCCCTATTTAGGTAGTAGGAGCTATGGAGTATGAAATTTGTTTTGGAAAAGCAAATGTGACATCCAGACCTGAGCTTTCTGATTAGGAACAAACAGTGTGTGTTTCCCTTTCTATCCATATAAAAGTAGATATAAAAGAAGAGGCATTACTAACCACTGTCTGCCCTAAAAACTCAAAAACAACAATGAGAATTGGTGGAGGGAAAAGTCACATTTTGTGTGGAAAGCTGCAGCTGCCATTAGCCCTGGGCTAGGCATACCGTATCAATGTTTATCTTTCTCTTTCCATATGGAAATTGCCATCCTTGGCATTTGTGAAAATGAAGAAGAAAATGGAAATAAAATAAACTCTGCAGTAAGTTTCCAATGAAGTTGAGAAAGGAAAATCCCGTAAAATATAGGAAGGAAAAAAAATGTAAACGTTGATACTGAGAGAAATGCCCGCAGGAACCTAGGCAGAGGGGTTGAATGAGATTTCTTTCTGGCAGCGGTTGAGACTAAATGTTAACATGCCTACTAAGTGACTCTTGAAAGCTGATAGGAAGAGAAGAGGCGACAATAAGGGAAAGGGTAACTTGTGTAAAGGACAAAATATAAAAATGTCCCAACAGTTAAAGAATGCAAATGCAGGGAATAACAGTTCACCGCTGTGGCTGAAGTGGAGAAAATCAGACAGGAGGATGCTAAATGAGAGGTAGATTTGGGACAAATCATGTAAGTAAGCCTTTCCAAGTAAGGCTAGAACTTTCATGCAATTATACAGCCAATACAAAAAAGGACACTTGTTTTGCTTTTTAGGTATATAGAACATTATTTTTTTGAGATTATATAATTCATCCACTCTGTAACTACATTTTATGTAATTAGTATGGCTCAGGTGCTTTTTTTCTAAATGGATGGATATGGTTTCCCATGATTTATATATTGAAATACCAAAATCAAGAAATACATTAAAAGAGCCTGATGATTACAATATTATATAAAAAGCATTGAAAGGGTGTTGCATGCGAATTTAGACATCAGTTTAAAAGGATTTTGAAAAAGGTGAATTAATGGGAATGTCCTTTCCTGATTTCATGGACTTATGAGATTTCCACTAAAGTAATTCTGGATGTTATTATGGTCCTTTACATCTGCTTTACCTTATGGAAGAAGAATTTCTAAAGTCATTAATAAATTGGAAAGATAATTTTTTCTTCTACTTCTCCCATGTAGTAAGACACTCAGATGATGGCTTTGCTTTTGCCAGTTTGTCTAAATTAAATAAGGTCTAAATTTAGGGCAAATTTAATTGAAATTGCAAAAGTATAGAATACCTGATACTACTCCCAAGAGAAAGTCATATTTTCAAAATTGAAAGCAGAAATTTTTATTACAGTCTCACTAATGTGGACATTGAGAAGGCTGTCTCCTCTCTGTATCCAAGCCTTCTGTATTCTGAGAAATGGAAAATTGAGAATTATATAAAAGTATTGACTTTCATATTTTGGTAACCAACTTTTTGTACACTTTAAATATTTTTTGAAATTAAAATATAATTGTATCATGTTATACCTTTCCTTCCTTCCCCCAACCTCTTCCTGTATTTCCCTTCTTGCTGTCTCTCAAATTTATGGCCTATTTTAATTAATTATGCATATAAATTTATATATTTTATATTATGAATCATATATATATAATAGATATAAATATTCCTAACTAATAAATACAACCCACTCAGCCAGAATAATTGACTTAACGTGTATATGATTTCAGATCTGACCACTTGGTATTGAATATCCACTTGAGGGGCTTTTGATTTTAGCAATCCTTAGTTGCCTATAGTTTTCTATTTAAGGCTATGGCCCTGTGAGATTTCCTCTTTCATGTTAGCATGTGTGTTCATTGTTCAGGTCACGGTGAGAGTTGAGGGATGTAGATTCCCTAACATTTCAAGAAGACACTCTCACAGCAGACTGACTCTTAAGATGTGTCTGATCCCCTCCTTCCGTTAAGTTTCCTGAATGTGGAGATGTGCATTGTGTGATTACTTGTTCTCTACTCTTTGATCCGTTTTGATTTCTAAAATGGTCTCTGTCTGTTGCAAAGAAAAGTTTTTTTTGGGGGGGGGTAGTGGATGAGATAAACACTTGTCTGTGACAGGGATGACTATTCAGAATGCGGTTAGGAATGTGAGAATGTACCCTGGTACCCTGCTTTTCCAAAGAACAATAACACTCAAAACACACCCCTGCAAACAATTGAGTAGCAAGACTCCTAACTAGCGTCAGCTCCTAGTAGTGTCATCTCCTGATGTCTCTTCTTCCACACTCTGCTGCAGTTGGGTCTTAGGAGAAGGATGTCTCTGGGCTTCCCCATAACTGCAGGTCCCTCCTCTCTCTGACATCTACTTATAGGAGCAGTTTTGTAATTTGCTTCTTTTTTTTTAATCTTAAAAACAACCACATCTACTATCTTAATTTTAGTTGCTAAGAAACCCCACATCTTTCCATATTGTCAGTTGTGTGAGATATATAACTAATGTTCTAAATGTGGATCTAGAAAGCTGCACCCTGCGTGTACTGGGTGCACTAACAACAGGCTTCTAGTCAAGAAAACATTTGTTTCCTTTATGTGATTCTTTTTGTATATATTCTATTAATGTGTTCTTTAATTTAATATGCTGATATGTTTTCATCTTAATAGATTTGAATAAACCATAAGTAGGAAAGTTAATATATAACTGATGAACTTTTGAAGCCATGGGACAGTTGAAAATGATTAAAATAAATTGACGATCCCTTAGCCAGATGGATTAAGAGGAAAAACACTCAAACAATGAAAATCAGAAATGACAGAGGAAATATCATTACCAATTTAATAAAATATGAAGGATTATAAGAGAACACTAGGGACAATTCTAAGACAAAAACTCATACAGCACAGAAAAGATGGACAACTTACACATGCCAAATCATGGAGAGACAGAAAATAAGAGAACCTAAGTATTATGCTTGCGTCTCTAACAGCCCTCCCCAAAATCCACAACAGAGATTAAATAGCTACATTGAAAAATTATATCAAGTAGTTGAAGAAAAGCTAAAACGGATACTCCTCAAATGATTCTAAAAAAATTAAAAGAGGAAAGAGCATTCCTAGATTAATCCTAAAAAACCAATTCTTGTCTCAGATAGAGGGCAGGAAAACAATGAAAAAAATACTTCCCAAAATAAAACTAAAAACCAATGCCCCTGAGGAAGGTGTATGCAAAAGTCTTTAAGAGAATACTTTCCAGTACAAATATTGATCTGCTGTTATGGTGAATGTTAGGGTGGCTCAGCATTTAAAAGTCCGTCAGGGTAATGAACTCACCTTAGAGTAGCGAAGAATAGAAAAAAGTCCTGAGTATCTCAGTCATTACAGAAGAAAAGCTTTTGATCACATCCAGCACAACTAAAACCCCAAAAAGAAAGCTGAAAGGAAATCAGTAAAGGTCATTGATGAAAAGGTCACCACTAACAGCCAGACAAATAAGGTTGAAAGTTTTTCCTTTCAGATCAAAAGGTGCAAAGAGAAGGATGTAGTTTGAATGTTAGAAGTCTCCTCAATAGGTTTCATGTGTTTGGAGACTTAGTCCCCACCAGGGAACTTGGCCATTAGAAATGGGTCTTAAGATTTCACACACAACACACACACACACACACACACACACACACACACAGAGAGAGAGAGAGAGAGAGAGAGAGAGAGAGAGAGAGAGAGAGAGA
>JABTXL010006712.1:19132657-19183972 GCA_025134845.1 Neodon shergylaensis | reverse complement strand
AGAGAGAGAGAGAGAGAGAGAGAGAGAGAGAGAGAGAGAGAGAGAGAGAAGATGGAGCCAGGCGGGAAGAAGGGTTCAGCAAGGGTGGAAGGGGGATTAGAGAGGATAATAGGAGATGATTACACTATATCATATGCATGTATGATATTGTTGAAGGTGAAAAAAGAATAAAATACTTAGAAAAAATATACCCAGAGAAACCAAAGACTTATATCCTGTCAAACTGCAAAAGAGATTAAAGAAGACACAAGAAATGGAAAGACGTTAATTATTATAAACTGAAAAAGTAAATATTATTAAATGTCATTACCATTCAGAATAGTTTGCAGAGCTCCTATAACATCTGGAATGATGTTGTTTTAGCAAAAGTAAAATAACCCATCCTAAAATTCATATGAAAGCACAGGGGATTGAGAATATCCAAAATAGTCTCTGGAAAGAAATTTTAAATTGGAGGTGCCATTTTTTTTATTTCAAAACATGTAATGAAACTATACTACTCATAACTGCAATTAGGGCAATACAAATACTACGGAAGAACAGAAATCCTAGAAATAACCCCTGTGCAAGTGGTCAAATGAGTTCATCAAATAGCAAAACCATTCAATGGAGGGGGAGTAGGTAGTTTTTTTTTTTTTTATGAAAGGGTACTTATCCACACACAGAAGAATGACGTTGGATCCCAATTCAAAGCCAATAGCTCACAATGCTTGCAGGAGCTAAGCAGAAGAAGCTACTGCTATAAACTCTGAGGAAAAAATGTAAAAGGAAGCTACATGACATTGGCTTTGGCCAGGACATCACATAGCACATCTAGTACTGTCATAGATATATGACTTATATATAAAAGTCAACACTCTTGTAGGGATATGATATAGAGCAATTGAAATTAATTTTTGCTCACAGTCATGGGTATAGCATATGACCTCTTATAGATATGCAGCAACAATTAACCCTTTGTACCTGGCCCAGTGACAGTAATAGCCATGTGCAATTTACTATTCATTGAAATATGTGATTTAAATGCAATTTTCAATTTAACTTTTATAGACCAATCAATACACTTTATAACATATCATGGTCTATATGAAGTCTCTAATTTTTAAAACCTTTGGAGGCACCAATATTATTCTACTAGTGGATCATTTGAATGTATGATTATACAATTTCCTTAAAACTAATTATTACAGGGAGTCAATATAGAAATTTTCTCCTGTAATTTTCACCATAACTTTCATTATACTGTAACTAGAAAAGGGACAGACTTGGTTCCTTCATAATTCTATACTTTTCCTTTCTAAAATTAAAAAAAGTAGAGTCTAATTGTTTCATATGGATAATTAAGTAAATTTACTTCATTTTTTTCATTTTAGTGTTAATTATTCATCATTCAAACTTTTGGGTATAATAGACATTAAATAAATAATTAACTGATAGGTAAAAGCAAATAAAATCAATGATTTTTCTAAGGTATTACACAGACACAAGCACATACATAGAGGAGGTTGTTCTCTTCTTCCTCCATGTAGACTCCAGGGATAGAACTCAGAACTTCTTGTGTGGTGACAAGCACCTTTATCTGCTGAGACTGGATGTTGGCCGAATTTTCTAGGTATCTAGCGCAGTCCTGCAGGATGTCGCACAGACAAGGAAGCCCTCTAGCAGAACAAACTTCCACAGCTCATGCTCAAATCTCCAGATGCTCTCACCTGCCACTATTTGAAAAACCTGTGTTCATCACATGCGGATGTACTCGGTGCATTTCTCAATGTGTGGGACCAAAGGTGTCTCAAGTAGAAAAATGATGGGATTAATTTGTTTATTTAGCATTGGCATATTATTTTATATTCTTTTACAATATGTTTTTATAATAAGATTTCTTTTAATTATTTTTATTTTATTTATTAAACAAAATGAGTTTAGACTAATTAGTATATACTTTGGTCAATCCCCTTGACTTTAAAAGGATAGTTAGTAAAAATTGGGCTAAATCTGAAGGAAAATCTGTGATCACTATACTCCATGTGAATTTACTTCATTCATAGAATCTAACCTACATTTCAGCTGTGTTCCGATAATAATCTGATAAATAATCCTCAGCACATTTTGACCTTTAGTTTCTTAAGTGTGTGGTAATTTAAAACAAAAAAAATGTATAAAAATTTACAAAATCAAGACCAACCGAAAAGTGCATTAATTTGTGTTAACTTGCAAGAAAAAGCCTATGTTGGTGAAAACTCGGTGGATGATGAGTTAGCAGAGCGAAGAGGGAGTCATGACGTCTTACAATTTTTCAAATGTGGCAACAGAAAATAATGTCAACCAAGTGATGTGGCTCCAGCAGTCATAAACATAAACGCAGAATTGCAGCATTGTTTGGAAGCGAAGAAACCCTATGGCTGAGTTTATGGAAGCTGACACTGAGAAGAAGCTGAAATGGCTTTAACTGATGATTCTGTATCCAAGTTTGCTAATCATTGTTCATTTAAAATAGTAAATTTAGTTAACCATGCAAAAGAACAAGCCAAGAGACCATCAAGAAAATATTATCAGAAAGGAGGACAAAAGAGGCTAATGGGGGTGGTATGTGCTCAAAATATATTGCATACTTGGAGGAAAAGGTCACAATGAAACCATTATTATGTATAACTAATATATGTTAATAAAAATTAAATATAGTCATATCCATACTCAATCGGTAAGGTCCCAATTTGGCAGATTTGTAAATGTCAAAGACATAGAATTTTCTTTAATGATACTTCAATCATCCACTAAAAATGTCATTGAAAAAATCACATTGGCTCCTTATTTCAGGCTTCCATGTGAGTGATTCACATACACTGGGCACTTTATTCACAGGGAATCATGTTACACTTACTTCAAGAAAGCCACTAAATTTTACCTTGTCGATAGAAGCCTATGGACTTAATTCTTATAACCATGTGTGGGTACATCTTTTAAATAATACGTTCATTCTATTAGTCAGACAAGTATCCACCTTTAGGAAATTACATTTAAACATGCCACCCATGTTGATGCATTTGGTATGGTGGTCATTAGTACTTACTCATGGTGTATAGCAGTATTTTAGGACAATGGATTTATCCAGTTTCTTTAAAGGAACGAACAATATTAGATCGTGACACGAATATCTAATTATCTAATATTCTATGCTTGGGACCTATATTTAGAAATAATTAATAGCTATGCTAATAGAAAGGTTGATGGATTGGAATTACTGATTAGATAAACATGATTGCTTCTTATCTATATATACTTTTTAGGTAACATAGCTTCCTTGAAACAAATACAATTTTAAATGTAAGATAGAAAACTAAAACTACTTTAGGAAAGCAGGGAGAAAATGTAAGTTATGGACATAGGCAAATGCCATTGTTTTGTCTTCCTTAAGCTTCTTTTGTCAACTTCAGTAAACACACAGACTTAAGAGATTGTACTACCGTAACAGTTCAGTGCATTCTCTGTGGGGAAATTGCTGCTACCAGACAGAGAGACATGGGGCTATTATTTGTTGCATCATCTACAAAGCCGAAGGCCCACTCATTGACTCAAACACTTGACTTTTCCCATTACTGGTTTTCCCATTACTGGTTGATATATATATCAGGAGAGGAAAGACATAAGTGATACCAGACACCTGGTTCGTTAGTCATCCCCGCATCATGTATTGCCATGGCATGCATTCTGCCTGTGAACTGGCAAATGTTAAGTGTCTTAGCAATCAAGGAAAACAGGTGTTGGGTTCAAAGCTAAACAGCACTGCTTTTTCTATTTTTACCATATGAAGCTCTCATTTAGAACTCTGTGCTTTTTCAATGATGGAGAAAGAGATGGATATACAAATACAAGTAAATATCAAACAAGATCAAATTCCAGAGGACAGGGCATGCCTTTTCCTCTCATTCCTGTTACTTCTTGGTTATGTCTACAAACCCATGAAAATGGGAATATGGTCTGTAATTTTCACTAGGATTAGTAATCCTGAAAACAGTTTATTTTGAGAATTATGAGCCTTCTAGGGGCTCATGAATTATGCAAGTGGCATGTCAGAAGACCTGAAGCAGCCCCATTCTGTGTTGGCAGCACCAGTTCTGCATACTGTCTTTCATTGGTATAAAATCATGTGAGAACTTAAATTTGAAAGAAGAAAACTAGAATGTTTGGATTATAATGAAAATTCTAGGTATGATTTCAGTGCAGGTCTGTCTCTGAAAATAGTGTTCTGGAGATTCAAAGTTTACACAGTGCTCTACATTTTTAATACACAGAAATAAACCTGAAAGACTGTACATGTAAGCCTCTATGGACATTTGCATTCAGAGCTCTCTTGGATTTTGTAAATCTCAGTAAAAATGCCCAAGCTTCATCTGAAACTCAGTTGGAGGATTCTAAATCCTAACACATACTCAACTCTTGTGATAGAAAATGGAATTTGATAATCGGTAGATAAGAACGTATGTTTTTCAATAAGTGCTGGTTTCTTAATGTCGGTACTTGACTACCTAAAGATGCCAGAAGTCTATGGTTACATGATAGTGAGGGGTGGAACTGTGGGATGTCATGATGCTCATGTCATTCTTTGAAGGTTGTGATGATTAATTTTATAAAGAAAATATCAACTATTCTAACACAGGCTAAAATGCTGATATCAGAAGGAAAGCTTTGAAGGATTTGTATAGCTCACCGCATAAGGACCTGAATTCAATTTGAAGTACCAATAAAGAAAACAATACAAAACTTCAGTAAGAGTCCCAAAGACATCAGATAAGTTAACTTACTAAATAGCCTGGTATGTAGTATCAAGAATGTATTTCATAAACTGCATTTCCAGTAGCATTGTTAATTCTAGAGTGTGTGCTTAATTCCTTATGTTATTATTCCAGGATTGGGAAAAACAGTAATACAGTAGAAAGGTTTTATAGTTTACTGGGAAGCTTTCTTGTATCAGATACTATAGAATGTATATATAGACTCACCATACTCTATCTCTGCAGCATCTCTTGTAATCCATGCATTAAAATCAGCATCGTATGGGGGAATCAACTGAGGTTTGGTACTTTGTTAAATAGCAAGGCACATGTGATCCTAATCTAAATGCTACACCCTGCTATCTCTATGGTTGGGCATTTTCAGGAGAAATCCAATGAAAGGAAGGATATTGTTGATTCTAGTAAGCGTTTGCATGAAATAATGCGAACACTGTTGGTCTTGGCTGGGTGGAGGAACAAGTGAATGGAATATGGACTTGACAGTTTAGGATAAAATCTAAGCAGTTAGTATCTCATAATACCTGGTGAATTCATGGAGAGCAAATGAGAACATGGGTATTAGGAGGAGATCTGCAGTAAGAGACTGAATAGTACTAAGTGTTGACATGGCTCTGGGTTTAGACTGTTGTGAAGGAGCTGGTGTAAAGCTCTTTAAGGATAGAAGTACTTAATCCAGCCAACTTCTTAGGTACAGCGAGTGAGAGAGATCTGAGTCTTTTATATTAGTACTTGTAGTGCACTGTGTAAGAAAAATGATGAGTGTTTCTGAATGGGATATAGATCAGAGGTAGATGCTTGTCAAGCAAAAGCAAAATCCTGGGTTCAATTTCTAGTCCCACAGAAATTGAAAAAAAAAAAAAACAAATTCACTGCTTCATAACCCACTGTGTTCCTTCAAATGGAATTTCACACTTTTCTTGGATTCTGATCTTTCTTTTGTGGAGCAAACACATTAAGAAGAGTTGTAGTCTTATTACTGATTGTGGAAATGTTAATTTAATTCTAACTTCATAAAATGACAATCTTAAATTTTCTTTATTAAATATTTTGCATGATACCATGATATAATTTAACAAAACTGAAAAAAAGGTTTTGTTTTCACAGAAATAACTAGCTCCCATTTTAGGAATGAAATATTATGTGAATGAGGTAAGTTTTTATTAGTAATTATTTCTTATTTTCACGAAAGCTTGTTTAATTTCTGTTTGTTCTTAAAAACATCATTTCTTTGTTAAAAAGATCTTAGGATGTGTTTTCAAAATCTTATTCTTGTTATGGAGTGCCAACACTCCAGCATTCAGGAGGCAGAAGCAGGCTGATCTCTGTGAGTTTGAGGCCAACCTGGTCTACATAGTTGATTCTTGAGCAGCCAAGACTAAATAGTGGGATGCTGTCTTAAAAAAAAAAATCACAAAAGCAGATTCTGAGTTCTCTTCTTGTCTTGGAATTTAACATCATATCTGAAAACAAGTTTTTTTTTCTTTTAGTGCTCAGGGCAATTATATCAGTTTAGTAAAAGTATGAGCCTAGGAAATACTTTTATATTGAAATCTAATTTCCCAGACCCCTGACCAGTGTCCCATGATCCTAGCAGGTAGAAGTCAGCCACAGGCTCACCCAGTATAAACATGTAGTGGAGAAATGGAGAGAAGCAGAGCTGAAGACACACGTTGGGTGAGGAAGAGGCTAACACAAGTGGCCTGTGCTGCCACCTGGGGCAATGTGATGTCTGGGTTCATAGCCCTACCGCAGCAGGTTCCTCCATAAAGACCGTGTTACCACTGAAGTCTGTGAGAATGCCCAGGGTCTAGGTTGTCACCTGAGGCCGTGCTAGTGTTTGAGGGCCACACAGTCACTGGGCCGTATGGATGTGAGTGGCCTGTGCCACCACCTGGGACCATGGTGAAGTAGGGGCTGAGCCGCAGCCTAGCCCTACCTGCTGCTACGATCTGTGTTGATGTCTATGGGTCCCGTTACCACCGGGTGTCATGGGAGAGCTGGCCCTGGTGACCCGGGACCCTGGAGAACTGCTGCTCTTCGTCAGATAGATACCATTCCCTGCCACCCTTGCCTCCATATCTGGCGCCAATGGCATGGATGCTGGAGAGCTTGCTCTGACCTTCGACTGCCCTTGGAGAACAGGCCTCCGCAAACAAAATAGCACAATGTTTATTTATTTTATTTTTTTGGGGGAGTGGGGTGGGACTGCAGGGGTGCAAGGGTGGAGCGCCTACGTGGAGGATCTGAGAAATTGGTGGGATTGGGTTATATGATGTGAAATTCCCAAAGAACCAATAAAAAATTATGAAAAAATCCATTACCCTTTCATGTTGAAGAATGAAGTTCACTGAGATCAGACAGATTACTACTTATTGTAATTATTAGAGGAATTAGTTCTTCTTGCCTATAAAGGGTAAAATATACTGGTTTTGCATGTATAAGATATGAATTATATACAGTCTAGACAATTATTAAATGTGAAAACTGCAATGGATCAAAATTTCATTTGAAATATTTTTATCCCTTTGTCCTAAGTTAATTATTTTTTGTTCTGCAAACACTGATTTTCAGTTGCCGTGAAACACTCAGCCAGATAAGACATAATGGCAGTCTGTCCTCAGCCTTCTCCTTGTCCCATGCTTCCTTCACAGCTCCTTGTGAAGGGTAACCCTAGACACACTGTTTATTCCAAGAGACACTGGTCCACACCAGCACAACTTTTATTGAGCTTAAATATTTTCTTTGCCCAACATGAGGCACTGTATAGGAAAATGAATTTTTCTGATTCAAGATTTTTTTTAAAAAAAAATTCTTATGTTTTGTATGACAAAAAACAATGTATCTTCAATAAAAAAATAGAAAAAATTCCATACATTTAAGGAAATACCATACACATTTTAGCACATACCCACTTTAGCAAACTAAATACCATTTATCATCCATTTATAGGCTCTCAACCTTCAGGGCTATATTAAACCTGCTTGTTCCTTTTTGTTACCTTGACACAAGCTAAAGTCACCTGGGAAGAAAAAACTCCAAATGAGGACTTTCTTCTGCTAGATTGGCCTCTGGGTATGTCCGTAGGACACTTTCTTGATAAATGATCAATTTGGGAGGTCTAGCCACAGTAGGCAGTGAAATCCCTGGGCAGGTGGTATTGGGTTGTTTATGAAATCAAAATACAATATCTATTAGTGAACAAAGAGGCCCTGTATTCGGCAGAGACTGTGGAGGGGTACGTGACAGGGTTTGGAGGTAGATAAGGAAAGGGATACATATAGTAATCATATTATAATCTCAAAAAACATTCATTTTTGAACGAAAGGCCGATTAAGCTATAAATAGGCAGTCAGTATACAGCCCTCCTTCTTGGACCCTGCTTCAGTTCTTGCCTCCATATTAATGCCCGGGCTTTACCCTTCATGATAGACAATAACTTGTAAGCAAAAATATATATTTTCTTCCCCAAGCTGGTTTTTGTTAGATTTTGTTTGTTTTTGTTTTCATCACACATACGTGCTATATGTACATACACTATATAATGTGCAGCTTCTTGTGTGGATAATGAACAATGAAACTGCACAGATTAATTTTGTTGCCAGTGTCTATGCAGGTGCATGGAGTATTTCCTGCATAATCACTCTGCTTTGTTAGGTTAGGGTGTACCATGATATTGTACTGGCCTTGAACTTCGCATCTTAACTTCCCAGAACTCTTGCCCCCTATAAAAATGCTTTAAGGCCTCCCAGTTTTGCCCTTTTAAATATCACTGTAACAAGACGGCTGCTTGTCCCTCCTGGCTGCCCAGAAACAAAATAACCACACAAAACTGTATTAATTAAATGACTGCTTGGCCCATTAGCTCTAACTTTTTATTGGCTAAGACTTACATCTTAATTTAACCCATTTCTAGTAATCTGTGTATCACCACATGGCAGTGGCTTACCGGCAAAGATTCAGTTTGTCTCTCCCTAATGGCTCCATGGCGTCTCTGACTCCACCCTTCTTTCTCCCAACATTCAGTCCATCTTTCCCTGCCTACCTAAGTTCTGCCCTATTAACAAGCCAAGGCAGTTTCTTTATTCATTAACCAATGAAAGCAACACATAGACAGAAGGACCTCCCACACCATATCATGAACTTCTGTCCAAGTGTATTGAGACTGGAGAAAACATAGATGTTTGTCCTTTCGAACAATTCAATTATGTCAACCAGGAGAGGTTGCAGTGGCCATGATGCAACCGTGCTATTACGTGCAGTAAGTATTTTCTGAATTTGGCATCATGGTCACAGGTTTAGAGACTTCTTTGTGACTGCATTCTTACACATTGACAATCTTAGGGGAAGCTTTCAAGAGACCATGGCAAAGATCCACAAAGACGGTCACACCTCCTTCCAACAGGAGCATTTCCTTGTGAAGGGGCTGTGAACAAATTCTAAGCTTCACCTGCATTCCATTTACTTCCTGATCCTACACACATGCAAAGGGTTGATTTGTTTCAAAAGCTCGTTCGAGTTTAACTGATTTTCACCTTTTGCAAAAATAACCATGCACAACCAAAATGCAGATTAAGCCAGTCAAATTTTCGTTCCTACTGAGGAATCCAGGGTCTCCAGATACTGTATGAGCATAGAGGGTTTAATTGAAAAAGATATTAGAACAACTGGTGTTGCCTATTCAAAAGCTAGAATTTCAAAATACCCATCTCTGTCATTTTGTGGTTAATTTTTTGTGCCCCATGCATATTTTTTTCTTTTAATGCAGATAAACTTCCACTTACAATAGCATATTTAATGTAACGGCTTTAAATCCCAATGTTTTCCTTTGAGATGAAATTTATGTGAAGGAATGCGGCGTCTGTCTCACTTAACCCAGTTTCGCCTCATCTGTGGGCAGTATGTTTGAGGAATTCAATTTATGATACCTTGTGGGAATTTTTTCTTAGGCACACTGTATATCAAGTAGTTTTGTGGTTTTTGAAGGAACTTTTTGGCATGCAGAGGCATTTCTCAAGCTGTGCAAAGCAAACCTTTGTGCTGTCTGGGCAGCAAACTACTTAAAATGCACCCAGAAACATTAGCTGTGATATGTATATTTGGGTAGACATTGAACTGTTTCCCTGTTTAATTGGGATACTCCATGCTAATCCACAGCGTGGACACTGCCCGCTATCTTCATTCTACCCATTATTTCTCTGGAGGGCATAGTAAGAGAAATAGATGCTCCCACTATCTTCATGCAGCTGTTCCCCCCTTTTCAGCTCTTTCTCAGTGGGCAAATAGAAGAAGAAATGGTAGCAGCAATGCTAGCATTGCAGAAGAGAGCATGCGTATTTGCTTTCCCTCGGAACTAAGCAAGCCACGATGCTGACTCCAGTGATGGCTGAATTTTAGTCTTTGTTTCCTTCTGTTGTCATGTAGCATATACAGCCTTGAACAGTGAAGGATTACCTACCTTCCGGTTGTGGCACTAAAATGCAAGATTTTATTTCTATGGCCAGCCTTTTATATTTTTTCCATTTTCCCTCAGTTCCCAGGAATCTAGTGATTTATCCTTTCCTAGTTAAATTCTCCCATGTGATTCTCTGGGGCAGGACTCAAGATAAACTCGAACCTGGTACATTTTGCATTTTTCTTTTCTACTGTATTTGGAGCCCCAGAGAGAAAGACACCATTGTAAGAACTTCAGGTTTATGTCAGATAGTCAGGGCTCTAGGAACAGGTTTCAACAGGTTACAGTTAACAACCAGTATCCACAGTAGACTCAACAAGACTCTACATAGACCCCAATCTCCATTCATTTCTCAGTTCAGATGTAAACTAAACCCCATCAGGCACCTTTGGTCCTTAGAAAACATCCGGTGGCACTGTAGCCATCATAGTGAGGCAAACCAGTATCTTTCCTAGAAGAAATCACTTTAGTTTCTTTTCAACGATTTTCAAAGAACAGAAGTAGAGAGTCTTATGAGGATAAAAAGGCACTCCCATCTAGAGATGAACTTGGACCCAATTACAGTGTGAATATAATTTTCAGGTATTATCTTGGATCCTCAGTTAAAACTGACAAAGGATACACTAACAATACCATGACTGGTTTGCAGAATATATGTGTGTGTGTGTGTGTGTACATAAATACACATGGCTATTCTTTGTAATAAGACAACAGATAGCTTTATTCAGAACTTTCATTGACATTTCACTTTGTTTTCATATCAAATTTTGTGCATAAATTCTGTTTAAAATATAGTGCCTTATGATTAAATAATTATCTTGGAATACTCATGTTTTTAGGTAAATAATATTTCACTGTTTTCTCATTTCCCTTTTCTTCTGTAGAACAGTGGCTCTGCCTGTCAGGAGGATTCCCCCAGCCTGCAGCACGAGGCTAGTGGATTCCTGGATGTCTAATATTGTAGAATATGACCTGGAGAACAGCTGCCATCATTTAACCCTTTGTAGTGATACACTGGGACCTGTCCTGGAGGCACAAGTTGTGTATTTGAAGTCATTGCCTTTAATGTGTTTCCCTATTGGCTGCAAGCTTTCCTCAATTTAAGTTTCTTCTCCTCTAATCTATGACTCTCACTAGGATACATGTGGGATTTAAAAAATATATGTTAAAACGAATCACATAAAACTTTTTTTTCAGACTGGTTTAGTAAGTGTACAGTTTAGTCCTGTCAAGTTAAATATATTTGCATGGATGTGGTGGAGCTCCAGATATTCTTCATCGATCAAGTATAGACTTAAAACTCATTGAACGGCAATTCCCTCCATCCCACTCTTCTCATGCCCTGGCAACTACCAACTTACTTTATCTACGAATTTTACTGTGCTGGGTATTTTTTATTACTTCAGTTGCACAGCCTGTTAAACAACTGAATTATAGCATTTAACACGATGATTTCAATCTACAGCTACATTATAGTACAGGAAAATTTTTTTTTCATAATCAAACTGAAAAAAAAAAACCATCGCATGTACATGCCATATATTTTTTACCTGCTTATCACTGAGGACATTTTGACTGTCTTCACATTTTGTATATTTTGAATTGCTACGATAAGAACATGTGTGTCAAGATACTCTTTGAGGCTCTTTCTGTAGTATTTTGCACTATCGCTTTCCAGAATCAGGTCAAGCATGGGGAACTTTGCACTTAATATTTTTGAGCTCCACGACACTGTTTTCTCTAGCCATTTTATCTTTTAACATTCTCACCAAGAGAACACAGGGATTCTAATTTATGCTAAATTCTTGAAACCTTTTTCAATGAAGGAAAGAACTTAAAATAACTTTGTATAGCCAATGAAATAATTAATGATCAGGAGCAAAGAGATGACTTATAAATTGGAGAAAGTCTTATTAACTGTACATCAAAAATGAGAAGAACTAAAAATTAAAAACAAAATATAAATCAATGGGCAAATGAAGATTTTGTGTGAGACTTTTTTGAAATTTCTTCTTATTTATTTTTTGTGTCTTTCACATCATACATCTCTATCCCATTCCCTGCATATCTGTAATTTGCCCTTTCAGCCCCCTCGTCGATATGATTTCAGAGAAAAAATAGAAAAAGGGTGGCTCTCATTGTGGAAGCTGTAGTGTGACATAGTGAGCCTTACAATAACAAATACTTTGTAAAACAGGAATCAAAAATGGACAATAAATATATGGAAAAGCATTCCGCATCCTTACTTCTTGATGCAATAGGGAAATACAAATTAAAATTCTATTGAGGATTCATCTTCTTTGAGTTAGAATGGCTATTACCAGGAGAAAAAACATCATATATAGAGAAGGATGTAGTATTGGGGAAAGAAAAATATACATTGCTTCTTGGAAGACAAAATAGTCTGGCCTCTATGGAAGTCAATATGAATGTTCCTTAATACAATTTTTTAAAAATATGATAGCTAAACCATGCCTAGGATTATACTTCAAGAAAAAGTCATTATGTATCAGAAATACCTACAGATCCCAATACCCAGGACATTAACAGCATCTAAAGTTTGGGACTAACCTTAATATCTGTCAAAGGAGAGAATAAAGAAAATGTACGTAGACAATGAGATTTGATTCAATGATAAAGAATGGATTTATATAATGATGATGACCACTAAGCGAGACAGGCACACCCAGGGGCAGATTCCTATGTTAAGGCACCCTAGGTGCCCTTTGTTTTATTTTCAACTGAAACTTGTTACCAGCTGAGTATGCACAGAAGCATGCCTCTTTATTGTTTTAAGTGCTGTACCCATTAGTGGAGCATGCTCATGCAGGGACTAACACTTGTGCTCATATGTATAGCTTCCCTGCATAAAGCTCCCAATGTTCTTTTGTTTGAGGAAGGCACTGTTTTGGAAATGACTGTGGTGATTTCCTTCTCTGCCTCAGGTATTACCTCTTTCTCTATTATGTCTTCACTGTATTTATTTTGGCTTTGTACTAACAGAAATGAAAAACTAACATGTAGCCAAATTGCATGTGGTTACTAGTTTCAGGAAATTTAATGGAATTGGAGACTATCGTGATAAATGAAAAATTATACTCAGAAAGAATAATGTGGAATGTCTTCTCTCATATAGAAATACAGAAACCTAATTTTAAGAAGATGGAAGGCAGGTGATAGATATCAGGTAGATAAATGGATACCTACTCTCTCTCTCTCTCTATCTATCTATCTATCTATCTATCTATCTATCTATCTATCTATCTAATCATATATACACATTTATATCATATCTATATATTACATATGATGAATTATGGATTGATCAGTATATGATAAATAGAGATACATAGAGATAGATGATAGAGATAGATAGATATAGAAGAAAGCATTGTCTTAGAGTTTTAATTAAGTCATAATTTGGTTACTAGAGCTTTTTCTCCTCCCCCCCCCTGCCCCAGGCTAAGCAACCCACCTGACCCAGTATAGGAATTAAATAGACAAGGTATGGTGAAAAGGAGAGAAATGGGATTTAATATATATGCATGTATATATTAAATGAAAAAACAGATAAAGATAAAGGGGTTCGGTGACCCCCCAAGTCCATCTTTGTGCTTTTGTTGTGAATATTAGACTTAAAGGGAAATTCAGAACAGAAAGTAAAGTAAGCGTAATTGAGGGGCAGTCTTTCTTGGGATGACAGTCTAGTGTCCCTGCAATTTCAGGTGACTGCAGATTTAGGACAAAGAATCTTACCTTTGTGCCTTTTACCTTGAAGAGGAACAAGCTAAGTTAGGTAGATGGATATCCTTGGAGTGGCTAAGACGTTTATGCCGAATCAAGCAGGCATGTGATTCCCAGTAAAGGACACAAACACAAGTGAACTCAGAGATGCCAGGCTTGTTTCCCTGCTTCCTTACATTGTAGGCTAGAGTCAGAAATCCATGCTGTCTTGAAAAGCAGTGTTTAAGTGCATGCTAGACTTTTCAGTCTCTCTGGCTTCCAAGCTGACAACTCAGACCTGATGCCTCCAATGTGATGAGGACATCCATGACTTCAAGCTCAATGTGGAATAACACACAATCTCTGACTTCTTCTAATGCACAATGCTATCCAAGCTTTCTGTTTACTTTATTAGAAACCTTCCTACTAGGAGTGAGGTGATGCCACATTATGGGTTACTTTTAAACAGCAAACAACTTCTTTATAAACACATAAAAATTAGCATTACTGATTGTGGAAGTATAGCAGTCAGGGTCAGGAATAATTGATAGAATCAGGCCTGGTTGGTGTTTTGTGACAAGTGGCTGCTGGACCCATGTCAACATCTTTCGCATGGCTCAGCAGGTGTAACCTTTTCAGCCGCATGGGATCTTGTTGTCATCCTCCATAAAGACAGCAAGTTCATGCAAGACATATGCACGTTACCCTTGTCCCCATACTGCCTGTGCTCACTCATGATGTCAGCTGCTTCAGAAAATGCATGGTTGCTCACATGGTTCTTCATCTGCTTGGCAATGATGATAAGAGAGAGGCAGGAGACGGGTCACTGTTGCACATCCAGGTTAGGATGCACCAGGGAAGGAAGGAAGGTTAAGTTCAGTAGAACAGGCTTAGGATGGCTAACCTTGGGGACATGGAGGTGAGATACAAGACACTTACGTCATTTTAGAACATCTGCAAAATGAGTTGAAGGAGGGCATAGCGTGGAAGGCAGGAAAACTGATTTTTCCAAAGAAATTACTAAGCCTCAGGTGGAGAATACCTTTCAGCTAGTGGTAGGCAACCTTATGCTAAATTTTCACCATGCTCTGTGGAAGTGGGGACTCTATCCTGTCTATTCATGGTCAGAGATGATGACAGTTTTGTAGATGTCGAACTTATAGCTGATAGTGTCCTTGGTGTTTTCTCTGGAGGAACTGTAAGTCTGTTCCAAGGTGAGGCTCTTCTCTGTATTTCCGAGCTATCAAACATATTGACCCCAAGAGCTTGTCAAACATAAACCACAGCTCCTACCCAGATGGTGACATTTTATTATCAACTTTCATCAAAAGATGATGCAAAAATGATGACAGTTGGGATATTTTTATGCTGTTGGCAATGTTTGGAAAGTGATTTTCTTTAAAGTACCACAGATAACACTGCATTGGCATCATTATACACTCTACACTGCTTTCTCTAAAAAAAAAAAGACTCTAAATCTTACTCTACTTTTCTGGGATTAACCACACCTACATACACCTTATAGATACTTGTGATTGATTTCATACAACTCCACAGTCCTTCAATCTGATCAGTTTCCTCATATTAGCAGATCCTATTCTCTTTATCCATGATGCCTTTAGCATCTTTTCAGCAGAGACAAGTTGTCAATGATGTACTGAAATTACATGATGTGTTTTGTTTCCTAACCTGGATGTTTAATCTTTCTGGGTCTGGGTTACCTCACTCAGGATGTTGTTTTTTTTTTCTAGTTCCATCCATTTGCATGCAAATTTCATGATTTCATTGTTTTTTTACCTTTTAGTAATACTCCATTGTATAAATGCTCTATATTTTCTTTATCCATTCTTCTGTTGAGGGACATCTAGGTTGTTTCCATGTTCTGGTTATGACAAATAATGCTGCTTTGAACATAGTTGAACAAATATCCTTGTAGTTTGATCGAGCCTCTTTGGGTATATGCCCAAGAGTGGTATTGTTGAGTCCTGAAATAGGTTGTTTCCCAAATTTCTGAGTAACTGCCATACAGATTTCCATAGTGGGTTATAAAGGAGAATTTGAGGGAACAGCATAGTTGAGATGGAGGAAGGACAAAAATGAGAGCAAAGAAGGAGATATTTTGATTGAGGGGGCTATTATGGGGCTAACAAGAAACCTGGCACTACAAAATTCCAAGGAATCCGCAAGGATGACTCCAGCTAAAGTCCTAAGCAATTGAGGAGAGGGTGCCCGAACTGGCCTTGTCCTGTAGTCAGATTGATGAATATCTTAAATGTCACCATAGAACCTTCATCCAGCAACTGATGGAAACAGAGGCAGAGACCTGCATTACTGGACTGGGTTCTCAAAGTCCAGTTGAAGAGTATGAAGAATGATAATATGAGCAAAGAAGTCAAAATCATGATGGGAACACCTGCTGAAACAGTTTACCTGAGCTAATGGGAGCTCACTAACCAGCTGGACAGGGAGGGAACAAGCAAAGAATCATACTAGACCCTCTAAATGTGGGTGACAGTTGCATGGCTGGGGCAGACTGCAGGGTCACTCATAATGGCACTAGGATTTATCCCTACTCTTGTACTGACTTTTTGGGAACCCCTTGTCTTTGGATGGATACCTTGCTCAGCCAAGATACAGTAGGGAGGGCCTTGGACCTTCTCCAAAGCAATGTACCTTACCCTCTCTGCTAAGTGGATGGGAGGTTGGTGGAGAAGTGTTGGGAGCAGTGAGACCCCAGATCCTGAATTTCTTGTAATCCCCTGATCTGAGTGCCTACAGCTGCTCTGAGCATGAGACCTTCAAGAGTTTATGATGGCAGGAGAGTGGTTTCTGGTGGGTTTGGCTTGGGCATGGCTATCTCTATATAAGCTGCCCCTGAACACAATAAAGGGGGCATTCTTGGGGAATTCAAGGATGACCTGTATCTCTGTCTCTCTGTCTGTGTGTGTTTGTGTATTTTAACCTTTAGCCCCCTTGCCCGAAGCTCGCGAACTGGGTGCCAGCGCACAGAGCGCAGACACGGGGGCGCAATGCGTGGCAAAGAAGTTCAGGGAATGGGAGGAGAGGAGGGAGTAGGATTCGTATAAAAACTGAAAAAAGATAGTTTTTTTTGTTTAAAAAAGTAAAATTAAAAAAGATAGAATTGTTAGAGATATATAACATTGCTTGCTAAGAAAATGGAGGGGTCAAAATCTCAGGAATGCTGGTTGCCTATAGGGCTTTGAAATGTAGAGTACCAGATATGTTCTTGGAACTTTGTGAAGGAACTCAGCCTAACTGACTCCAGCATAGGAGGTACTTCTTGTGCTTTAACTTACATAACTGTATCATACTATATTTTTGTTAACTCGAACCACCAAGTTTACAGTAATTTTTATGAGAGCAATAGAAAATGGACAAGGACTATTAACCTAAATACTACTACATCTAGAAAAGATCTTTTATTGCTCTTTTACTTAGAAGTCCTAAACAAAATGGCTGTGATTTTTCAACCTCTTCTATTAAGTCACATAAATTTATGAATTCTTTTCTTACCAACGTGAAGATTATGAAAAGATTAGTGTATGATGAGAACACACATTCTCACTGCACAGACTGTCACATAAGAAAAAACTGTTTTAGTAAAGTGAAGTTACTGCAGGAAACATATTGTAGGCACAATGAACCAAATAAAATGATGTCTCAAAGCATTCTATGGTGCAGGCTGTCCTGGATATGAGAAGACACTATTAATCATAATTTCTGGAAAACATTTACATACCTGCCATATACTGGTATTTGCAGGCTTGTTAGTCCAGATAGTGTTTGCTTCCATCAACTGTTTTGTCTAGATGCACATAGAAAATCCACGCTGCCACACATCTGTTCTCTCATAATGTAATTTGGGGCCAGCAATGGAAACATTTCCCTCATTTCAATGTTTCACTCAGTACAGAAACATACGTTTAGTATTGGTTAGCTTGGCAGCATCTCAACGCAGGGACAAACTCTCATCTCCAATTCTTCTCCCCTTGGTCACTGTAGAAAAGAAAGACATATAATATGAACTAAATTTTCTCCAATTGGTCATCTTACAATGAATACCAATTTCAAAAAATCATACTGTGCATGATTCTCTTACATAGACCCTACATGCTAATTTATAGTAAATAAATTAAAATTAGATTTTTTCAAAAGTTGATTTCTAAGCTTGTTTTATGTTATAGGAGGTCCTTCTGTTTATGTGTTGCTTTCATTGGGTAATCAATAAAGAAACTGTTTGGCCTGATAGGACAGAACTTAGGTAGGCAGACAAGACAGAACTGAGTGCTGGAAAGAAGGGCATAAGAAGAGGCCATGGATCTCCTGCCTGAGACAGACACTGGTTAGAATCTTGCTGGTAAGCCACAGTTACATGGCTATACACAGATTAATAGAAATGTGTTAAATTAAGAAATAAAGTTAGCCAATAAGTAGTTAGAGCTAATGGGCCAGGCAGTGTTTAAATGAATACAGTATCTGTGTGATCATTTCAGGTGTAAGCTAGCTGGGCAGCTGGGACAGAGCAAACCCCCCTCCCCCAGCTCTCCTTATAACAGTTTTATATGCCAAAGGCTTCTTATTTTAAAATATTATTCCTTGTTTTTAATCTTTCCATCACTACTATGGATGGTTTTTAAATTGCTATATCTGGGGGTTTGTAGTCTAATAGATGGAAAGTAGTCTGTGAATGTTGTCTGAATGGATGAATATTCTAATGATGTGTATTAATTCCTCACATATATTTTAGACTGAAAACTAGTAATCACTGCTCTTACTCTGTACCTCTGAGGAAAAATTCTTATTTTTTTTTTCTTTTTCTTTTTTTCTTTTTTTTTTTTTTTTTGGTTTTTCGAGACAGGGTTTCTCTGTGGCTTTGGAGCCTGGCCTGGAACTAGCTCTGTAGACCAGGCTGGTCTCGAACTCACAGAGATCCGCCTGCCTCTGCCTCCCGAGTGTTGGGATTAAAGGCGTGCGCCACCATCGCCCGGCAAAATTCTTATTTCTTAAGACCCATCCATTTCTCTGAACACTGATAAAAGTTTTCTCCTCTGCCTGGAAGAGGTCATGACCTCCCTTCTCTTCAACCTTCAGTCAACCTTGTTTTCTGTGTTTCTCACATTGCCTCTCTGGAAAAATTCTTTCATTTGTTATATTCTCCCCCCCCCCCCAGATATTCAGTCCTTTTTTCATATATGAATTCTGGTACTCAATATAGAAATATAGACTATAATGACAATATCCTTTTTCCAGTTATGAAATATTCTGCTAGAACCTCCTTACTTACCAATACAGCCACTGTAATCTAAAGAACAACCTATAATGTCTTCTTCCATTCTTCCTGATACCTGTACAGAAAAATCTCCTTTTCTCTTGTGTGAGTACAAAATACAGAACAACTACCACCCCCTTTGAAGCCACCTACCCATTTCTGTGCATGTGTGTGTTACTTCAGCGAACACCTACACCTTAGAAATGACTGTGGTTTGGGAATCTACATTAGCCTATATTTAGGTGCAAATAAACATGTTCTCTGTAGTAGGAAGTGAACAAGGCATACGAAGTTTGAAAAAGAGTAAGGTCAGCTCCCTCATCTTCTCTTCATCATTAGGGGAACTACAGGAATGTCATACAGAACACTCGCCTGTGATTCTGTTTGTAAAAATAAAAAAGAGAATGGCACATTCTAGAGAAACTAGGTTCCCTCACTGCATCCAGAACTTTTTCTTCTACTTTACAATCATTTTCATGCTCATGTTTCTGGTGACAGCTTTTTATGGCTCAGCAATTTAACTGCATTTACTTCCCATTTTCTGTGCAAAACTGATACCTTTGGGAAAAATTAATAAATATTGTATTGATTGTTTTCAGAAACAAAAAAAAACTCAGTTAAACATTTAGCAATACTCTCAGGGGACTATTGGAAACTCTGGGTTTCCCACAAGATGACTGAATGCATAGTTCAACCAACTCTGATCAAGAGGATTTTTCCTGCAGAAAGAGCTTCTACATATTTTGGACTGTTTTCATTTAAGCAAATGTCTCACCAAGGGTGAATTCTCATATCCTCTAGAAAAGAATCTCCTCCTTGGACTGCTTCTAGATGTTTTCAGATTCTGTAATGGAATAATTATTATTGAACATTGATTTTTATTTAATAAATAGTCCAAGAAGAGCAACTTATATTGTTCATTTTTTCTTAAGAAAAACCATTATCTTCTAATGAGGCTCACATTTCTTTTCAATGATAATGCAAATGCTTTCTGCTTCTTGGACAAAGTCATTTTCAGTTGTGAGTAATATGAAGAGCATATAAAATGCATTGTGCTTATATATCTCTGGAAGAATCTTATTTAATACATTTAGGCAGTGATGATTGAGAATTTTCCTTAGAAGAGAAAGCAGTGCCCTCAATTATTATTTAGCCATGTTTAATATGAAATTGACGAAAATGCTTTTAAGTCTTTTAGCTCAAGACACAGTATTGCTTTGTGATTTAATTAGCTTGAACTATGACTTACTCTGTTATCTTTGGATTGCATCTGAGCATGCTGGCTTGTTCACAAACACTAGTTTTACAAAGACCAAGCATTGTTGTGTTGTTCAGCATTCTCACACTTTTTTAAAAATTGTGTTTCATATCCTAAATGTGAATTAAGAAAGTTACTGTTCCAGTGTGGGTCTCTGTCTCTATCTCCATCCATCACCAGATGAAGGTTCTATGGTGATGTGCAAGATATTCGTCAGTATTGCTATAGGATAGGGTCATTTCAGGTTTCCTATCCTCAGCTGCCCAAGGAACTAACTGGGGACATCGCCTTGGGCTCCTGGGAGCCACTCTAGGTTCAAGTCTCTTGCCAACCCTAAGGTGGCTCCCTTAACTAAGATTTGTGCTTCCCTGCTCCCCTAACCAACCTTCCTTTATCCCAATCATCCTGTTTCCCCAAGTTCCCCCCATCCTCCCCTTCTCACTTTTCTCTCCCCATCTTCCCTTACCCCCATCCCACCCCACCCCCAAGATCCCAATTTTTTTGCCCGGCAATTTTGTCTACTTCCCATAGCCAGGAGGATAACTATATGTTTTTCTTTGGGTTCACCTTCTTATTTAGCTTCTTTAGGATCACCAATTATAGACTCCGTGACCTTTATTTATGGGAGAAGAAGGAGGGAGAACATGAGCAAGGAAGTCAGGACCACGAGGGGTGCACCCACCCATTGAGACAGTGGGGCTGATCTATTGGGAGCTCACCAAGGCCAGCTGGACTGTGAGTGAAAAAGTATGGGATAAAACCGGACTCTGAGCATGGTGAACAATGAGGGCTGATGAGAAGCCAAGGACAATGGCACGGGGTTTTGATCCTACTTCATGTTCTGGCTTTGCGGGAGCCTAGCCAGTTTGGGTGTTCATCTTCCTAGACATGGACGGAGGGGGGAGGATCTTGGACTTTCCACAGGGCAGGGAACCCTGACTGCTCTTTGGACTGGAGAGGGATGGAGAGAGGAGTGGGGGGAGGGGGAGAAGGGTGGGAGGAGGGGGAGGGAAATGGGAGGCTGGGAGGAGGTGGAAACTTTTTTTTCTTTTTCTCAATAAAAAGTTAAAAAAAAAAGAAAGTTAAAAAAAAGAAAGTTACTGTTGAAGAGTGTTCCTACAGTTAAACATATCTGTGCATATTATAGATTGAAATGAATGTAATGCTAAAAATAAAATGTTGTGGTTCTTTGTGAGGCACAATGGCAGAAACACTGGTCATGGCAGGTGAGAGAGAGAGACAGATAGGCAAGCCATATGTTCCTAAAATTTTCTCTTTTTGACTAGCATTTCACCTTTGTTAACCCTTGACAATGACTCCCCAAAGTCAGCTGGAAGCAGTTAAAAGAATACATCGTCCAATAATCCCTGGTTAAAATGCTAAGTCAAAAGAACCATAAAAAGAACTTTAATTTTAAGAGACAATTTGGCCAAAGTTAGCAAAATCAGCTCATGATTGAGCTGATTCTTAGGACCAAGAGGAGTGGGGAATGTGGGACCCTCACTCCTTATTCTCAAAGGGGCAAGAAGAAATTTCCTAGCAGAATGTTTTCCCAGGAAGATAGTGGCCTTCTTCTCTCCCACCCAGGAGATTCCGAGCACCAGGTCACTTAGCTCAGCCCAGCCAGCCACCTGGTACAGGTTGATAAAGATGGCCTAATTCAAGAACAGTGGCCTTGCTCTAAAAACAAGGAAAAGGCTGACTTAACAGAATGGGAGGGAGCAAAAGTCCTTGTACCCATGCTAAAGCATCTTCAAAGATTCTCTTTGTAGTTATGACTTTAAAATCTTACCCCACAGAGGAGATACAACTACTCTCTACCTTGTTGTAACTGGGATGGAGATGAGTTCCAAACATGTTTGTATTATGCTGATTAAACCTTGCTTATTAATAATTAAATAAATAAATAAAATGGAGTGGTCTGGTCTAATAGCACATTGTATGTATGTTGAGAAAAACAATCACTGAATGTCCTTTCTCTTACATTTCTCATTATTTTTTATTATTAACTTAATTTCACTCAGATTCCACAAAAGTTGCCAACTTAGATATGCACAGGCTAATCCATCATGATTTTAAGATAGGTCATATCCACGTGTAATTTTCACTCTTATGCAAAGTCACTGACAGCTGAAATGATTTCTGGACTCAATCCCAATCTTTATTCCTACCATGACAAAATTTTAGCTTTTGTAGGATTCTACGTATCTCTGCTGCTGCAAGACAAGGGCAAGCTATAAATCTCGCATTATGATCCACAGCACTTATCTTTGCTGTTGTCACCTGAGATTTTTGTCAATACTGAAGTAAGTCTTACAGAAAGGAAAGCCCTTCAATTGTCCTAGTGGAGTAAGGGAGAGTTTGCTGTATAAACCATCCCTCTGTACGGTGGAACTCAGTCAAGAGACATCTTTGACAGCTGTTGCATGATGGAGAGAGGCGAAGGTCATTTCCTGCAAATGTTAGGGTTTTTTGAGGATCCCTGTGGCATTGAAAGCATAATTGGGCTAAACAAGCAATCCATCATATTTGAAGCATGTGGTGCATAGAGAAAGATCAAAGGTTAGCATTTAGTGTCCCAAATCACTCAATTGTTCAGATTGTCTAAGAATAAAAAGGAGTTAATTTTAGAAAAATTTACAGAGAGTTATTTCCATGGAACTGAATATAAAACCCAAATGTTTCTTGCTGTCTCCTTTTGGAAATCCATACACATGAAGGTCTACATAATGAGTTAGAATTATAGGGATAAAGGACACCCCCTAAATTTGATACTATTGTCTTAGAACCATAAAACTCATACTATGAGCTTCTTTCAGAAAATATAAAGAACTCATTAAATTATTCTTTAGTTTTAAAGAATATATGTTAATTTTAAGTACTGCACTTGAGAAGAAATAAAATTGATATGAGAATGCTTACTATTCGGTATATTACTACGATTATCTGGGGTTTTAATTTTAAGTTACTTTGTTTTCTTGTGCATTTTTATATTATTAAATACAAATTTGCCTCAGCTTCCGTACTGTTAGATAAATATAAAAACAAAAGTACTAGCTTGTTATTCAAGATATTTAAGTTTTTTTTTTATTCATGGTGAGGCTCTGAATTATCCCTAAGCATTTAGGATTCGTTTATTGTTCTAACTGTATGTTCTATTTTGGAATATGCTACCTTGGAAAAATTTTTTAAAAAAGAGTTATGGTCATTCTGGTCTCAAATTGGAAGCTGGTAATTATTGTCACAGCATATGACCCTATCTGAATACATAAATGTAGGTAATAATTTTAATCAGTTTTCTGGTGTTATTTATATTTCAACAGCCTTTACACACAGAGTTTTGTTTTTCACTTTTGTTCTGAATGTAAATGCCTTCAAAGTTGTATTATGATAAGTTATAATATCTATCAGCCCACATCATGTGATACAATTCAATAGAAGGCATATAATTATGCCGTTTATAGAGAAATGCTCATTGGAACCATGCACTCCTCCTCAGGGCAATTTGCAGCTCCTTATTTTGGAGATCCCCTTCACTATGATGTTACCCCTCAAGCATATTGTGGAAGTAGAAGAGACATGAGGACTGTGTATGCTTGTGTGCACACACTCTTGAGTGTGTGAAGGTAAACGCATATGTGTAGAGGTCACAGGATCTTCAATGTTCTTGTCTTATACCTTGTTTGAGAAAAACTCTCCTTGTTGTGTTCTCTTGCAATGCCAAGCTAGCTGGACCATGAGATACCAGTGTTTCTCTTGTCTACATTTCCCTCCTCCCCATATGGGCACTGGGAATGCAGAAGTTTACTCTATACAACCAATTTCTATATAGGTTCTTGAGATTCAAACTCAGATGCTTCTGTTTGCATAGCAAACACCTTTAAGTGCTGGACCATTCCCAGGCTCCTATAGTGCAACCTTTTGACATTGACTTTTTTTCTATTCAGCAAAAAGCACTTTGAAATCACCTACATTCTTTCGTGTATTGATAGCTCATTTATTTGTTGCTCATCATACTTTGCTTAGTCATTTGAGATTGAAAGGGTGTAAGGCTTGTTTCCAGTTTGGGGCTGTTCTACAGGAAGCAGTTCTGAACATCTGGGTCCATGTTACTGTGCGGTCATGTCTTCAGTGTTTCAGTATGAACACCCATGAGGACTGAGCTTTCAACGTTATGACTAAAAATGCAGTCTCTTCACGGTAACGGTAACATTTTCCTTGTGGTGTCCTGAAGGTTTAAGTTTTGCATTTCACATTTACATTTATGATATATTTGAGTCTGTTTTTACAGGAAGTATGATGTTCAGGTTCAGATAATTTTTGACCTATGATGCCTAATTTTATCAACACGTTTTGCTCAATGGCTATCATTCCGATGGTGAATTATTGTCCTTTTCCGAAACAATCAGTTGAGCGGATGTATTTCTGAGCAATTCCTCCTGTCTCAATGATTTATGTGCCCAAGTCTCTGCCAAAACCACACAGAGCTGTTTTCCCAAGTTCTTCCATTTCTACTCTGTCTAGCTTGAGTTCCTTCTTTGGTCTCTGGCCAGAAATCAGAGCATTTAGTTAATCCTCTCTGCACTTCCTTCAGCCTTGGTATCTCTGAGCTTGAAATAAAGGAACAAACAGAAAACCAAGGACATCAAACAGAAACAAAAACAAGGATTGTCTTTACATTCTTATGGGAGAGAAAGTTCTGCAGCTTCAGAGTTACAGGCTCAGGAACAAGTGGCCACATTCCATGCCTCTGTGACACTTGAAAGAATCGCCAGAGCTTGGAGTGTTAGAGAAGAGAGAAGAAACACAGGAAAATCGGAACCATCTACTGTGTGAACTGCAGGAGCCCCGCACAGTTAGTTTCACACATACGTTACTCTTTCCATGTCTATCTTTTCCCTTTGACAGTTGATGTGTTGAGTCTTCAATATTGTGAGAAGTAAAATTTTAAAGAGTGGGTATGAATTATGAGATTATATTGTAAAAATTTAATTTAGGCTGTTGGAACTGGAAAAGAACTTCACAGTCCACCTTTCCAGTTCTCTGCTAAGAATGAACAACTAACCTAAGCCTTTTTCCCCACTACAATTTTTCTCTTGTAATATGCATATTCAGAGAGACACCAGAGACAATACCCTAAATCCATCCTTTTTACTTTAACACTAAATCGTTCTGGTGTGGCTGTCATATATCTTAATTGAATTTTACTCCTAAGACATGCCTGTTTTCCCCAAGCTGTTTTTGAACATGGATGGATACAGATGTTTCAAAGGAAAACATGTATGATATAAAATTTATAAATATTTCAAGTATTCTGATGTTTGCACTTAATTCTGTTGCTGTTTTTGGCAAAAATTTTGTCAAAGAGTGTTTAAACATTTTTATATTTAAATCCTTTTGAATTCTTAAGGAAAAAATGTTTTCATTTCCAGTATCTTTCATAATTATAAGACTGGTCTAAGAATTATTTGCTCTAGAGTCAAGGAAGGGCCAAAGTAATCTTGTAATAAATGGAACAAAATAATACACCAAAATATATATGGACATTTATTTTTAAAATTTTACAATTTAATTTTTGATTAAATACCAAGAAATGGCTTCATTGTAACATCTGCACCCATATTCAATTTTTTTCTGTGATTCTCTTCCCACCCTCTTCCTCTTGCTTGTCTGCTTCCATCACCTAGAGCCCAATTCTGCTTTCATAACTCAGTGATTCTATTACCTTGTTTATCTTTTTGTTACCTGCTCTTTCTTTCAACCTCTTCCTCTGTTCTCACAGCTCCCTGTCTGCTTCCACATCAAGTATGTATAGCATCTCAACTAGAAAAGAGGCACAGTTAAGCTACTCATGTTATAATAAAGAATAATCAGAACAGAATAGTAAAAAAGCAAATCGCCTTTCATTATAAGGAAGAATTTTGAAGGCACAAAAAATAGGGGATGCTATTAGCTGGAAGGCAAAACTGGGAACAAAGACAAGCACAGTGGAGCAATGGGTCTAACATCAGTTGGGCAGATGGTAGCATCTATGGCAGTGTGAAAAATATAGAATATTGGAGGCAGAGGCAGGCGGATCTCTGTGAGTTCGAGACCAGCCTGGTCTACAGAGCTAGTTCCAGGACAGGCTCCAAAGCCACAGAGAAACCCTGTCTCGAAAAACCAAAAAAAAAAAAAATAGAATATTTAAGTATGAGATGTCCCTGTGATGGAGAAAATGATCAGAGTGAAAAATATTAGTTTGCAATATTTACTTATGTGCATTAGGAAAAGAAATATAAAGAGGCCCTGACAAATGAGTGCGATATAAATTTGTCATAACAGAAAAGTCGTTTATATCAAGAAAGTAGATGAATTCAAAACCAAACAAAACAGTGGAGTACAGTCATGTCCTGTATAGCACGATTTCTATGGTCAAGTAATAGGAGTTCAGAGTAGCTAATGAGTCAATTAGTATCACCCCAAACCAGTAAGAAAGTGCAAAGCCCATAAATCATAATTTATGTTCGGAATATATTTAAAAAACAAAACTTTAGAATCTTAAAATTGCTAACAACTGGAGAGGTCCATCTTCGATAAAAATAGTTTTAATAGTAAATTTCCACTGTCGAACTGCATTAATAGTAACATCCTGGACATGGTTTCTCTGGTTTTCTCAAAACATGCACGCCAGTAGTGAAATTTCAGATCTGTGAAGGAAAATAGTTCAGGTTCAAAACTATGCTAGGAGGTGATTTCTTTTTCTTTTTGCTTCAAGAAGCTCTATGTACTTCTGCATTTCCTGTCTATAGTTTCTTTGTTCAAGAGGTTCTAACTCAGAGGAAAAGGGATAATGTCCACTCATGTGTTCTCAATGTATTTTGCAGCAATAGAAAGGTTGAGACTGGTTGGCAACACATTGATAACCTTTAAATTTGGGTTAAAAGAAAATCTTACACCCATGTAGATTTTGAAAGGGAAAGTGCAATAATAAAGATTTCCCAAGACGCTTATTCTCAAAAACAATTTATGAATTGTTTGTTTTTGAATGCTGTTCATTTCCCTCCAGATAGTTAAGTATACCAATTGTAATCTGGCAGCACATCATAGGCCACCTAAATCTTTGTAATATATGAAGGCTAGCCAAAAGGCCACACACAGAGCACATTACAAAGTAGAATGGGGGCGTTGGAGATATGGCTCAGGAGTTAAAAGCACTGGCTGCTCTTCCAGAGGTCTTGAGTTCAATTCCCAGCACCCACATGGTGGTTCACAATTGTCTGTAACTCTAGCTCCAGGGGATCTGGCATCCTCACACAGACATGTATACAGGCAAAACACAATGCACATAAGATAAAAATATATTTAAAAAAAAACAAGAAGCAGAATGATGATGTGTCACTGTAAAATCCTGCTATACTTGTTAAAATGACATCCAAAACTGAAATTACTGTTGTTTTATTTTCATAAAAATCATAAGTCACCATCAATACAAAATGAAGGCTGCCTAATTTATGTTAAGAATATGACAGAAACCAATTTTTTCTCTCAATATACTTACATACATGTTTCTATTTCCATGCACAGTTGATTAATCCAATGAGCTTTCTATGGTTCTACTGTTATCTGTGATCCACAAGATCCATAATTTACTTATTGTACCTGAATTAGTCTAAAAACCAAAATAAGCAAAGGATATTAAAATGTAGTCACACATTTACATTCTTAGTGCATTAAAAGGACCAAGCTATTATATTCATTTTCAAATATAAAGAATATATATGTTCACGAACTAAAAATTCACCTCTTTCAGAAAAAAAGGATACAATTCTTGACCTAGTTATATTCAGTAAGAGCCTTCTGGAAACCTTCTAAAGTGTTTTCACAAAGTTGCTATGCCCTGTGTTTGACAATGGAAAAGTGTTTCTACACTTTTCTTTTCAGGTTTAATGTCAACCTGAATATTCTGAGACTTCAGGCTCCCTAGAGGGTTTAAGGTACAACAATCCAGCCTCTAGCATAGGCTCATTTGAATGAAGAGTTCCCTAAAGCCTTTGAATAAATGTGTGCTCATGAATTGAGCTCATGATATGTGAAATGAACCATGAATGCTAGCAGACACTCTCCAAAACATCATCTCAACAGGTTACAGGAAAGCAATCTTACTCAGAACTGGTCCCTTAACAACTGGCTGTATTCCAGATTCTTCAATGCTCTTAAAGAGATTTCTACACTTGAGTCTGTGTTAGAGCAAGTATTGCTAGTTAATTTGATTTTATAGTTTAAAAACAAAGAGTATATTTTAAAAGTTGCCATTTGTGTTAAAAAAAAAAAAGCACCAAGAGATAACCACATTCTGAAACTGGTGGTTTCTCCTCATCAATTAAAGCGTCTTGGTCCTTCAGTTTTAGTCTAGTTGGATGAGAAAATTGAAATTACTAGCTGAAAATATCCTAAAGATATACTAAAACTCAATTGCAGGTATAATGATAGGTCTCGGAACTCTTCCATGGTCTCTTTGATTGCTCTGCTTTTCTAATATAATTAAAATTCTGTCATGACTCCCTATGACTTATGGAAAAAGTTATAAAGTTCACACAAAGAGTTTAAATTTTCTCTCTTTTTTGCTAAGTTTTAAAAGACTTCCAATTTTCTTCTAAGTGAGAAAAAAAAACAAATCTTAAAAACCAAGCAATTCAAGGCAGGTACATTATTATTTTCTAACTGAGTTTGTTCAAGCAGGTGAAGAGCAAGAAAGACGCTGAACATTTGTCTGAGACGGTGGCTCCAATTTTCATCAGCAAAGACCCAATTTGTGTCAGAGGGTAACGCTTGCCTGATGAGAGCTGTTCACCAAAGCTATTAAACAACTTTCAATGTTCTTGCTCTCTCCCATTTAGGACACTAAACTTCTACAGAGATAGACTGTTTGAAGTCTTCCTAATTATTTCCATTATCATCGAAGAAGGATCACTAAGACTCACCCTCTCCTGTAATTCTCCAAATTTTCTGTGAAAATTGCATGGTAATCTAAAATGCCTTCCTCTGACTTTATGACCTGATTATTATTTAGAGTCTGTCTAGCAGTGAACTTGAAGATCATGCAAATGTGTTCTTTGGGAAAGTCATTGTGCAGCTGAACAATTTGTTATATAGGAAGCTAGCTCAAATTTATCATCAGTCATGAGACTCTTTATATCAATGCTTTTCTAAAGCAGGTGTATTATTTACCATGTTCACGTTAGTTCTGGCAGAGAACTTATCAGGAATGCTTTTGTTAAGCAATGCATGTCTATTATAAGATACATTGTCTTCTATCGCTAAATACCAATATAACTCCAATTTATGCAAAATTTCCTGGGGTTTTGGTATCTTGCATGTCAAACCTAAAATTGATATAACTCTAGAAATGGCAGATGTATAGTTATGTGTTAAAGTTCAGAATAACAATAAAATTACAAGCTGATTTGCATGAGTACATAAATGTAACAAGATGGAAGTGACTTATGTCCATGCAAAGTAAGTACTATAATGAGGACTGCAATTGTATTTGCAGTTCACAGTTCAAACATAACGATACAAAATATCACTTTATACATATATATAAACTATAACAGCTATAGACAGATATTCACTAATGTAATATTGAAGAGAAAATGCTTTATCATTTAGATACTAAAGATATATTCATTAACAAATCATAATATATTTATGATGAGTTTATATGCAAGAATTTACAGAGAAGTAAATTATTCCAATTCATGAAATAAATAGAAGATAAGGTTTTTCAGAGTGCATACTTTTCTAAGTCTATAGTCTTATTGAGGAGGTTGGAGGTTGGTAGGTCATAACTGACAAGATGCAAGGTTCTGGGAGAGAAAAGGTAGGTTCCAGGGAGCTGCTGGCTCAGGACAGCTGCAATGTGGACTTAAAGCTGTATAATTCTGAACAATGTGAAATGTGCACTTCACCTTGTTTTTGAGATGTATCACTGAAGGAGAGCATTTTTGATCACATTATTGTATGAAATATTATCTAGGTAAAGGATAATGGATACTATAGGGAAAAGGAAAATTGCGGTAAGAGAGGCTTGATTAGTTGAAAATTGGTCCCTTGCCTCAGTATGGTGATAGTCAAGAAGAAAATAAACCAACATGGAATACACTTGTCTCTCAACTTACTTATTATAGGTATTCTCCAAAGAGTTTGTGTATGAAATATTTACAAATGTCCTGTGAATCTATGGAGTCATTTAGTAATACATATACATGTGTTGTTTATAACAATATAATTAACTCTTAAGCACACATTTTACCCATATCATCTCAAACCTCTAGATTGTTTAATGTACACATCACGTTCTTTTGTCTTCAAAATTTTCATTCAGTATTGTCCCCAATCAAACATACATGGCATACTTGCACAAAGTATCACTTTTTGCTGAAACCTAAATAAAGTGTTAGTATATTTTATGTTTTTTTTTTTTTTTTTTTTTTTTTTTTTTTTTTTTTTTTTTTTTTTTGGTTTTTCGAGACAGGGTTTCTCTGTGGCTTTGGAGCCTGTCCTGGAACTAGCTCTGTAGACCAGGCTGGTCTCGAACTCACAGAGATCCACCTGCCTCTGCCTCCCGAGTGCTGGGATTAAAGGCGTGCGCCACCACCGCCCGGCTTATATTTTATGTTGTTGATGTTAGGATTTGTACAGCAAAAGGAGAAGAAAACAGAGGCCAAGAATGTGCAGTAAAGACAGATGTCTGAATAAAAGCTTGCTTAAGGGAATTGTGTGTACAAAAGGGGGATATATCACAGGTACAAGAGAGGGAAAAGAGATAAATAAAACTCTATCGTAGTCCATTGCTGGCTGTAGCTAAGAGAAGGCAGTAGTTAAAACTGTATGTGTAGACACACACACATGTATACATATATATGATGAGAAGAAGTGATGACATGTTAAACTAGAAAGCAATATGACCCAGTGGAAATTTTATTCAGTTGGAAAGAAGAAAATGAGGCTCTGATGTTAGTGCTTCAGGCCAGACACATAATCTCTTTGGGTATCAATTTCCATAACCATTAAATGATAACACATATCTTACTATATATCTCATGTACAACTGTCTAAAAGAAGATAACAGTTTTGAAAGTGGTTTTGAAAAATGTGCAAAGGATTATACAATAAGTTCTAACATGGAATGATCATATTTTAGGAGTCAGAGAGAAGTAAGAGGAACAAAATTCATGCCAAATAAAAGTTAAACATAACCTATAGTGGAAAAAGTAAGCTTTTATAAAATAGCATTTTTTTTTCTAAGTACTGCCACGCACCATGCACCCGTGTCTGCGTTCTGTGCGCTGGCACCCAGTTCGAGAGCTTTGGGCAAGGGGGCTGGAGGTTAAAATACACAGACACACAGAGAGAGAGAGACAGCGACACGGGTCATCCTTGAATTCCCCAAGAATGCCCCCTTTATTGTGTTCAGGGGCAGATTATATAGAGATAGCCATGCCCCAGCCAAACCCACCAGAAACCACTCTCCTGCCATCAGGAACTCCTGAAGGTCTCCTGCTCAGAGCAGCTGTAGGCACTCAGATCAGGGGATTACAAGAAATTCAGGATCTGGGGTCTCACTGCTCCCAACAAAGTACTATATCCTAAACTAACAATAATACAGTAGAGGTCAGGAATTGATAAATTTACATATTCCAAACACTTCAGTCAATAACTACCTTGATAATTCTTATGAATCCTCTCAACACCTATATTCTTCTCATGTACTCTGTTTTACAAAATCAATGTTTTCATTATATGCATCTTCATGCTACTGTGACTGTTCTATAGGTCTGTTGATAAAAATCTGGGGTCAAACACTGATAACGCATTTCTGCAATTACGTTATCATTCCCACATAGTAACTTTAACATTTGAATATATAATATATATGGCACTTAAAGCACAAGATTGTAGACTACCTAAGATTGGATATAATATTTGAAGAATAAAACATAAATAATATTTAATTGTTTATACAAAGGGAGATATCATGAAAACAGAAATCTGCATGGTGTGGATATGCTAATACACAAGATCAACATGTTTTTGTCATAAACTGAGTGACCACTCCATTGTACGTTAAGTCTTGTGAGTTTTTGTACAACAACATAATACATGGAATGAAGTCATTATTAGTATATTGTTAAATAAGGGCAAAAACGGTGTAAACTTTGTGATACCCTTTGCTTCCAAATGTTTCCTTAACAGGTTTTACAGTGAAGTGTTTTATTTCCTGTTAGTCCCCTTGCCAATATGCCAATCAGGAATTAATGATGGAAATTCAGGAAGAACTGGTGGTTCATAAAGCTTGAGTGTAACACAGAATTTGGAAACTGTGCCCATGACAACATAGTAGTTGCCTTAGCTTACAGTATGTGACAGCAATATTAATTTTCTTTCTCATCATGATGTCAATCTTTGACAGAAATAAGAGAAATAAGAACTTGAGACTTAGTGATTTGGTCTCCGTAAAGTATAGGAAGATGTTGCAGTCTGGAGAACATCTCTACACAGGCTGGAACTCTTTGGTATATCGCACCTGAGAATTCAGTCAAGGTTCATTTAGTCTTTTAATTATACTTCTTTATTTATATACTTGCTTTTGACACAGGGTCTTGCTATATTATTACTTTTTTTGACCTGGAACACATCTTATATTACAAATTAGCTTTCACCTTCAGCCACTGCTTCAGCTTCACACCCAGTTGAGCAGATCACTTCCTGTTGCCTTTGGGTCAAGTTGTAAGACTCTCAGCTCCTGCTCTAGAACCACATCTGTCTGCATGCCACCATGTTGCACCACGATGATAATGGATCCACTAAACTTCTGAAAATGTAAGCCACCCCACCGAAATGATTTTCATTTGTAAGAGTTTCTGTGGTCAAGGTATCTCTCCACAGCAATAGAAACCCTAACTAAGAAGCTGGTACCAGGGAAACCTGAGGATTCATTCAAGACCCTTCCCTTAGGTGAAATGGTGCCGTTTTTTTTTCTTTACAATCTTTTGGCCAGAAATCCAAATAGGAACCTCAGAAAAACCTTACCAAATACTCAGAGACTATTTGCAATTATACCAGACAGTAATCTTTGATATTAACCATCATTTTACTTTCACAGGATCTTATAGAAAGAACATTACCCCACGGCAGCTGGAAGTAATGCTAGAAGACAACAAAGTTTGTCCTCAGGGTTAGGGACATCATTTAGGGGTTGATTATATTATATAGGTATCCACAATGGAGTACTACACAGCAGAAAAAGGTAACGACATCTTGAATTTTGCAGGCAAATGAATGGAGCTAGAAAACATCATTTTGAGTGAAGTAAGCCAGACCAAGAAAGACAATTATCACATGTATCACTCATAAGTGGTTTTTAAATATGAAGCAAAGAAAATCAGCCCTCAAATAATAATCCCAGAGAACTTGGACAACAATAAGGACCCTAAAAAAGACATACATAGATCTAATCTGCATAGTTAGTAGAAAGCTCTTCTGAGTAAATTGGGAGTATAGGGACCTTGGGAGAGGGTTAAAGGGGAAGAGAGAGGCAGGGAGGGGAGCTCAAATTAAGAGGTCAATAAAAATCAATAAAATAGAATTATAGATCAATAGTCATCTATTTTGTCATACTTAGACTAATCAGGAATTTTAGATACATAGAGATTGTATTCTGCATAGATAGGTAGTCTCCAACCACTTAAAAGAGCTGTAGAATATGGCATTAAGTAACTTAGGGTTCTGTTGAAATGAGACACAATTGCTCCTGGCAGCACTAATCTATTCCCGAGAGAATATTGAGCACTGAAGACATTCCAATTGGAACTTGTTTTCTTCTTGTCAAAACTAGCCTTTGGGCAAGGAACTGCCCACGCATCGACCACTGATAAAATGCCCAATGTCTGAACAGGACAAGCAGGATACAAAAAAAAAAAAGCCTGTCAAATATTGCCAAGAGAGGATAAGACAGTTTTGAAAAACTTCCTGCCTCTGAAATTGGTCTGTCAGTTACTCTGGCCTTAGCCAGAGTTGGTTGCTTCAACATTGCAAATGAGACTTGGTAGCTAGTTGTCTCTGTCATTTGTTGCACATTTTGGAAGTTGCTTGATTGCACTTCCTGCTTACTCAAGTAATATTATTTCCCTTCTTAGGTCTTAAGGGAGTTGAAAACTAGATAGTTGTATTTACTTTCCTCTCATGACTTGGTCAAGATATTTATAACAAGACTTAAACTCCTTAGGACAGGATAATTATTGAAACATTTATCACATGTTTCTTGCTTGATAGTGTTAATGCTGGTTGTGATTCTAATTTTTATACCTGATATTTGTTCTTATTGTATATAACTTTGTATTCGGCTTAGAACTTTCTTACTTAAACAAAAGGGAGAGATGCTGTAGGAATTCCTACCACCAGTAGCCTTTAAGTTATCTGCCCACTTGGGTGTGGCCTCTTATACTATATATGCTGATGTAAAGTACGCATCTGGCCTCTTTTCCAGCTGCAGTATCCGGTTGCTGTCCCCTGTTCCATCAGATGATTGTGTTTGGTGAGTCTACCCCTAAATAAACAACCTTCTACTAGTCTTAATTCTGAGCTAGTGTGGGATTTCTTTGAAGTGTCCTTTCTCATGTACATGTTGTTTTGATATACACATACCATTATTTTTATCATATATTTTTGTACCATCTTAAATTTCATTTGTTTTTCCACTGTAAAGACTATAAGGACATGTACCAGTTCCAACCAGCAACCATACAAGAAAAGTACGACTTAATGCACATGACCTTGACCCCACAACAGCCAGTTACTGAGTGGTGTATAATGACATCTTTTCAAAGAGGTTGAACATTTTGCTCATCTTTATTGTACATATGCTTGTCTTTTAATCATTTTATATTTATTGTAAAAATAAGCTAGTTATCACGTTTATAAGAAAATTACAGAAAGAGCTCATAACCCCCAGAAATTCATTATTTAAATGAAAAGTTTGTAAAAAGACAAGCACTATTGAAAAAGGAGGAGTGTTTATTAATTAATTAATTAATTAAAGTCAACTGATCACTTTATATGTAAGTCTAATCTTGTGGTTGTGTTTAAACCTCAGTGCAGATATGGGTGCTATATCTTGCGATGTTGTTTACAAATTACAGTAAGCCACATGCTCTTAAGATCTGTACTAATATTAATAGTCATGGCAGGAAGAAGGATGTCCTGACATATATGACAATGAACAGGGCACCACAGAAGTTTTGAGTCCAAATAATATTTGATGCATGGCTTTCTCCATAAGAATCAAGAAAAGATTAGCGTTTTCCTGGAGGTTACAGTGATATTTGTGATAGAGCAAAGATGGAGAGTTTCACCTTAGAAACTGTGAAATGTTGTACAAATATCAGCCTTCAAGCCTTGGGGATATTTATTGATCTTATCTGGCAGTAACAGTTATGAATGTTAGATAATGTGATATTAATTTATTATATTCTCAAAAGTTTAATATTGCAGGAGATAATCAACTGTTTTATCCTGAAAAAAGGAAATGAATAAGCTTTTTTCTGTTATATTTACTTTTATTTTAAGATTTAGAATTCTTTTGTTTCTCAGAATGAACAGCAAGACTGATGATGCAAAGTAAATCGGGAACTTTAAATTAAAAATACTGATCATCATCGAGTTGTTGAATAGGTTACTTGTGATAATATTTGTGAGTTCCTAACATGTAAGTAATCTATAGTTCTGGAAGGCAGAGAAATACTTATATTGGTGCGTTGTTTCATTGCCTATTATGAAATTAATAGTACCTTTGAATTCAAGGTATCATTTTATTAAGAGAAAGTGAGAGTATCAGTTTCTATCTCCGTTTGGCTACAACTGCTGAGTGCTCCATGCTGCTCTGCTTTGTAGAAGAAAGTTATAAAGTGTGGAACACGCAGGCACATTTAGGAAAGCAGGAGCTATGGAATACTTCATAACAAATCATTTTGTGGTAATTACTCAGCTTCCAAGTAGGAGAATTCACTCATGGAAGCAAGGTAGCAACCCAGGGATGTCAGTGCTCACCTACCACCCTAATAAAGGTGGTACTGAGGGATGAAGTTCCCGACAAGTGGATTTGGGGTAAGTACCTTTGCCCTGGTTGTTATTTTTGTAGCATAACTGAGAGAAATAATAATGAGACCATGATACTGGGGTAAGAAGTGGTTCTAGGGATCACCTCTAACAGTGGTTCTCAGCCTTCCTAATGCTATGACCCTTAATACAGTTCCTCAGGCTGTGGTGACCTCCAATCGTGAAATTATTTTTTGTGTCTATTCAATAACTGTTATGAATCATAATGTAAATATTTTTGGAGGCAGAGATTTGTCAAAGGGGTTACAACCCACAGGTTGGGAAGTGCCTGACCATGAGATGAGACCTGATGGTCAGGTGTTGAATAAAACTAATTCAGAATAATTGATAAATTGAACAGCAATCCATCTTAAATTCATAAATCTGTAGTTTCACTCATCAACAGTTATTACATGAATCTGTCCGTGTCTGCTAGGTCAAGTTCACGCTTTTGACGAAGCATCTTATAAAAGAAAAAACAAATATTGGCTAACCTTTTCTCACTTCTAGTGTGAATCCCCTTCATAGAACTTCAACAAATGTATTGCTAAAATTAAGACACGTTAATATCACTATATTTAATTATATAACCAGATACTATGTGAAAACAGTTGAGTTGCTAGTATAATAATGAAGAATGTGACTGTCTTTAGAATATAGTTTATATTGTAACAGCCCATGAAGCAGATAAGTCATTCCTTTTTGCCGCGCACCGCGCCCCCGTGTTTGCGCTCTGTGCACTGGCACCCAGTTACCAAGCTTCGGGCAAGGGGGCTGGAGGTTAAAATACACAAACACACACAGACAGAGAGACAGCGACACGGGTCATCCTTGAATTCCCCAAGAATGCCCCCTTTATTGTGTTCAGGAGCAGATTATATAGAGATAGCCACGCCCCAGCCAAACCCACCGGAAACCAGTCTCCTGCCATCAGGAACTCCTGAAGGTCTCCTGCTCAGAGCAGCTGTAGGCACTCAGATCTGGGGAAAACAAGTTGTTTACAAGACATTCAAAATCTGGGGTCTCACTGCTCCCAACACCTTTTAGCATGTCTGATTTTAGTTCCTGCCAGTCAGTCTGGATTGATCCAATACTGCTAAGTTATTCTGCATCTGGACAGCATCACCTCTCTCTTCTCAGTGTCAATCATTTTGCTCAAACAGAAGGAAGCATCAGGTCATTATGCCAGCCATGAGGAGTAAACATTGAAACATTGTAACTCTAGGTATTTACTCAGGCAAGAGATCATTTGTTTGTGTGTGTGTGTGTGTTCCAGCACAAACAGGTTCTAGCTTAGTTCTTTCAGTTGTAAGTCTACTGCTCCTAGTACTGATGCTCAGAAATTTCCTGAAAATAGTGCAACTTATAATGAGGCAGTACGGGGTTAAGAAAGTGTTTATGAATTGTAGAAATTCCTTTGTAGAATTTTTGGGGTTACTTATGTAAACTATCATATCATCAGCAAATAGTGAGAATTTGACATCTTCTTTTCTGATTTGTATTCATATGAAAAATGACAAGAAGGCCTATTGCTTTATGTGTATTGTATAGCATACTTGGTTGCTGATCACAGTTTTAAATAGAAATGAGAGTTTCATATACACCTCAGTCCTTGTATTATATACAGATTGCACTCAAGGCTTAGAACTTGTGATTTGTAACATAATAAGTGAGATCCTGCGTTTCTATGCTTAGTTTTTAATTAGTGTAAATAAAGAAAGCGATTTAAATGTGCTTGGCTTGAGAAATATGTAAAGTAAATGTTATGTTTCATTTTTAAAGCACATTAAGCATGGTAAGCGTTGATATTTACTGGTGATTTTATTCGTAGAGTGCCTAGCAGGGGCCATATGAGATATGTAAATATAGTTATTGACCTATTGTGTACTTGACAAAAGAAGATTAGTGTCTTCCCTAGGAGGCTGGGATTAACCTTTCTCGGAGTAGTCACTGAATACTAAATTAGAGCATACATTGTATTTCTGCCACTGAATGTTTTCCTTGCTCGCTGTGTGTGTAAAACAAATTGAATGTAGGTCCAGTGTAGATCATTCAGGCACATTCTTTCCAAAGTAATTAGAGTCTTACTCACTTGAGACCAGATAATTACATTTAATGTAATCTTAAAAGAGCCCTCAAGGATTACTGTCCACTGGAAAATACATAAGGAGTGGAGCAAATTGGCTCTCTTGTCTCTGAAATTTAGGAGAAAGAGGACCAGTAATAAAAAAAAAAACTCATATAACTGAGAAAGATAAAATACGGTTATGTACATGATATTTACAAGATTTTGATCCAGCGAAAGTGGTGAGGGTGCAGAGACAATATTTCCAATGGTAAATGTTGAACTTTATCTCTGCTGACGGGCACACAGGTGACCTTGTGGCTAGCTTAGCCTGATTGCACAACTAAAGGCTCACCAGATGAGGGCTGAACTTCCTGTCTTTTTGGCTCTAATTCAGTCATAGAAAAAGTATACCTTTGGATTTGATATTGTGTTAAATGCCAGGACAGTAGGAAAAACAACACATTGCTTCTTGACACAAATTATAGTTGCAGACTCAGTACCTAGTGATCTAGACCAAAGTGACAGGAATAGAATAATAAATTTCCTGCCAAGCCAGAAGCTAAGCAAATAAATAAAATCTTTAGAAGCAGTGTCTGAACACTAGAATATAAGAGAACTTGAAGGGAAAAAGGAAAATCTGGAAATTACATCTGGATAGACTTTTAAGTGTCAAAAGGGAAAAAAAGTCAGTAATTTCTAGAAGTATTTTATTTTCACAATATAAAATCTTCTGAAGAATTAACTTCAGACAATATTTCGCAAACACTTGAAACTCAAAGAACATTGAACTGAATGCAATGGGGCTCAGCTCCACGCCCTTCTTGCACTTGGAAGCTAAGGCCAAGCTGGGCCTTATGGTGAATCTGCAATTGAGCTGCATCACACAGCATATTGAAACTCTGCCTCAAGAAATAAAATGGGAGAAAAATAAAATGTAAAACCAGGAGATATAATATTATCTTCTGATAGCTATATTGTTTATTACTAAAAATCTTACTTAATCTTTTTCCATGGAGTCGAGCTAAGACACATTCAATGGTAAATATTTTAAATATTTGTTAATACAAAAGGCAATGTTTTTTTATATCTTATTTTCCATTATAGTTTAAAATGTTCTTTTGGTTGGGACTTTTCATTTCATGAGTGTTTTCTGCAGACACTTTTTATGTATTGCTTTTACTATAGTCATATAACTAATAGAATATGAGACAGTTTCTAGCCATATGTTATGAATGGTGTCTGCCCTTACAAGATAGTTTAAGGGCATCCTCTAAACAAAAATATTTCATACAATAAACATTGAAACACAAATAATCAAAGTTATATCCATGCCATTTTAATGACATGCTACAAATAAAAATGATGTCATAATTTGTTTTTAGTATTATCTAGACTGGGAATAATTATTTCTTTTGTTTTTCTTTTATTTTAGATATTTTAATATAACTACATCCTTTAGCCTTCCCTGTCCCCCTCAAAATTCTTTCACATAACTCTTTTTTCTCTCTTAAAAAACATGGCCTCTTTCTATACTTATAGTTATTAATATATATTCTAATATATATTTTAATAATTTCTAAATATAACCTTTTCTTTCTAAATAATGTTACTCCTATATATGATTTTAGGGCTGAGCATTTGGTGTTTGATATCCTATTTGGATGTTCTTCCACGGGGAAGACTCTGTCTCTCACTTTCATTATTTTTTAGTCTCCTAAAAATTTCTATGTGTGAGGATGAAGCTGCTACTGCCCTTGGTTGCTCCCCAGAGATAGAAGGGAAGTCCTTGTTGTTGAGGAAACCATGCTTTTAAGACACAGGATTTAGAAGCACCTGATCTGGAACTGACCTGAACGCCTACTTGAAGATAGGCTTTCAATGGTAACAAAAGGCACCGTGCAAACTTGCAAAGAAAGGAAGCAATCAACTACACAACTATGACGATCCATAACAATGAGCATCAATTCACGATACCAGTAAGGGTACAATAGTGGCATACATATCTTGGCAGTAACCAAAAACTCTCTAATTGGAAATAAATTTTAACACATACACTAATCAAAAATGAGAGGAGAGCCGGGCGGTGGTGGCGCACGCCTTTAATCCCAGCACTCGCGAGGAAGAGGCAGGCGGATCTCTGTGAGTTCGAGACCAGCCTGGTCTACAGAGCTAGTTCCAGGACAGGCTCCAAGGCCACAGAGAAACCCTGTCTCGAAAAAAAAAAAAAATGAGAGGAGAATTATTTTAATGATAGCATTTATTTAATTACTTAATTAAATATTTACTGCACCCCAGTTAGATGATGATGACTTTTTTGTCATTGCAGTTTATTTAGCAAAGTAATTTTATTAAAATATCGTTGAGAAATATTTATGATCTGAATAAATGAAGATGATTATTAGTGTGACTACTAAGGAAGTATGAGGTAGACATATGTTTAATGAAAGATCACAGACCTTATGAGAATGCTGATTTGTTGTGTCTTGTTCTGTGTGTGACGCCTCCAGCATGCAGATTAAGGAAGACTTCCTAGTCAGTGCTTTTGTAGTCAGTCAGAAAGAAAGAACCTGAGACAATCAAGTTGTACAAAAGAACAAGAACTCAAAGCTTTTGAGGCTTTAGTCTAAGATTGGTGGGTTCCATTTCTCTGCACTGGCAGCATGATGGCAAATGATGTCAAGAGACCCTGCCTGCTCAGAAAGTGAAAACGAGGAGCTGCCTAGGACCTCACATACGCCTATGAGAGAGTGCACCAATGATATTGCCCCACTAGTCACACCTTTTAAGGTTTCCACCACCTCTAAATAATGTCAAACTGGGGACAAAGTCCTCAACATATGAGCATTTTAAGGATAGTGCACATCCAAACAACACATTTTTTGCAAATATATTCAATTATATAAATTGACTTTTCACTCAATTTTTAAAACATCTCCAATAGATGATTGTAATTACCAGCACAATAAAGGTCACAGCAGCTTCTAGGAGAGGTCTGTGAAGATTTATTTCTTTTATTTAGCATGAATAGGTTTTCAAAATGGCATTTAAAAAAATGAAGTGAACAGCAACTGTCCACAGATCTGGCTCTATCAGTATTCTTGGAAAATACAGACATCAGAATATGGAATGACCAGAGAAGCTTAGAGACCACTTTGCTCTACACACTTTAACATAGTAACATGGTATAAATCACTTCTTAATAACTCAACTCTTTACCAAGTGTAGTACTCTGACTATGCAACCAAATGGTTGATTTTCATTGTTTACTAGGTTGTGTTTGACACGGCCTAGACTAACCTGAAATGAGAGTCTCGGCTGTGAAATTGCCTTTATCAGGTTTCTGTAGGTGTGTCTGTAAGGGATCGTCTCTGCAGTTGATATAGGAGGGCACTGCTTGCTATGGGAGCATCTATGCCTAGTCAGGTGGTCATGGGCTGTGTAAGAAAGCTAGCTGAATTTAAGACTGAGAGTGAGCTAGTGAGCAGCATTGCCCCAGGGTATCTTGTTTGGGCGCCTGCTTTAGTTCCTTTCATGACCCCTCAGTGATGGAGTGTGACCCGGAAGGTGAAAAGAAACCCTTTTCTCTTCTAAGTCCCTTTATGATCAGAGTGCTTTCTCATGGCAAGTAAAAGCAAGGTGGAAAGACGGTGGTTCTGAAGTTGATAAAACAGTCAGCAAAAGTGGAAATAAATGTTTATTTGTAGACGGGAAGACAAATCAAAGCGTAGACATTTCAGGAGCCTCTTTTTCTCACTAACAGTATGTGATAATTTCCTTCAATTTCTGTCTGGCTTTCAGGCCCTTAATGTCGTTTCATCTGATTAGTTTGATTGCTTGTATAGCTAGCAAAAGACTCTTGGCTCTAGATTTACTTAGCAGGTAGCATAATTAAGTGTTTACTCTTTTACCTTATTATTAGATTCTAAGAGTTATGTAGAGAAGCATAATAGAGTTTTATTTTTTTAATGGAGATCATTGTTTTGCTTCCTGCTGTGAAAATTTAGGCATGCCTATACTTGGTTAAATGTCTTTGAAATCTAAAAATCTAAGGGTGAAACATTTTTAAGAGAGTTATACACTTTGGGCCTAAATCCTGCCCCTTTTTCTGAACATATCCAAACTACTGAAACTAGACAGTGTTATTATCTTGTGAGCATTTTCTGGTCTGCTAATTTTGGATTAAACTGAGAATTACCTTTCTGTTGAAAAAGAGATGAGTGAGATTTTTGGCCTCAGAAACTGCTCTTTATTTTTTTGTGCACCCATTTCTTCTCTCTCGAGATAAAATACATTGAGGACTACACTCAATAATACTTGTGTTTAGCAAGCTATTGTCTAGTTGTGGTTAAGGCTAGGATAAACTACCAACTGCAAGGTAGATTCATCTGCTCATTTCTTGATGTTCATGACCCAACCTTTTTAGTTCCATCTCCTGATCTAGGCAGAAGTAAACCACATTTCTATGCTCATTGTTACAAGTCTATTTTTTTTAACTAATCTGAACAAAAATTGTGCCTGCTGCAATTCATTAAGTACTTTAGTTTCTATTCATGATTAGTTCTATCAAATGATATAAATTTATTTTAAAGCACCGTCAAATAAAATTCCTGTTCTAAGCTGATAATATCCTCATTAGCAGCAATAAAGCCTACAACTTTTGTTCCGTCTGAAACTTAATTGGCTTTTTCCAGAAAGGCTTTTATTTGTAAATTTTCAATGTCTTTTCTGATATCCAACAATGTGTACTTCAGTTAACTGCTCAGATAAAAGGGCTTTTCAATTTCCTGTACAAAGATATCTCTAAAGACGGCTTAAAACCAGCAAACAAAACCAGAATACACATTGAGGATTTCGAGGGAGTTCTAACCAAACTCTATCATAGATAAAGCTTAACGCGATAAGCTTTCATTCCTAATGAGCCCGAGTTCAGACAAGGAAGGAAATCCCAGCTCTTTTTATGTAATCAGAGAATGAAAATTTGCTGGAAAACACTTGTAATCTAAGATCAGAAGACAGCCAGCTTCCTCAATGCTGACAGCCACACATGGTGCCAAGCAGCGCAGCGGATGAAAAGGTACTGAGCATAACACATTGCCAATTTTCATCTAACCCAGTCTCAAAAAAGAGTAATCCATATTTATGTGCATCCATGGAAACCTCTCCAGGCAGCGCATTTGTTTGTTGTTTGGCTTCCCTTATTTGCATTATGTATTTTTTAAGTTTATGCACTGAGTGTGTTTACAAGAATATGTTTTATGGAACATATATGACATAGTAAAATTAAAATAATCTTGCTGGTAAAATTGAATAGATAAAGTCAATAAACTTCCAAGGTAGTAATAATAGTGTCGGTTTCCTGTTAACACAGACCTGTAAGTCGCTGCTGCTTCTGTTTTCTTATTTTCTTTTTTTTATTTATTTATTATGTATACAGTATACAATATTCTGTCTGTGTGTATGTCTGCAGACCAGAAGAGGGCAGCAGACCTCATTACAGATGGTGGTGAGCCACCATGTGGTTGCCGGGAATTGAACTCATGACCTTTGGAAGAGCAGGCAATGCTCTTAACCGCTGAGCCATCTCTCCAGCCCCTGTTTTCTTATTTTCTTATCATCTACTTCCGTCCTGGATTTAGTCTAATGGATGCAATATCCAGTGGTTGTCTTTGCTTTTGTTTCTTATGTACCTTGAAGTCAACAGATTTGGTTATTTATTCCGGCTTTTACGAGACAGAGGTGTGGTCTTACAGACCCCAGGCTGGCCTTGAACTTGCTGTGAAACTGAGGATGACCTTGATTCCCGACGTCTCCTCACCTCACACTCCTTCCAGAGTACTAAGATTACAGACTTCAGCTACTGTGTCCATCTATTTAAATACTTAAATACTGAGCTTAGCATCTGCTTCAAACTTCTGACTCTGCTGGACCTCCAAGGAAGCAGATGGAAATGAGTCTCCTTGTTCATTTAGATTGGAACCTGAGATTTTGTGTTTTAATTATTGAATTAATTTCTTATGATGTTAGGGATTGAATATGAGGCCTCGCATATGCTAGGTCAACACTTTAGTACTGTACCTCTAAGCTCTATCATCCTCACTCCTCTGTCTCTCTCTCACACACACTTCTCTTTCTCACTCTCTCTCTGTCTCCCCCCCCCCACCACTTTCTCCATCTGAGATAGGTTTCACTAAATAGCTCTGGCTGTCCTGAAGCTTGATACATAATCCTTGATGGTCTCATTTTTGCAGCACGCCTCTTTCCTTATGCTTTCTGATTGCTGGAAATGCAGGGGCATATGCCAGGATGTTTTTGCTTTTTGAGGTTTGCCTTTTATCTGCCATTCTCCTTCAGCCTTATCTTGCCCTGCTCCAAGCATGCTTGACTTTCACCATTTTTAGCAACTATATTCTTTACTGCTATATCAATACTAATAGGAGACCTTATTGGATTTAGAATCAAAACCTTTCTTCATTTTTTTTCATGTCATTCTTTTTCTTAACATCTATTTGCTAAATATGAACTCAAACCTAATGATACCAGTTTTCTGATGAAAGATTTTAATGCCTCTATATTTTCTTCAAAACTACTTCTAGTCTGATTCTCTATGAGATAAAACAAATCTTGTCTGTCTCCTTCTTCTCCTTTAAGATGTAGGGGCCAAGAAAGAGGAAGTTTTAAATTTTAACCAAGTTGGACAGTTGTGTTACCTTTTGCACCTAGACAATAACAGAAAGTGATTAGGGCAAGGCTGAGGTTCCTCTCAGTATCATGCACAGGCGGAAGACCTCAGTGTACCTAGAAACATAAGGACTAATGACAGATCAAGCAATACTGTATTACACTGTCAGTCTAGGTAGGACTGTTGGACACAACAATCACATCTACGAATTCTTACACTTCATGCTGTGTCAGCACTTTGTGCTCTTTGTTATATTTGTTTGTTGTTGTTTCAAAGCTCTCTCCTCTAGAATGACTATCTCCTCCTTCTGCCAAACATTGTGTCCTTTCATCCTTTGGTTGATAACTAAGAAATATTTAATACTTCTCAGCTTGTTTTGCTGTCTGTATCTTTGTTTATGCCATACCCTTCTATTACATGTGCCTTTATCCTATCAATATTATATTTGGCTTATGTGTTTTGGTCTAATTATTCCACAGTCCGTGACTACCTTACAGCAAGGGAATGTGTGCCATTCATCATTCTGTTTCTCAGAGTGGAGAAATGTGTCTGAAATATCAGATTATCAGTGATTGAAATAATGGAATAAGGCTGTGATGGAGATGAAATTGTCAACAATAGAGAAGTAGTGTATGGGCTTTAGGAAGAGCTGCTTCTTGAAAATTTCACATCAAAATGGCAATAGACTTCTGTCACAGCCCCCTGAGAATGCAAAAAACACGAACTGCTGCTTAAATGGGACATAAGACCTAGTAGGGATAATATCCTCATGATTCTTTACATTGCTGTGTCTTCATAAATGAGACTCTGCCCTGGATAAGCTGGGAGCTACAAAGAATGAAAGTGTGACTCTGTATGCCACCGAGCAGGTTTGTCCCCACATGTCACCTTTGGGGAATAATCTACTTCTGAGAAGATACATTTTATTACTTCATTGAAAAGAAGATGGGACAAAAACAAACATCTAATTACCAGCGAGGCCCATACTGTCTAGGAAAACACATGTTTTTCTTCTAATGTTTCTTGTGGGAGAAAATAGAATTGTGTTAACCGTTGTTTCAGTACACAAATAGGATAATATTGCTACAGACAGCTTGTGCGATTTTTACAGTTCCTCATACAAAGGCATGTTGACATTGGCTGCGTGTCTCCTGAGACATCACTACCAAAATTAGTAGCATCTATTTTGTCCTTTGTTTTCAGGCTAGAAGATGGAATTTTTTAAAACAATGTTATGGTTGCCTACTCATGATTTTGTGTCTGTGAGTTTTGTATTTGTGGTTCTACATCTGTGGATTTGAGAAAACAGAGATCAAAATAGTTTTTAAAATTGTACCTGCACTGACCATGTGACACTATTTCTCTTGTCATTTTCTCATAAAAAGTATTATATCTATCTGTATGCATATCATGTATCCCATTCTGAATGTTATATTCATTTTAGAAACAATTTAGAATAGATTACAGGATGTTTTAGATTATAAAGAAACACTGAGTTTAATATGATGATTAGGCACATTCAAAGATTTTGTTATCCACGGGGTTCCCAGAACCTATGTGGAGATGCAAAGAGATGACTGACTATATAAATATGCATTTATATAGGTATATGAATGTACACGTACTTTTATCAAGAGTTTTTGCATTCTCTTCTACTATACTACTAGTTGTTTTTAATGTTATAAGACTAAAATTTTAAGAACTTCTTCCAAAGAAGAGTCTCAAGTTTATCATACTAGTCCATTATAGTGAAATGAAGAAGAAAATAAGGCAATTAGGGAGCAGCTGTAATAAACATTATGTAGCCACTCCAAAGAAATGAAATGAGGCAATGCGGAACTAACAGTACCCAGCTAGCGTTTCATGTTATACTAAACACATTCAAATTAAATAGCTCAACCAACATAAAAATATCACCAAAGCTAAGTCACAAAACAGGAGCTATCTTCAACAGGGCTGGTTAAGTCCTTAAGAGCTCATCTCTAGATCCATCGTCTCGCCAACTCAGTCTTAGAACGACATTTTCAGCATACCATGTTCACAAACTGGATCTGCTTCTTTTCTCTGAATGAATCGTGGAAACAGGGCTGATTAGCACGAAACTGTAGAGGTACCCTAATAAGCACTCACTGAAGGAAAACAGTTGCACACATTTGTACTTTCTTGGATAACACTTGGTATAAAACGAGGCAGTCCACAGGACTGGGACATTGTATTAGTTCCTTTAACATTTAAATAGAAATATCGTCTTCTGGGCAGGCAAAGTGTGGGTATAACTTATTTAGTAAAGAGACGGTTTTAATTTATGGAAAGATAAAGGCATAATTATATCCAAACTCATCCACTTCCATGTCCTTTTGAAGGAAAGTACCTATAAAATAGCATTCTGGAGAAAATCCCAAGGTGAAGACACATGTGCTTATATCTTACATGTGCACACACATGGGTATGCATATTTGCATGTTTGTATTACGTAGTGGAAATATTTTATCCTTCTGAAATCAGACATATCTAAGAAATTAATGCTCTGAGTAATAAACCTTTTCTGTGTATATGCATGTGTGTGATGTGGACACACGTGTATGGGCTTCAGATGTTCTCTGTCACTCTCTACATTAATCTTTTCATTGACTTTGAATATCGTGTTTTTGTGGTTTGTTTTGGGCTAGGCCGGCAGCCAACAATACTACTGATCTTCCCATCTCTGCTATCTCTCAGAGGCAGGGTTATAGGCGTGAGGATGACCATGCTTCACTTGTTATCTGGATACCAGCATCTGAGCTCAAATATGCATGCTTTGCTCAGCAAATGCTTTTACCACTGAGTCATTTATTCATCTCCAGAACCATTTTTTAAGAAAAAAAATTAACTCTAAATGAGAGGATAATGCATTCTTGGAATTTTTGGTTATTTATTGATTTTTAATTTGTAGTTTACTTAGATTTTCAGCAAACTAGAGTGCTAGGTAAATTACTCTCTAGATTTGTGCTTAGCTCACAAATAATTTCTGCAATATTACTTGAGGAAATTATAGCAAAGAACTTATCTTGGTATAAAATCAATATTCAGTCCTATGTGGCTACTACCAGCATCTAAGGGATATATGACATGTGCTTAGGGGGTTTCCAGCTACCACAGCCCAGGTCAGATGCTTGGTCTATTCTACAGCTCAGAAAGGAGAGAGTTACTGTGTGGATGTGCTGTCACTGTGTTCCAATGGAGTCAGCATTATGAGTGGCTCAGGTCACTTTGCCTTCAGTTCTAGCAACTCTTCCCAATAGTGAAGACAGGAAAAGCTACTTGGATTACCTGAATATTAAGCTAATTAGTTCCTGGATTTGGCATGACTGTTCAGACAAAATTGTGTTAAACAGTTATCAAACTTACAAAATAAAAATTAAAATCCACAGAAGTATTTAAGAAACCATTGTATCATTATGAAGTTATAGGCAATTTTCCAAGCTTACTATACAATACTGGTCACATTAACTTAAAATTGATGCTACGTGTATAAAGATACGTAGGCCTAATAAAGCTTTAATTTTTCATCATGCGTATTTGTAATACAAATAACCTTTTCAACAAACAAGTGCACAGGGGATATTTTGGAACTCATAACACTTGTCAAGAGGAAATTAATTTCCACTCAAACTAAGCTAATGTGAATGTCAAAAATGCCCTTTGGAAATTAAATCACAAAATAAAAGATCATGCCCAAGTAGTAAATTTGCATAAATAAAAACAGTCTATAACATGGCCTGTTATTTTAATACAACCTAGTTTAGTAAATAGCATATGTGTTTGAACTTAAGTATGACATTTATCATTTAATTCTGATGTCCTCCTATGACTGAGCTGTAGTTCTAAGTTAGCATGTATCCTGTGTTGTGGCAATATTGAAGCAAGTATATATTAGTCTAAATGCTATTGGAAATGCTTACATAATATACATATGTATCATACAATGCAAGTATATAATTAATTACATATCTAATTGTCTAATGTTTTGCATATTATTACATATCAGATATCTATATGTTCATATGATTAGAACAGATAATACTTTTCACATTCAATATGTAGTCCTCAAACCAAAGAACACAGTACCACAGTATCATTCTCCTTCATAGTAAAAACAAGTGAGAAATTTAATTCAGTGGTTTAGAAATGATGGCTGAAAAAAAACCTGAATAAACAATGATAGATATTTTAGAGAAAATAAATTAAATTACAATATATGACTGGCGCCTCCAGATGTTTATATGAATATGATAGCCTTCTGTACTTGAAAGTCAGTCTGGTGACTTCCAATAACTATGCCCTTTTTAAAGTTCTAGAAAACAGTGATAAACAGTGGGTTTGCCCATGTATGTATTTATCTTTGGACACAGAGCAATCAAATGACTAGGAAAACCCAAATTTTAGGATACTCATAGTCAGGGTTTGTTATACTGTGAAATAGACACAGTCTCATTTCCTGAGTCGAAGACCAGTTCCATTTCATTTCATTTATCAAAACACTTCATGGAGTTTCATCATAACAACATTTTTGTGGCCAGCAAAATTGACATACTATATATTAGCTGAGGAGCTCAAGAATGAATTATAGCCTTGGGCCAAATTCAGAAGATTAAAAAGAAAATGAAAATCAAAATTTAAGCCTGAAATGCTCTAAAGCTTTTTCAGAAAACTCAGCTAAACTAAGAAACATAAAATTAAAAATTAAATTCTGATTCTTGGGCATTGAATATTTTGACTCTCCTTTGCAAATGATAGACAAACTTGTGTTGTCAATTATAAGGCTAATTCAAGCTTTAAGTATAAGTGACATTTGTCACTTAATGTTGCTTCTCAACTTTCAAATTATCACCAAGTTTAGTAATTGTCAATCATCGAATCTCCGTTATCGTTTCTCCTAATAGGCGGTTCTCAACCTGTGAGTCACAACCCCTTTGGCTGCTGGATTGTCCTTTCACAGGGGTCTCATATCCTGCACATAAGATATTTACATTATGATTCTTAACAGTAGCAAAATTATAGTTACAAATTCACAACAAAAATAATTTTATGTTTGGGAGTCATCACAACATGAGAACGTGTATGACAAAAATGGCATAGAAGCATTTGCAAACTAGTAAAGAAGTGGCAAGAGAATTAGCAAATGAAGCAGTGATAAATGAATGGAAGCACACAGTAGGTGACAGTGACACTAGACGACTGTAAGCCCAAGACTACTGTTTTATTCATTCATTCAACAGTAATTGATGCCGTGCTTAGAATAAATAAACAAATCATAGGCATTCATTAGCTATTTGTTTAGAAATAGCTATGAGAGTCAGTATGAAAGGCCGAGGATGAAAGACCAGATCATACACAGAACTTGGGATGAATAATTTGAAATTATTGTGGGCATGGGAATAACTGGCTTTTGTGACGCTGTCTGCTTAACATTTCTGATTACCAGTTTCCTCATTTGTCATCGAAAGGGAATGGCTTAATGATCATTAAATTCAGCATATGTTGAACATTGTATAGTTGGCATTTATGTTGCTAAACCGTTTTCACGTAGCATCAGTGTTCATTGCATTGAGGCAAAGAAACATCGCATATAGCATCATGGGAAGTAACAGAAGCAATACAATGTCAAGTGGTGGCATTGATCAGATGTGTGTGTGTGGGGAGAGTGTGAATATTCAAGGGGAGTATTTTTCTCTCTCTATCTTTTATCTACCTATCGTCATGATCTATAGATTTATTTACTGTGTTACTAAGCTCAACTTTTAAGAATGAAACGCGCAGGTGCATTGTTGGGGACATAATGACGTCAGTTATTCCAACTGTCAGAAGCAATCTGCACCAAGAGTAGAGCTGCCGACAGCGGGAATGTAAAGGTGATTGAAAGTAGTTCCAGTTTTGTG
>JABTXL010006712.1:19001231-19132647 GCA_025134845.1 Neodon shergylaensis | reverse complement strand
GTGCAGATTCTATAGGATGCAGTGGTGAGCTAATAGAGAACTTGCCCAGAGGGGAAGAATAACAAATGATTGTTTAGGAATCACTGTTTCTGTGTAAGAGATAAACTGTACACTGTGGATAATTTGAGACCGAAGGGTTATATGATTTTGGGAAGGGAGCCCAGCATGCAAGCTGGAACAGTGGCAATAATATGCAGAAGAGCTTATGATGAGTGACATTTAGAGGGAGGACAGATCAATAGAATTTAGTAGTTGACAAGATTTGAAAATAATGAAAGGATTGCATCAGAATGGATTTTTCTTTTGACTAAAATGGCCAACACAGAAACATAAATGTGTTTATGAAGGAAAGATGATGCGTTCATTCTAGACATATTAAATTTCAAGCATTGTTGGTACACCACAAGGGAACAGTCCACTACATTTAGAATGACATCCATAAGCATTATGGTCTTGCCTCAGAATTCCCATGCGAGGCTACTTTTGGTAGTTAGTCTTGATTATCAATTTGGCTGGATTGACGGACACCCAAGAGACCAATGAATCTGGCTGCCTGAGTCTATGAGGACATTTTCAGATAGGATTAATGAATAAAGACGAGATCACCTGAGTATAGGCAGCAGCATCTAAAACCTGGAAGGCTGATAGAATTAGGGGAAGGAAGATTGCTTAGATTATTTTCTTTTCCTGACTCTATAAGATGAGAGGCTCTGCTCTATCTTGATTCTCCTCCATGGTCCCTCGACTCATTGCAGACCTAGAAACAATAAAGCTAGTTAACCCAGGACTCTAAACTCTGAAGCCAAAAGTCAACAGGATTCTATCCTCCTTTAAGTCATAGTGATGGAGTTGCTGATAAGCATATAGTCATTTACTCCGTGTTTCCTTCTGGGCCTCATCCTACTCTGAGAACATGTTCATATCTTCACATCTGTATTCTTAGACTATTAGTAACGGTCCTGACTGTCTCTGAAATTTTTGCATATACTATTTGCTGTATTTGAAGTATTTCTTCTCAAATATTGGCACAAATGACTTTTTGCTATATGTCAGTTTATTTCAAATAAAAACATTACTCTCAGAGTCATCTTCAAATATTAACTTCCGTCATCAACATCGTCATCTTTGTCGTCCGATTTCTCATTTCCTGAAAAAACCTTATGTAAGTACTTAAAGTATCCCTGGATACATTCCAATAACAGAAAAAATCTCTATGATAATCTTGACTTTGCCTTGCACACTGTTCTGTTCAAAAGTAATCGTGTCTCAAAAGTAATTGCTACGCACTAGCAACCCTGACAGCTTGTTGAATGCGTAACAGCATATAGAAATTACAGGCACTGATTGAGCTGATATGCAGGTGGAGTGAGGTTTGGTTTACTGTGAAATAGGTGGAGTGGAGGCTTCCAGGAGTTTCAATTAATAAAAGCTGTTCTAGATACTAGAGGCTAAGTGAATATTTACACAATCGACATTTCTATAATCTATTCCATAAAGTTAAATCAAGTGATTGAAATCACCTTTTTTTTTGCCTTCTGTTTTCCCCTCTTTCTACCTGTCTTATTTCAGATGATATGGAAAGGGCAGATTTAGAATCTGGCTCATCAGTCGGGATCCACTTACTTCGGGTTTAACAGGATTTAAGCATGCAGGTTGCAAAATGTATTATAAACACTAATTATATAAAGAACAGAAGAAATCTTTATTTGAAACGTGTTTTGTCATATTAGCCAGAAACCAGAAACAACCTACAACCTAATAACGGATAAAGAAAGAAAATGTGATATATTTACACAATGGAATTTTATTCATCCATTTAAAAATGACATCATGAAATTTCCTGGCAAATGAGTGACATTAGAAAAAAAATTATCTTGAGTGAGGTAACCCATACAGACCTAGAAAGACAAATGTGGTGTGTATTCACTAATATGTAAATAGCTGTTAGGTAAATGATAATCAAGCTACAAAGGCACAGAGAGGTTAGGTGGAAAGGAGGGCTGAGGTGGGTACGTAGATCTTCGGAAGGGGAAACAGAATAGATTTTGAGGGTGGACTGGAAGTGGGTGGGGACAGGAGTGGAAGGGATCAGATGGTGGGAAGAGATGGAGGGAGAGAGTGCCAGGGGAACTGGGAGGCATTTGTGGGACAGTATTGAAACCTATTGCAGTAGAAACATCCTGGAATCAATAAGGGTGACCCTACTGAGTAATAGAGAAGGCAGAGTCTGAATGGCCATCTTTTATATCCAGGCAAGCCTTCCAGTGGTAGGACTATGCTGTATTTGGTTGAGTTGTTTGCTAAGGGGTTCTGTAGAGATCCCAAAACCACCCATGCTAATACTAGGAGAGTGGTTCGCTCACTGAAAAAAAAAAACCTGACAGTTGGGCCCCATTGCTGAAGACAACATCCACACACCTCATTAAATGTACAGAGGTTAAGCTGGTGTTTGCATGGAGTCTTCATCTCTACATTCTGATCTCTTTGACACTGGTTAATCCCCAGGAGAGGCTAATTCTCTCAGTAGTCATTAGTCGCCTGTAGTTCTGTGTCTAGGGATGGAATCCTGTGATATTATCCTCCGTCCTTGTTAAAATGACCATTTCTAGGAGAGACTATCTCACAGCAGACTTCCTGGGTTTCTCCCTCTGACAACCTTCCCACCCCCTCTTCTGTGATATTCCTTGAGCATAGATATGGGGGTTGTTATGATGTGTTTTCAGGCTGTAAGGACAAGGTTTGTTCTGGGCCTTTCTATGACTCGTCTTCTCCATAGTCCTCCCTTCATGCTTTCTATGGAACTCTGACTCAGTGTCTGATTTCCCCACTTTGTTAATACACCAGTTATGGAACTCTTTTTCCAGCCACAGCCGTTTTCAGTTGCATCATGTGTTTCCTTTATTCTTAGATTTTGTTTTGCGTGTTTTTTTTTTAGGTTTTAAATATATATTCTGGATAGAAATCCTTTATCAGATATACAGCTGCCAAAGATTCTCTACCATTCTGTGGGCTTCCTATTTAATCAGTTTATATTTTCCCTTTGGCATACTGCAACAATTTTTAAAATTTCAAAAAACTTGAGATTATGATATAATTACAGTTCTCTCTTCCCTTTCCTCCCTTCAGACTCTCCCATATACCCCTCTACATGATCCTTCAAATTTTGTTCTCCTTTTTCAGTATTTGTTATTGCACATATATACACATATACATGGATACTATATACATATATATGTATATATATATATATGTACTATGAATATATCCAAGAAAATATAGGAGTACACACGCATACATACACCACACACGTATGCATATATGTATATTCCTAAATACAATCTCTTTAGTCCATATAATGTTACTTGTATATGTGTTTTCAGGGTTGACCATTTGTCATTGGACTACCAATAAGTGCGTTTTTCTCTAGGGAAGACCACCTCTTCTCCCAGCTTTTCTTAGCTCTCCATAGTTCTGTGTAGAGTTGAGGATTGGTGGGTCTTTCTTTATTCAGATGACATGTTCAGTGGCGTCATCCTTGTTCAGTTCATGTTTATACAGTCATGTTGGTGAGACTTTGTGGGTGTAGCTTCTGATATTACTAGGGGACACAACCTCGCAGCAAACTCTCAGATCCTCTGGCTCTTACAATCTTTCTGCTCCCTCTTCCACAGTGTTCTCCGACACTAGGTGTGGGGCTGATTTTTAGACGCAGACTTTGGTAACGAACAACGTCTTTCTAACTTCCCAGTGTTGCTGTGTCTTTTTGAAGTCTTTTATGATGCCATATGAATTGGTTTTCTCTTTCTGTGAAGAATGCCTGCATGAGGATTTTGATAGGGTTTGTATTGACCAATTCTACCAACCTATCAACATGAGGGTTTTTTCTTTTTCTTTCTTTCATTTTTTATATCTTCCTCAATCTCTTCTTTTGGAACTTTAGGTTTCATCGTAGAGGTCTTTCGCTGTCTTTGTTATGTTTATTCCTGTATTTTTCAGGGTTATTTGGCATGGGAGTATTCCCATGCTCCTTTCCTCAGCACTGTTTGTTATTGGATATAGGAATGATACTTATTTTTAGAGCTTGATTTTTTTTTTTATCCTCTCGCTTTGCTGGAAGTGTTGATCATTTCTAGAAGTTTTCAGGTGGAAAATTTAGGATCTTCTAGTTATAATATCATATAATCTTTTCTTATTTGTATCTCTTTAATTTCCTTTACTAACTTCCGTAGATAAGATTTTGAGCTCTATATTGGAAAGGAGTGAGAACAGTGGGTATATAACAAGTCACGCTTAATACTTAATTTTAGCTTGATTCGTCCTCGAATGTCTCATTGTTACTTACTGAGATGCTGCAAATGATGAGAACTGGATCATATTTTCTTTGTGATGCAACTCATACCAGTACTAAATTAAAAATATATTTTATAATATCATTGAATAATGAATAAAATAATAAAATAAAAGGATCTCTCACTATTACGACCAATAGTTTGTTTTCCTATGTTTTTGTTGTTAGAGGAGATTCAAGCCTCACTAGAAAAGCAGCTATTTAAAAATAAAACATTTATGAAAAGTAAAACATCTAAAAAAATTAGAGAACTTCACATTGTTCATGATAATCAGTATAGTCATTATGGGAAATCAGTGTGACAATTTCTTAAACACTTAAAAATAACTACCATATGATTCAGTAATTAGACTGTGGATATTTGCAAATAGAATAATTATGAGGAAATTATATCTACATTACCACAGTAATTGTAACATTATTCATAATAAGCAAGATATGGAACCAACTGAAGTTTTCATCAGTGTATGAATAAAAAGATGTCATATACCTAGAGTGTATAAGAACACTACCATATGAAATAGGCCAACACAAAAGATACTGCATGTTTTTCTGTATCCAGAAATGTAAAAGTCACAGAAACAGAAAGCAAATGGTAGATATTTTCCTCTCATGATGGAGAGGAAAGGGAAACTGGGGAGTGGTGTAGTTATTAATGTATTTCAAAAAATTTAAATGAAGTTTTAAGAAAAGCTGCAAGGAGGAACAAATGAAGAAATATCGGTTGAAGTCACAACCTTCAGTTAAGAGGTATAAATCATTGAGAAGTGTGATATCTGATGAAGATGGCAAACAGCACTCACACCACGTTGACTCTCTGCCTTTGTTTTGTTCACGTGACCAGCACAGCTTGCGCTACTTAAAATCTTCAAGAAAGAGCCACTGTGGTGAAGTCTTTATTGGGCTTACTGCTACAACAGCAGTGGAGGCAACATGTGAGAGACTCCTCAGATGGAGTCACTGAGAAGTCTGCTTGTATAGTCCACAATTATAACTGTCTGCTTCGGACCTGTTGCTCTTGGATCAATCACAGCCTGGTCACTTAGTACCAATCCTTTCACTAGCCTACATGCTCTCCAGCCAACATGGGTTGCAGCATCATTGAGAGTTCACAGAGGATTATATACAAAAAAAAATGCAGAAATGCCTGGCATACGACTCCAAAGCAGAAAGCCAGGGCTGAGGTTGCGTTTTTAGGAGCTGGGGGACTCAGGTGCAGTCTTTGCATAGCGGTCTCAAGGCATCTGTGGCTCGTTCCAAACAGCTGATGCTGGTTGGCATAAGGGTAGTTTTGCTGGCTTACAGTCCCTTTGCTACAGAAAGTCCACCCAGCAAGTGGGAATCAAGTAGCTACTAATTAGTGAATCAAATTGCCCCATCCCTAAAGCATTTGCTTATTTACAAGAAAATGAGCATTGTAAGGAGTTGCTTGCACATGTAAATCTCAAGAACTTACCATCAACAGTAGCAATGAGCTTAACAGATCTCAGCTAATGTTATATTGCTTGACACCTGCCCAGGACCTCAGTGTGAGAATTCATCTGATCTGTCTCAGATGGCATTAAATGCAAATTTGTGTGTCTACTAATCTGTACATCTTGCAGAGTGCAGCCTAGTGTATTTTTTTCTCTACTTCCAAAATTACACTTCAATAAATAATCATAATTGGTTAACATTGTAAATAAAACAGGCTGACAATTTCTTCATCCATCAGCAATAACCTTAAAAAGTTCCTTATCATTCACTTTCATTAAAACATTTTAAAATTTACCAAGTTGTTATGATGATTCTTGGTTGTAAACTTGACTACATCTGGAATTAACTAAAATGGAAGTGGCTAGGGACTTCCTGTGAAAGATGTTTTTCAAATTATTTTAATTTGAAGTGGATAGACCTATTTTTAATTGAGATCTTTTGAGGTGGTAAGATACACTGTGAATCTGGGCCACACATTCTGATGGGAGCACGTAGTAGGAGGGTGCTAGTTTGTTCCTGGCTGCCTGGCTAGCTTAGACCTGAAATAATCAAACAGAAACTTTATTAATTAAATTACTGCTTGGCCCATTAATTCTAGCTTCTTATTGGCTAACTCTAACATATTAACTTAACCTATTTCTATTAATCTGTGTATTGCCACATGGCAGTGGCTTTCCAGGCAATGTTCCCAGCTCTGTCTCAGGTGGAGCAGCTATGGCTTCTCTTTCTCAGCCTTTCTTCTCCCAGCATTTAGTCTAGTTTTCCTCGCCTAAGTTCTGACTTATTAACAAGCCAAGGCAGTTTCTTTATTCATTAACCAATAAGAGCAACACATAGCCAGAAGGACCTCTCACACCAGCAGCATATAGAAAGGACGTAGGAGAAGAACACTTTCTTCCTTTGTTGTCTTGTTCTCATTGTCACTGGAAAACCCATTCCTTCACTGTCATTATTGCCTACTCTTTCAGGATTCTGGTGTATACTGAAGGTACCAGTTGAGGCATCTGTCCTTGTGGACTGAACAACCACTGGATTCTTGGACGTTCAGTTAGTGAGGAGTCATTGTCGAACAGCCTGGTCTACAACTTGTAAGCCATTGTTATGAATAACACATGCATGCGAGCATGCTTACCCTCACACTCACACACACACACATACACACACACACACACACATATTCACACACTAGTTTTATTCCTCTGCAGAACCCTTACTAGTACATATGTCAAAGGCTTCACAGTTGTTTATGAAAAATATTCTGATATGAAAAGAGTAAAGTGATTAAAATGTTAAAATAAATTTAAGTGGACAATATCTTTGTTTTGGGAAACATCTCTAAATAGATACTTCACACTGTAATTCCACCACTAAAACTTGACTGTGACTTGCAGTAATGGATTTTATCCCAGCTCATAACACTTGACAGTGTTCTGTAAATGTTACTCTAGACAAAAGGAAAACAGCACTGTGTAGAAGACAAATCTCAAGACACAGCGTCCATCTCATTTTCACCATGACCTGTAGCTTTTTAAAAGAAACCAACTCTGTCTCAGTTTTCTCCTCCTATGATTACACATGTACTCAGCCTGTGATCTCTTTACCAGTCACTTCTTTTCCAACGCAAACCTCTTCAATATATGTGTGTCCTAGGTTCTCTTCTCATTTCCACAGCATGCTGCATTTTTGCTGGTACTTCTCTGTCTTTCGACAGACATGCTTAGCTCAAGGCAAGAACACGTTTGCAGCCATCATTCCACTCAGTCCTGGATAGAGGTACTAGGTATTATTGTCACAGCTCATACCTGGGTGTACTTTCCTGATGTGTCTTGCACATCAAAACCCCTTAAGTTGAAGCCCAACTTCATCTTATAATCCATGCTTCCGTGCTTTCATTTATGCGTGAAATTAATTGTGATTGACCTTATTTGTCCTATAGGTTCCAGTTTATAATATCTCATGAAATAAAAGCCTCAAAGATACAATTTGTGAGTGTTTCTCAATATACAAGGAAGCTTATTTAATAAAAATAAATTTCCAGTAATAGAATTTCGACCCCTTTAGGGATGGGAAGTTGTCTCAGGGTTTAAAAGTGTTTGCCACAAAGCCTGCAAGCCAGAGTTAGATATTGTGGTTGATATGATAGAAGGTAAGAATAGACACCTTCTGCAAGGTCTTCTAACCTTCCTGTTCACACTGAGCATGCATGTGCAGACACACACACACACCACTTCAAAACAACTTTGAACCCCCTCTACTTTATTGAGAGTTTCATATATGTATATGTATTTTGATCCTCATTCCCTTTTCTATAGTTTTTCTCTTTCTCCCATTTGCCTTTAAAGTTCATTTGTTCTGTTTTGTTAAAGCCACCAAGTCTACTTAAGTATGTCTGTATGTGCTTAGGACCATCTGGTAGAGTCTGGATAGCCTCCTGGGAGTTACATCCTTGCAGAAAATGGATACTCTCTCACCTAGCATTCTTCAGTTTCCAAGGGAGGGACTTCATGGCCACCTTTCACCTCCAGGCTGGGAGTTTGTCTGACACGACCTTCTGAAAGTCTTGTGTATGTATGCTGTCACCACCACCACTATTGCAACTGCCCTGTTGTATCCTTGAAAAGAGTTTCATATCAGTTACCTGTCATGTCTCACTTTTTGCCTTTTTTCTTTCCCCCTTCTTGGATGATCCCTGAATCTTGGAGGAGGCATGTGACATAGATGTCCTATTTGGAGCTGAAAACTCCACAATCTCTTATCCTTACTCCTCTCCTTATGTGCCTTATTCGTCTACATATGGATGACCTGGCCTAAGTAGATTTAATATAAATACCAGAGAAGAGATAGAATCACAGTCTTTTATAGAGAAAATATGGCAGAGAGAAAAAATGGGGTAAAAGGTGGATGACGGGATGAAAAATAGCTCAGCTATTACTGTGTAGTCAAAGTTAAGATGAGAAGTAAGTTGACTAATAAGTTCCCTTGTTTTATGATCCTACTATTTTCACTATAACAAGGGCAATTTACTGTCTTGTTTGTTCTTCACAGGACTTTGTCAATCTATTGGAAATCAGGATTCAGTAAAAAATAAGTCAGGCATTTAAAGCAGTTGATAGGTGAACTGCTGAAACATTGCATTTAAGGTTTCAAAGCCCCTCTTTTGCAAGTTTGATGAAAAGGTAGAGTATGGTAATTTTACTGGATTAATTTTGAGATTACATGAAACACTGTAGGTTTCTCTGAAGTCTTATATGAGTAGGTGAAATTAAAAATTGACAATATCTATCAGAGTGTATATTTTGAAGTAGGAAAAATGATCAGTAGGAGATGACTAAAAAGTACTTATTTTTGGAACTGGCATTTTAACAATACTCTCTATCACTTTTATTAACATGTTCTGGTAGCGATGTGAAAAGGAAATTAAGTAGAATATTTTAACCTGTTAAAATAATACCATCTTACTAAATTTTACTTTCTCTCTTAAGGTGACTTTTATTTCTATTATGTGTTCTGGAAATAAAAAATAAACTAAAATATAAACTGAATTTTTGTGAACTCTATCCTTGCCAGGCTGACATAGATTTTTAGATAAACGTCTCTGTCAAGGACTTTGTCAAAATAGTGATTGTACAGCCAATTCTTTGCAGAATCACACTAAGCAAGCTCTTAAAGTTAAAAAATATAATACTAAATGACTTTCAAAATGTCATCATAGGAACTAGTATATGAGAAAAGCATTGCTAATATGGATTTAGTATACTTTATTAAAATTATTTTTATGATTCCAGTATATGACTGAAACTATTTATAGATGCTGAAAAAAGTAAATCAACCTGGCTTGCGTATTTACATTCCTATTGAAATTATGCCTGATCTTCGAGAGTATGCATTGGGTCTCTTAGGCTGGAGAACTGTGCATAGGTTTCCAACAGTGCTGTTATCATTGTTGCTTTGCCTTTCAAAACAAAGTTAGAGACACTCGATAAATAACATACTTAGAAGCAATTGCATTTTGAACATGCTTGCAGGTGGTAGTGGTGTTGCTAGGGAATTAATAGATGAATGAAGAGTATGAGCTCTTTGAAACTTGTCAAGCAGATAATATTTGATTTTGAGTTCTTTTGGCAAAGAGAATTTCAGCTCTTCTGAGGTCATCATTACCAAATGTTGACAAATTTTCTGGGATAATATTCTTGTGGCCTGATTTCTCTTTTTAGGTATTGTGAGCGGGTATAGACCTTTTTTTTTTCATTGATTCTTATTGAGCTCTACATTTTTCTCTGCTTTCCTCCCTGCCTTTTCACTCCCCTTCAACCCTCTCCTAAGGTCCCCATGTCCCAATTTACTCAGGAGATCTTGTCTTTTTCTACTTCCCATGTAGATTACATCTATGTATGTCTCTCTTAGGGTCCTCATTGTTGTCTAGGTTCTCTGATATTGTGATTTGTGGGCTGTTTTTCTTTGTTTTATGTTTAAAAACCACTTATGAGTGAGTACATGTGATAATTGTCTTTCTGGCTCTGGGTTACTTCATATAAAGGCAGACCTATCAGAATTACATCTGACTTTTCATTGGAGACAATGAAAGCCAGAAGGTCATGGTCAAGCGTTATGCAGACATTAAGAGACCATGGATGCCAGCCCCTACTATACCCAGAAAAACTTTCAGTCGCCATAGAAGGACAAAAGAAGATATTCCATGACAAAACCAGATTTAACCAATGCCTAACCCCAAACACAGCCCTACATAAAATACTAGAAGAAAAACTCCAACCCAAGGAAGTTGGCTACATCACCAAAAACACGACAATAGATGGTCTCATAGCTACAAATCAAAAAAAAAAAAGGGAAAATGCACAAATTAACATCAAGAACAATGAAAACTAAATTAACAGGAGATAGCAATCGCTGGTCATTAATATCCCTTAATATAAGCGGACTCAACTTACCTATAAAAAGGCACAGGCTAACAGATTGGATATGAAAACAATCTATCCTTCTTCTGCATACATGAAACACACCTCAACCTCAAAGACAGACATTGTCTCAGAGTAAAGAGTTGGGAAAAATATTCCAATCAAATGGATGTAAGAAACAAGCTGGTGTAGCTATCCTAATATCTAACAAAATAGACTTCAAACTAAAATCAATCAAAAGAGACAAAGAAGAACATTTCATATAAGTCACAGGAAAAATTCATCAAGAGGAAATCTCAATACTGAACATCTATGCCCCAAATACAAAAGCGCCCTCATATGTAAAAGAAACACTTCTAAAGCTTATTTCATACAGACCTGCTTTAAGCAACCACTGGGCAATCTATTAGCTTTGTGTCTACAGTGTTGCTTTATTTCTGATTTCTGGGGAATAAATTCTTGTTTAGTCTTAATAAGACAAAATCAGAAAGGAAACTAAATTCTACAACATTAATAGTTTCTTTGTCACAGCAACCAAATATCTATGTGAAAATATAGGGCAGTCTAAAAAAAATCAGCAATAGATTTTACTATTTATATGTTCTAGGGGTCACTTGTGGGCAGCTAAGTTCAACACTGAGCTATATAACCAGTAAACAGAATGTACAGATACAAAGGTTTATTGACTGATTTTTTTTAAATCATGGTCACTGATTGGATCTATATTCAAATACAAACATAAAGGAAATACCTTTTTGTATTTCTGTTCCTTTAATTCTGCATTGCCATAGCTATTATGTTTTGTTTCCCCAAAAAGCTTTTATGGAAATTAATGTTAGCAAAATGTTTAGCTCCTAATGATATTGAAAACTACATGTATATAAAACCAAGTACCTGTGTTTATAGTGCATCAGACTCTAAACTCTCTAGCCATTTATATTACAAAGGTTTTTAACTGCAGCTTGCTCTGAGTAAAATGGGTTCTATTATCATAAAGACACTTAATTAACTTTACCACTTAGTGGAGAAAAGTCAGAGTTCATTACATTTTCAGTTTATTTTTATAAAGAACAGGGAAATGGTAAGCTACTTTATAAAATGAAATACCGTAATCCTTACAAAAGTAAAAGTTCTGTAAATGATTGGTTCATTTGTACACAGACTTGATTTTTGTTGTTGTTGTTGTATAGGTCAAAAATACTTTCAAGAAATAAAATCAATTCAGTTATTGGTTAAATAAGTTTGAAAGGGCATTAATATATTTAATTCAAGAGTTGTAAATTTCTTCGCCACATTGTTTCCAAACTTGGTGTGGGAGGTCCATCTGTTTATGTGTTGATTTTATTGGTTAATGAATAAAGAACTGTTTTGAGCCTATGGCAGGGAAGACCAGAATTAGGCTGGAAAGCTCAGCTGTAGGCTGGGAGGAAGACTGACAGAGTCAGAGAGACGCCATGGAGCCACCACCAGAGTCAGACATGCTGAAACTTTGCCAATAAGCCACTGCCATATGGTGATATACAGATTAATAGAAATGGATTAAATTAATATAAGAGTTAGCCAATAAGAAGCTAGAGCTAATGGGCCAAGTAGTGATTTAATTAATGCAGTTTCTGTGTGATTATTTCGGTTCTGGGCAGCCAGGACAAACAAGCAGCTCCTCCTCCTCCATTCGGCAACCAACACAAACTAAATATAAATAAACTAAAACAATAAATAAATAACAATAACCATAAATAAATAAAATAACCACACAAATTAAATATAAATAAAATTGGGCTTCCTACACAAACTAAATATAAAAAGTGTCATAACCAGAAAATGAAGATAATGAGTGTTTAAATACTAAAGATGATTTGTGATGCATAAGATATTTTAGGTAGTTTAGGGCAGAGATCTGAAACTGTGTTTTCAAAGTCTTCAACTCTGAAACCTATATAAAGGGCTGTTCACACGTAGGAACGGAGAGAGTGACAGCTCATTATAGGAACAGAGGACAGCTGATAGCATTAGGATCATCTTGTTTTCTACAGTTGGAGAGAATCTGGATCCAGCTGTCAAATGACTGCTCCTGAGAGAAGCCTGAATAACCTACCATAGTGAGTTGGCTACCTGACTCAGAAAGAACAACTCAGGGCTAATAAATATCCAAAGACCCAAGCAAATGCTTCACTCATTAGAAAGATATGTAGAGGTCAGAAAAAAAAATCAAAGAGTTAATCATGAATTTCCCTGACCCAATATAAACATGTGAACATGATAGAGAATAATTGTAAACCTGTACTAGGATTTATCTTATGAATTTATTTATATGTAAAAATTTTTGCCTATTATAGTCATTTCTAATAGTTATCAATGATCGTAAAATATGAGATGATATCCAAATGTATCAATTTTCCGAAACTAGAAATTAACAGTTTAGAGATATTAGATGGTCCCTAGTGCTTGAGAAAATAGGATTTAATAAGAGTCCTGTGGACATATGAAATCTCATGAAAGATACATGACACCTTCAATAGCTGATGTTTTTCTATTACATGTAGAATATTACATGTCTTCATCTGAACTAGATCATGTAGACCTAACTATTTATATCAGTCCATATGGGTTTAGGGACTTCAGAACTCCTAGATTAATTCTGGTCTCATTGAGCAGTTTTCTTATGGAGCTCAAGGATGCCACCCTCGAAGAAAAAATGGAAAAAAAATCTTAATAGGTTTTTTAAGGTTCAAGTATCATTTAGTTCATCCTGCATGGAATGTTGATTTCTTCTTGGCTTTGGAGTGGAACTTTGGAGCCCTCTTGTCTATTCAAGAACAAGATAAACAGAATATAAGTACTAATATCCTTAAAAAGATATGGTGTATATTTCTATTATCCTTATTTGCTTATAAGGGAAAAATGTTGAGAAAAATAATTCAAAAATAAAGTTTTATACAATAAAAAATACTTATCATTAACCTACTTTGTCTTTTTCCGAGTAACTCAAACTTGACAGATAATATGTGCCACCAAAAATGATAAATAAGTTTGTGGTTACTATAGCCAAGAGAAAGAGCACAGGGGAAGAATAAAAATACTAATGAGAATGAAGTTAATTTCTGAAAGGATCCTAAAGCTGGATTGTGGTCCTCAGACAATAATATGTGAATATCGGAACAATCATTGAATTGCATCTTTAACCTGGTGTGTTTTCCATAATGTGAACTGTATCTCTATGAAATTGTTTAAAACCAGATCATGTACAATTCCCTGTTTTTTAAATATAGCATGAGGGAGTTATAAAACAATTGATTATCTTTTGGTGTGTGTGTGGGGGGTTGTTTTTCTTTTTTGTTCAGTTTTGTTTTATTTTTTCCTTTCATTAAAAATCAATTCTTTTCTCATATAATATATTGATGAATATAGCTTCTTCTCCCTTTGTTTCTTCCAGTTTCTTCCCACCTCTTTTCCCCTCTAGATCCATTCCCTTTCTGCTTCTCAGTAGAAATGAACAGACTTCTAAGACATAACAACCAAACATGACAAAATAAAATATAATAAGGTATAGTGAACACTATCATATTTAAGTCCAACAGCAGTCCAATAGAACGAAAAGAGTCCCAAGAACCAGTGTAAGAGTCAATCCCAGAAAACTTAGACAACAATGAGAACCCTAAAAGAGACAAACATGGATCTAATCTGCATGGGAAGCAGTAAAAGATAAAATCTCCCAAGTAAATTGAGAGCATGGGGACCAAAGGGAAGGGGAGAGGCAAGGAGGGGAGCAGAGAAAATTGGATAGCTCAATAAAATCAATAAAAAAAGAAAAAAAAAGAGTCACAGACTCACTATTCTCACAGTCCAGGAGCTCCAGAAAAATACTAAATTAGTAGCTAATTGTAGACCCATGTGCATCCAATGCTTAATGCTTCAGTCTCTCTGAGCTCATATGAGCCCTTGTTCTACTGGTGCCCTCTAGTCTGTCTGTCTCTTACACTCTTTCCTTGTCCTCATAGTTTTGTGAAATTTAGACCTTGAGTAACCCTGAAAGACTCACAAGGCTTGGTCACTATCGTCATGCTATTGGAAAGTGGTAGAAGAGAAGACCCTCATGAAATCCCTTCAGATTATTAAGGATGTGCCCATGAAGAGAACTAGGGGACTCCAGTCCCTTCTTTCTCTTTTTTTATCAGTCACCAGTTGAATGATTTTGTTCTGCTACACATTCTTTCCAAGATGTATGGTGTTACCATGAAACAAAATCAACAAAGGCAGTCAGATATTGTCCAGACTTCCAATACTATGAGTCACAAAGTATATAAAGTATTATATCCTTTTTTGTTTTTTGACTTTCGAGACAGGGTTTCTCTGTACCTTTGGAACCTGGTCCTGTAGAGCCTTGAACTCACAGAGATCCAGCTGCCTCTGCCTCCAGAGTGCTGGGATTAAAGATGTGTGCCACCATCACCTGGCCTTTTTTTTTTTCTGGCTGATAATCTCAGCTGTTTTGTTTTGTTATGGGAAATTAACAGTCCTCTGCAACACCTTCCCCATCGTTCCATTATTTTCACAGGCCATATCTGTTCTAGGTCAAAATCTCATTCAGCTCTTTAACTAATGCTTTGACATAGTTAATAGTGAATGATTTTGCTCAGTTTGTAGTTGATTCACTTGAAGACCTCTAACGCAGATGACTACATTAACTTTGGATTGATTTACTTACTTAAATTCTCTGCATATATGAGACACTTGTGTAGCTTGGTCTATTTGTGAGACTACAGGTAACAGGAGCCAGGGCTGTACTGGTGCTTTGGCTGGCTCTTGGGAACCTGTTTTTCATACTGGATTGCCCTGCCCAGCCTGAATACAGGGTGAGGTGGTTGGTCTATGGCAGCTTGCTAGGCCACACTTTTCTGATGCACAGAAGAGGCCTGGCCCTCTCTGGGTGAATACAAAGGAGGGATGGATTGGGGGGGAAGGTAGTAAGATGAGAGGAGGGAGTGGAAGCTGTTTTCAGGATATAAAGTAAATAGGTAGATGAATGAATGAATGAATAAATGAATGAATGAATACAGAAATAAAATAACTCTTTCATGTTTTCCCAAGGCACGGGACTGAGCATTTCCTATCTGTACTAAACATTTCACATGGATCAGTCTTGCCCACAGAGCAAAATGCAAATATTTTTACCTGGTCTACAACTCTTTTATCTTATTTTTCATAACATGATTCTACCAAGTCACAATTCACTTCTGGCATATAAAACAGTTCATCTTTGTCTTAAAGCATGAACTCCATTTTCCCACTTCTTTGCATTTTGTCTTTCTTTCTCCTAAATTCAGGCTGTGGAAATTTTATGCATTCAGCTCAACTTCTTCTTCCTACTTAAAATCTTCAATCAAACACATTAAAATCAAACTACTTGTACTTCTTGTATTTTAATTACTTGTATGTATTCTTATCTTGTACCACCCTATCCATTTGAATTATTATTGCTGAATTTTAAATTAACCCTATATAATAGACCTTCCTATTTGGAATAATAGATAAAGTTTATTGCTGCAGAAATGACAAAGCATAAAATAATCAGAACCAACATAGAGTTTAGTTCTCTGGGAGAAAAGTAGTGTGTTTTCCACAGTTGATCCAAGATTCATGGTTGAGATCTCAGTAACAAAAATATATTAGCAAAAGAAAAACATGATTTATTTAACATAAATCTTACAGTACATGGAGCCTTCATAAATAAGGACCAAAGAAAATAGAAACCATGTGTATCTTTATGAATAGTGGTGAAGAAATATGTCTATACTTATGGAAGCAACCTGTGGGTGTCTAAAATCCTTTTAGACTTCCAGCAGAACATTTTTCTCTGGGGAGAGAACAGGACACAGTCAAATTAGAGAATTCAGGAACAAAGGAGGAAGACGGCCAGAGGTGGCCTTCCTACTTGCATTGCATGCTTCAAAGAAGAAGAGGGAGTGAAGATTGACCTTCTTGCTTTTGTTGTTCCCCAGCAGGGCTTGGAGAAGGGTCCTAAGTCAGTTTGACCTCAGCTTGCAGGGCCATGCACCTACACTTTTCTGCAGCTATTTCTCTTCTCTTCCCCTCATCCACACTGCTTGCATCAAGAACGTCTACTTCTTTCCGAGTCTCCAACTTTGGTACTTCACCCATGAGACAGGACTAATTCTACCAATGATTTATCCAGCTGATGCCAGCTTCTGTTAATAAAATTCACCTGTCTATTGATTTCCCTCATCCAAGAACTGTGGAAACGCAGAACTGGCTTAGAGTGCAGGCTCTTCCTGGGACAGATGAGGCAAAGTTGGGAAACAGTTGCTTGGCAAACCAAACATAGATGAAAGCACACTTTCTCTGCCCATTTCTCAAAGGTTCTGTCAGAATCTGTGCCCTGGATAAGGAAGTGGCCTTTGAGCTCCGTTCTCACGCTCTACCAGATATAGATTAAAGAAGCGCTTAGCTTCTGTATGCTTTTTGCCTTGTTTCTATGGACTTCTTTTCATTTTTATTACTGTTATTTATTGAGATATTGTTTTTTGCAAGGTGAGGTAAGAGTTTCTCATGATTATGTACGTGGCTAAAGCGGGGTTTCCAGAGTCGAAGTAATGCTTTTTAGTCTGTATAAAAAGCCATACAATATAAAGCTTGTTTATGCAATTGTTCATACTGCATACTCCCCTGTGTCCCGATTTGCATGAGTCCCTTACCCCAGGACTCTGATGCACTAGACATTGACAAGGAACCACTGTTCATCATAGGCTAACCTATACAAGAGGAGCATAGAAGAAGAAAAATCCCTATTTCACAACATCCTATCTCTCTGAGTAATTAGTCTATGGAAATACGACTCCTCTGCATACATTGGTGGGCACATTTTCATCTAGTTCCTCAAGGGAATGTACCACCACCACCTCTACTGATCAATGAAGAATGGAAGCAGCAAATCTTCCCAAAAAGTTGGGTCAAAAAGTGATGAAGTTGCAAGTGCAAATGACTGTGAGGAACCGATGATGAGCAGCATCTTTACATTTACAAACGTAAACATCCTTACATTTGTAAGAACCGACTCCTGTAAAGTCACAAAATTCTATGCCATTTGGGTTGGCAAAGCTTCTTGCAAGAATCACAGATTATCCAGCAGCTCCCCCTCCAAAAACAAACAAACAACAACAACAAAACCAGTCATAAGTAACCCACTTTTGAATTATTGGTCAAGAAAGCTCAAGTGGCCTATTCAAAATAATTTATCATTGATATAGGCCGTGGTTGCCTCTCAGCAACTGAAGGTATTTTTTATATTCCCAATTGCTGAAGAAACCAAGCAATTGGACTAGCTCTGACTTGAAAACCTCTGCCCTGAAGGTTAGTTCTCATGGTCAAAAAGTGTTAGAAAGGTTTCCAAGGGAGAGAAGCAGCTGATAATCCTACCTAGATGTCCGACATTTTTACATGAATACTGATGATCTGAGGTCAAGTCTTCATGTAAGCCATCTTCTTACGTTCTTCTCTATTTCTTTAAAAAAAAAATGGCTAATACTATGGTTTGTACATCTCCTTATTTGAGTCCTCTGCTCTAAAGATAAAGAAAGAAATCACAAAACAATGAAGATAAAGTTCATAAGCTGAAAAACACAGACATAATAGTTGAAGGTTCTTGGACTATCTGTCCATTTTTCTCTTAGATATGAAATATTCTACAAGGGTATGAGAACCAAAGTTAATGACCTTTCCACACTAATTTCCTCCTTACCTTTTGATGACCATATTTAGTCAGACAAAGAAAAAAAAAGCAGTGTTGAATCAAACTAGTTTGAATTTAGACTGAATTTTCACCCATCATATTTTTTACTCCAGATTTTATTTATTTAACACAGATCTTTAATAATTGTTATAATTGGCTACATGTGTGAGTTTGTTTTCTAATGAACAAAAGGGAAAACCATGTGCCTCTTTTTGATTAGTCAAAATATTTTTATAATACATAATACCTCAAAATTGTAAATGAATATGTAGAGTTTAAAAATATTTTTAATTCACAGATTCTGAGCCATCAATAGTTCTCATATGATTAGAACTATATTTTTGTCCTAAGATACTGCAAAACCTTTTGAGAACACATGATTTTAAAATGCCAATAATCAATGCTTTTTAGAAAATCATCACATTTAATCTTCTTTCAAAAATACATCATTGGAAGTTGGAACAGGGTTTGTCTCTGACTCTTTTCTTGCTTTTGAGTCTCTTCTGAATTTGTTGCCTCTTTCAGCCTTTTTATGAGGGATGGTGCCTAGTCTTACAGTAACTTTGTATTCCATGTTTGGTTGATATCCATGGGAGGTCTTTCTTTTCTGAAGAGAAGTGAGTGAGAATAGTTGAGTGGTTGGGGGAGGGGGAGGGCTTGAGAGAGGAGGAGGGAACAGAAACTACAGTTGGGATGTAATATATGAGAGAAGAATAAATAAAAATATTAAATGTAATATAGTACAGAGAAGGTAAATATAGCAAGGACAATCTACTAAAATATTTTCATTATAAATATCATAATTTCTTATTGATTACTATTGTTTTATATACTAGAGGCAGAGGAGATTTTATTTTCCGGAAATATTACAAAACTCACATTCCTTGAAGAAAACAGCCAGAATCGGTTATTTTTATCTAGTGTTTGAGGTTAGGTCAGTTCTAAGATTATTCAACAATACACATGGTGAGAGAAACAAAGATGCAGAGACAACTAAACACATACTGAGAAAACCAATCCAAGATATAGAGATGGATGCACGGATAGACAACAGAACACTAACACACAGATTACATATGTATATGCAGCAGTCAGAGCACATGTGTGGTTTAAAGTAAAATAATTCTTTAAAAGAAAAAGTAGTCTGCTCTTTGCTCCCAGTTAAACAGTAATTATAAGAAAAATTAGTGTAACTGCATTACATTATGAGAAAAAAATTAGTGTAACTCCACTATACTCATATTTCAAAGTAGTCCATGAAAATTAAAGATTTGAACAATGTATAACAGTATCTGTTATGTTTTAGACCCTCTGATTGGTCCACGGGTCTAGTAATGTTGACTCAGAATACTTGGTCTCATATCATCACTTATCAAATAAACTGAAGATTTGAAAATATGATATATTGTGTTTTCTGTGTCTCAAGGTAAACCTCCTATTATTGTAATGTAAAAATACATATTCAAAATACTTACACAGCAGTCAGAACACTGACCTGAGTCATTTGATGGGAGATTAGTGTCAGTTCCGAATTAAAATCAGCTTAGGACATAATATAGCTGTATGTGACACTTTTAAGTCTCTTCATTTGAAATTTAACCACAAAATGGTCTTTCTAGTTTGATTAAGCTAAGGAATTTCTAGAAAACGCCACTGTGCTTGAGGTAAAGTGCTGTATGACAACATTCTCATTTTCAACATTGCATAGACTTCTATTTGTTTATTTTCTTCTTTACATCAACAAACGCTATTGTGCTGCTTTTTTATGCTTCAGAATTCAGAAAGTTTAAACACTCACCTTAAGAAATACCTTGATACTGATTCTTATTAAAAATAATAAATATTGAGAAAGCATGTTAAGGAATATTTCACTAAGTATACTTTATTAGAATGGCGGGTGTTAAATACATTTCTAGGAATGTATGGAATCACAAGCTAGAGTCATATGCCACTTCTAAAAAGCTAAGGCTAATATTTCAGTCCTGGGAATAAAACGTCACTTCATATGGTACATACGAATGCAGATTTATTGCTTCATAGCTGCCTAATATTTTACCTATTTTTTTACATCAAATAGAATCTCATTCTGAAGCCTTTTGGCCCAAACAATAATTTAATCTTGTTCCAGAAATGCATGTAAGTCAATACTTGACAGTGAGGAGAAAGGAATGGTTGTATTGAAAGTATGGTATCACATGTATGGCATAGAAGAGGGCAGTGTGGGCATAAATAAGAAACCTTGGTTTCTGTTCTCCTTGTGAACAGAATTCCTATAAATATTCAAGATATCAAGAGAAAGGTCAAAGGCCCATGGCAGGGCTAAAGGCTCAGAAAAGTGGTTTCAAGAGGGGCTCTCTAGTTGTGTTTAGCATAGGGCTATTTATATTCATCTTGGGGCTATCACTTGGTAGCCTATCAACAGACATTTTTTCCCCTAGCTGAATGAGGTGCTCTCTGCTACTGTTTCTAGTGGAGATTCACCTTTAATTATTCACACGTGTGTATTTCCCAAGGAAGGAAATGAAAATGTTATCCACACTTTTCTGTACATATTTATTATTTCTATTTAAATTAAGCATAAGACTACAGAGTTTCTCATGAATAAAGGAAACGTGTGAAAAACAGTTACACTACAAAGAAGAAAACACAAATGAGGCTTCTTGAATTTTTCATGAAAACTCACCCAGAAGGAACTACATATTTGGAATCATACAGTGCCGATGCCTCAGGACACTTCAACAAAGTGACTGAAATAAATTTCTAAACTCTGATGATTACAAATATTTCATTTTTCCAAAGACTTACTGAAGCAAATACAATTATCAACTATGCCTAATTTGAAAAACACAGTGGAAGCATAGGAAGTTAATAATTGTTCCGAGTAGAAGTTAATGAATGTGTGATGGAAATCATAGAAATGCATTATGAGAAAAACAGTGCAAAAACTTGAGATACTTTATCGCTGACTCATTAATTCATCTGGCATAGATGCATGAACATATGGAGAAAAATTCTGTTTGTATTTTCCGTGCTGTGAGGGAGACAATGAAGGGGGAGAAGCAAGATGTCTACACGAAAAAAGATTATGATAGAACTGTCCAGACCAGTAGAACAAAAAACATTACTGAGAAGAATATTACCAAAAATCTAGAATTAACATCCAAAGAAGAAAGATATATCTTTTGGTAAAGGGACAGCAATTCTGAAAGTTTAAAGTATGAGAAACACTTTCAATTATATATTAAATTGAAGAGTACACATTCTGGAGTAGAATATGCTAGGTGAGAAAAAATAGTACTGAAACCCAGACCTTGCAATGTTGTTTAAAGTAAGAGAAATAGCAAGAATCTAAGTGTGCTGATTAACATCTGCTGTAAGAAGCAGCTTCTTAGATGGCAGTTGGCACAGAGATCCAAAAGAGTCTGTGCAGAAGAGGAAATAAAAACAAAAACTGCAAGAATTAGAGGTCGTTGATAACTCTAAGAAATCAGCATCTTCCTGGCACAGCAGAGATAATACACACGAGCTGACAAAGACTATGAGGGTATGTGCACAACTTTCAAAAGTTCAAAACATAAAAAAAATCCCTGCACTGAGAACGGGAACTGGACACAAAGTCCTTCTCATAACCAAAAAGCTATTTGCAATTGATACCTGTCGAGCAAGGGAAACAGTTTTCTCCAGGAAAGTGATACTGGTTTTATCAACCATGCTCCAGGGCAGAGACCCTGGAGTAGTTGACCAACAGAAATAGATTTCATGCTTTTGTATTGTTTTGTTTTGTTTGGGTAATTTTTATCTTACTGGATTTATTTATTTTTATTTTAATATTCTTTGGGAGAGGTAAAGAACATGAAGTGGGATGGTTTGGGAGGTGGGGAGGATCTGGGAGGAATCAGGGGAGGGGAAAATATGACCAAATGTATGGTATGAAAAAAACTAAATAATAAAATGAAAAATAAATTGAAGCATATTTAAATAAACAAGAGGAAAGAAGGTAGAGAAGTGAATTTCAGTCAAATTTTAGTAGTCTTAACCAAAATTCTTGCTATTTACCAAAAATCCACAGAAAAGATTTTGGGGTACACTATTGGAAGAGAACAGCCTGACATAGCTCTGAGCACTGCTTTGAATGTTTGACTAGAGCCCAACAAAACAAGAACAAAACATAATAAGTAGTAGAGAGACTGCAAAAGAAGAAAAGCTATTGGAAAATAGCAAAACAAAGTTCAAATTTATTGCTGTAAAGGAGGAAAAGAGAAATGGCATTAAAGCAAACTCATTTTTTTTGTTATAGTACTGAATGATTGGACTATGAATAAAAAATTAAATGTTCAGAAGAAGAAAACCTAACTGGGAGATAAGGAAGAAATGGTAGTTAAACATGAGCATCAGACAGGTAGATGGAGATATGGGTTTGGGAGTTAACAGACAAGTCCTGGCAGTAGTGGCTGTAGCATCAGGAGCACAGATCTATACTTAGAGAATGGTTATCACTTGGAAACTAAGCAGGGATGACACTCATTACAAGTTCATGTGACATTATGCATAAGCAATCGTGAAAAAGTTCAAGGAGCAGTAGGTGACCAGCTGTTTTGCTGACGTCAATGCAACTGGAGAAAGCCAAGTCAATAAGACTGGAGGAAGGTGTATAAGTTCGTTACTCTTAAATGTTCATGGTGACAGTTTCTCTGCAAGAAGGTAACCATCAAGAAGGAAGAGCTAGTCTCCTGATGGAATTGTGGGGAAGTTCTTTATTAAGAGGTTTAGTGACAAGACTATAAAGCAAAGCAACCGAGACTCTGACAGTCTAGTACAGGATCATTGAGAAAAAGACATCAAAGCCTTGGCCTCTGAGGATCCTTCCCATTTTGGTTTGAAGGGTTCTAGGTGAGCAAAGGGTTAAGGAAGGCAGGCCAGTATTAGAACATCAGCATAGTGATTGAGATGCTTTATTTTTGTTATTACTTTGATTTGTTTGTGGGCCTGAAAGTGATTACGTAACTCAGGCTGATCTTGAATTTATGGCAATCCTCCTACTTCAACCCCCTGAGAGAATGCTGAGATTATAGACATGAATCAACATGCCAGGGAGTTATATGGTATTTTAAGCATGCTCTGGGTTTAACAATGAAAGTTATCTCAAAGGTACCTAAGCCTGGGTATACTGGTCACAAAAGGCACAGAGAATAAAAATCATGATGCCATCTGATTTATAAAAACCTCTTGCTTGTGGCAACTGTGTTCAGAGAGCCACCACGAACAACACATATGTGCACTCACACCTTCTGGGTAAAACTTCATCTGTAAGCATTTCTCATGAAGCCATTCTATTAGTAAGTTTCAGTAAACCTTGCTTTTCTCCAGTCATCATCTGTCATTTTCTTGGTTCTCTAAGTCAGCTATCCATCTGCCTAATCAAACTGTTCATTGAACAGAACAACAAAGAGATGTTTCATGAATATTTATTTATTTAAACATTTTTTATTCTGAAATAAATAAAATTATTTATTTCAATGTTTAAGAAATATAAGCACAGTTGTAAGTAGAACAAATGAAATAAGAAGGAGGAAAAACATAGATATGCTTGCTTGTGGGGGCCAGGTGTGAGCCTGTTCCAGCTTGACTAAAGGTCAGAGAGTCTGAGCTTATTTTTGCCCTTTCAAAGTTATTGACAACAGGTGTCACTACAAGCAAGAGATCCTGAAAGCTATGGTCAATCAATATTTTGAACATAGAGGTAGATTCACTCCACCTAGCTATTCCTGCTCCTTCAAAGGAGATTGGCAGGAGGTTCCAGGGAGTATCTGCCTGCAGGATACTTAGTCAATTCCTTACATCATGTTAATGAAGTCTGTGGCCGCCCCCTCCCATTTTGGAATGAAGTAGATACGCATGTGGAAAATAAATGTGGACCATTCAGTAGTCACCAAATTTCCCTCCTGATGCTATCCTGTGTTTCTGTTTCTTATTTTTCTCATATCTCTGTTTCTTTTACGTAATAATTCCAATCCTCACATTCCTACAGTGGAACATGTGAATTTCGTAGAGGCTGGATCCGACAGATCTTCAACATGGTGCTTATAACACTTTTTTTAATGGAATGAGTTTGAGAGAAAGGAAAAATTGACATCAATGGTCAAACAGTTCAGTTACTAACAGTAGAAAAGTATAACTATTTCTTTATGGAAGGAAGAATAAGTTGCTGGAGATATATGACCTGCACTGTGTTTGCCAAGCATTTGGTGTGGCACTGTATGTATACTGGATGCAAAGGATTTTAGCCTTCGAAGGAGGGTATTGCTTTAGATAAAAGAAGAGAACTAAAATATTTTAAGATGATGCTTCTACACCGTGTCAGTAGAAAAACAGTAGCAATGTCACACACGTAGAAGGAGGCAGCAATAATCTGTATTGGAATTAGCACAATTTGCTAACTTTCTTGGCCTGCAATGGGTGTGGGGGAATAAGGGCTATAAGAAGGAGAAATCCATTAGAATGCAGAGGTCAAAAGTCAAATGGGGGAAAGACTTGAGATCATTAATTGGAAGACACTTAACACAGCTCAAGAAGTCTCTCCTGATCTCAGTTAAGAGTAATGTGGTTAGAGAAAGGTTGTTGAGTCGGAAGTGTAAGGCTGGTTCACGGGACAGGGACACTTCAAATTCAAGATAGCAGCTGATGATGGCATAAGGGGAAGAGTAAGATGGTCTGTTAGGTGTGAAAATTTCAAAGTTCAAAATCGATAATATTGATTAGTGACCCATAGTGAGCAAAAGAGTAAGCTCTTATTGATCCAGAAGGTTGAGGAATAAGATAGCTGATTAAACAAAAATGCTGACTTAGAATAGATGTCACACACATGTGTGTCTGCTTATGGGTGTCTGCATATATAATTAAGTACATGATATTTTTCCATATGAATTATGTTTTTACTCCTTTAATAGTGATAGCTAAATCATTAGCCATCTCTTAAGTCATTTCAATATTAGCTTAAGTAATTAGAAATAGCGACATGCATTTCTATACTTAATAATTCTGTAACTGATGATGCTCATACCATCCTTCCGCAACACTGATCTACCTGTATGTGTGTACATCTTATCCTTTGTATAATATTCTAAGTAATATTTCATAGCCCCTAGTGTATAAACTTTGTTTCAACATACCATTGCATGGAGTTATGTGTACTACTTCTGTGTTCACCCAATTGAATATTCCATATAAATAAATCCAAAACAAAATGTACATAAGTCTGTTGCAATTCTAGAGGGCTGAAAGGCCTTAGATGACCACATTAACTAAGGGGAAAAGGTAGACAAATAGAAATAATAGATCCTCATAGCATAATGGTAGTTACACAAACTTGGTGAAAAATCATCAAACTGTAAAGCGCAGAATCTATTTCTTTGTCTTCTAGCATCATGCCATTTTATATGATATTTCATATACATTTTTGGCATATGAAGCAAGTTGCCATGTTTTACAAGAGAATACTGCATATAATTCAAGCTTTATTAAGGAGGCATACTCTTCTTTGGATGATTCAGAAGGACCTTACTGATAATCATTATCAAAGATAATCCTTCCAGCCACAGAGATTAAAGACAATTTATTTTAACCTTTACTAATCAATCTACAACCATGTAGTTCATTCTGACATCGAACTCCAGATACCTATTTTTAAAGCAAATGAATCATGATCATTACATGCTACAGAAAAGAAAGGGAACAACATCAATTACTCCTCCTCTCTCATTACAGTGAACAAGGTATTCTTGTGCTTTCTAACACTGAATCTTATCCTAAAAGTACAGTACTTTCTACTAGTTCGCAAGTGTATTGCTGCCCAATGTCTAAGATTAAAGTACTGTTTTAGTATTGATGAGGTTCAGTTTTAGTGTGTTTACTACTTCAAGAGAGCAATATATTGTGAAGACCCTAGCCTAAAATAAGACATAAATGTATTTCCAATTTATAGGGCAGCATTTCATACATGTCTGTTGGGGTAGTTCTGTCATCTTTAATATATGGCCTACAAGATTTTTCTTGTCTTTGCCAAATCTAAGTTAGACAATATAAAGAGAGTTCTTAGTGCACACATTATGACAGAGACAAAGAAACAATTTGGTAACGGCAAAGGTTGTATCCATTAATATCTTGACAGCCTGAAATTAATACCTGGCTACAATTATCTGTAAAAAGGCATCTGAAATATAGTCTTTAATGGAATAACCACAGATAAACCCCTGGAGGTCACGGCAAGAGTTAGCAAAGTTATTTTTCCTCACTACTGCTATTTTATTTTTATTACAGTAGAACTTTGTGCCATTTATTTCTACTAAAAAATGTTCTACAAAAAGGTAAAAATTATTTTTATTGGTCTTTCAAGCCAAACATATATAAACTGATATAGGTTCACTTTCTTATTTCCACTTACGAGAAATAAATACAAAATAAAATGAATCCTATGCTCAAAGCACTCTGAATCATGAAAATAATCTATATGTCATTCACAGATATTAATGACACACTTCACTGACTATATCCAAACCCTAAACATAGTTGACATACTATATCTTTTATTTTATTTATTATTTATTTATTTATAAACAGGTTTGTCCTATGTATCCCTGGCAAACCCTGAACTTGAGGCCCTCCTCTTTCAGCCTGCTGAGTGGTCAGATTACTGGTCTGTGCCACCATTACTGGCTTTTGTGTTTGGATACTAGTATTGCAGGACTGATGACCAGCCTATGATGCTGCAGGAAAATGATGCAATTCTTCAGAGTCGAGACAGGGTGTAGGAGAAGTGGGTCATTGGTTGTGCACCTTTGACAACAGAACTAGGATGGAAACTGAGGTTTTGCAAGCCTTTCTGTTTTCAAAGTATCTATTTTCTCCAAACCATCATTCTCTGTCACCCACCCTAGAAGGTAATACTCTTAGTGACTTTCTATTTTAAGGCTTATTTTGTTTCATTCTTACATGTAGATGACATGGTCCATAAAAATGTGAGTGATAAAAATATGCAATTTGTTCAGAATTAGTTATAATGTTTTTCTTGGTTCAGGGTCAATGGTACAGAGAATACAAACACTTGGATAAAGAGACAGCATAAAAACAGGGACTTTTAACACACTGTTTATGAATAACCAACAAATCTGTGACAAAGTAAAGGAGATTAGCTTTATTCTCATGGAACAAAGGGCAGGGCTATTGTATACAATAACATGTTAGAGTCATACAACACTGTTATGGTACAAATAGCTAGGAATCATTGTTTTAGCTTTTCTTCTATAGAAAATAACCTTGAAAATAAAGTGTAATAGGCCTGATTAAATTTAGGTATTGTTATAAGACATTATTCCTGGAGAGATGTGGATAAATATCTACTTACCTCCAAAGAGAACGAACAACAGACCAAAATAAAGGTATCCTCAAAGTTCAACTTGGTAAACAGGTGAGTTTTATTGGGAGTTATGTACAGAATGAGGGATGAGTTAAAGACAGCTGCATCACTGAAAGTCCATGACAGAATGGGTGATAGCTCATTAAAACTCAAATGCTACGGCTTACCGCATAACTCATAGGTAGGTTTGCAGGTCAGAAAATGTCTCTTAGAGTCAGGTCAGTTGGTCTGAGCCTCTGCCCAGCATGTTGATGATCATTGCTGCTTCTAAGCAGCTTGGTTAAACAGAGAGTGTCTCTCAGGAATCCTTACCTCTTGTATAAACTTCAACAGGCTGAAGGCTAGCTAGTACATTTGCCCAGTTTTAGGGACTTCCTGGACCTTTAAAGCTATTTCCTTACTGAATTTTAACAAACTTTTCTGTGGAATACCCTGAACTTTCCAGTACCTTCCTACAGGATAGAATATTTCTCCTCCTTTTAGTACTCTCTTGAGCCTTAAGAAGCTTCCTTATAGACATAAAGGGCAATCTTGTACCAGAAGGCATTTTTTTTAATGTGTCAGACGTCTTATCTTCAAGCATGTATTGAGAGGTCACTATGTATGAAATGTTATTTGATGTTTACTGGAAATGGAATACTGACACTAGTTGTTTTCCTTCCAGGGACTCCCAGAAGTGGTGGGAAAGACAGGATCACGATCCAGTCCTATTATATTATTATAAACATGTAACCTGAGAGGATGTAAATAACAAGGGGAAGAAGAAATGATTTTAAAATTCAATAAAAAAGAACACTAAGTTTATTTGAAGACATTGTAAGAAGTCTGAAAAGGAAAAATCATTTAGAAAATTTTGTATCTACTAGAGTAAGAATTCATTTTTGTTGTGCAGATCATGTTAATGACTAGAAATATACAAGGGAGGAAAAAGACCAGTACAAAGATACAGATTGGATTGCAGGCCAAAGACTTGGCAAGAAAATGTGAATGCTTTTGTGATGTTTAATTTTAGGTCACTTGACTGACTAATGAGATGACATATAATATCTGAATGTATTTTTGATGAGGTTTCTTGGGTAGTAAAACATTTGAGATTAGTAAAAGACATACCCTCACTAGCATAGTTAGGTATCACCTAATTGTATGTGGCCCTAAAATAAATAAAATTTATTTCTTCCACTCTGGAGCTGGGATATCAGTTTCCTACTACCCTTGGTTTCCATAAATACTAGGTCCTGGTATTCCAGATCAAGGGCCACATTAGCTTCTGTTGCTCTGTAACCCTATCCCAGATTCCGGCTTGTCCTGGGAGTTCCACCATTAGCTCTTCTGGTTCTCAAGTATATGAGATCAGACTGATTACACAATGGATTTCTTTAGATCTCTAGCTTCCAGATAGCAGATGGTAGAAGTATTTGGCCCACTTCCATAGCAATCTGTCCATTTCTCATAATATGATATTCATTCATGTGTGCTGCCCTGTCCCTGGAAAGATTTCTGGCTGATTCAATTGGGAAAGTGATAAGTTTCCGATTTTCATAAAGTTAGATAGAATGGGTTAATGAGAAAGGATAGCTTCTCTGGTAGAAGAATGCAAAATTGTTAGTTGCCAGTGGTGGCTGATGGGTAATCCATCTGTACACGGAAGAATGTACAGCAGTATAAACACGGTAGAAGGTCAGACTACAGAAAAAAGTGCGAGGCACAGACAGGGCAGTGAAAGAGCTGGTGAAGTATTCTAAACATGAAGTGGTCAAAGTCTATAATTCATTCTTGGTTGAGAACCGAGTTGAGAACCGAGTAAATCTGAGACACATTGTGGAAGAAATAAAAGACTAAACACAGTGACAGTCTCCTCATGAATTCCAAAATAGATAGTGTCAAGGATTACTTTTCTCTTTGTGCTCATTATACTTTCATGCCATTGTAGTCTATTAATTCTTTATGACCTGCCATTTAAGGAACAAGTGAGCATAATTTAAAAACTTAAGAGAAAATGTGACTATCTTTCTGAAAAGTACAATAAGATGAAATCTGTTAAAAGTACACTGTGCATAGTAAGTGCTCAATAATGGTCATGAGGAAATGAAATTTTAAGTCAACAATGTAAATTATAGTTTTAGAAATTGGTTTTTGGATCTCGAGCTGTGTATATAAAACGTGAACTTGGGAGCAAAGTGATAGAGATTTTAAGTCTTTGCAGATAAATGTCATTGGACACTGCTTCAGAATTTTAAGAGAAGAAAGGGATGCATGTTATCTCAAAGTAATGTATTGACATACAAATGGAAAGTCTCCATCTAATTCTTGTAGCAGAGAGAAAACACTAGAGCAGAAAACTCAAGGACTGACTGTGTTGGCGTTTATTCCAGAAAAGACAGAGAAGGAAACGTGCTATTTGGTGACAAGAAACAGAAACATTGTGTCTCTGCCAAACTTTTGTACACAATACTTTTGTATTGTTTCAATATAAACAAAAGGTAAGAATAAAAATATTTTGGGGTCAGCTGGGCAGTGGTGGTACATACGTTTAATCCCAGCACTTGGGAGGCAGTGGCAGGCGGATCTCTGTGAGTTTGAGGCCAGACTGGTCTACAAGGGCTAGTTCCAGGACAGGCTCCAAAGCTACAGAGAAACCATGTCTCAAAAACACCAAAATAAAATAAAATACTTTTGGGTTATTACAGCTCTAGATGATGGAAAATTAATTAGTACTGCGTAAGATGTGAAGTTATTAAGTTAGTGTAGCTCTTTGGATCTGAGTTCTACTCTCAGAAAACATGTGAAAAAAGGAAAGGAAGGAAAGATGCAAGGAAGGAAGGAAGGAAGGAAGGAAGGAAGGAAGGAAGGAAGGAAGGAAGGAAGGAAGGAAGGAAGATCGTGCTTATAATCTCATTGCTGGATAGGAAAATAAGCAAATCATCCCTCTCCTGCCTTGTGGGTTCCAGGCCATTGAATGAGGAAGAGAGATGGAACATAAGGAAGTGTACTCTAGGTTATTTTTTGTCCTTCATACTCATGAGCATATGTGTGTATAACTCCCACCTAGATACACACATACACATGTAAACAAAATACCTTTACCTCCTTAAGGAAGGCTTTTATAATGTGGTTTGTAATACCATATAAGGAATGAGCTTGTAATGGATAGATGCAACAGTATTGTGCATCCAGAACAGACTGTGGTTCCATGATGGTTGATAGTTTTCAATTTGCAAAGGTATTTTGGGACAATTATTGTCATGGTTGATTTTTGTGGTTGTTGTTTTGTTTGTTTGTTCCTCAACTTAGTGCAAACTAGATTTGATGAGAGGGAACCTTAACAGAGAAAATGCCTCCATTATATCGGCCTGTAGGCAAGCCTAGGGACATTTCTTTGATTAATGATAGGCATGGGAGGACGCAGAACACTGTGGGCAGTACCACCCTTAGGCAGGTAGTCCTGGTGTATAAGAAAATAGGCCATAAGGAGAAAGCCAGTAATCAGTGCTCCTTCATGATTCTGCCTAGATCCTGCATCTTGGTCCCTGCCTTCAGTTCTCTCAGTGATTGATGGGTTGTGAACTGTAGGGTGAATTGAATCTTTACCTCTCTAAGTTTCTCTTGCTCATAGTGTTTATTACAATGCATGCATGTGAGAACACACCCACACATACATACACACACCCACACACACATACACTTACAAAAAAGTCCAAAAGTCAAAGCACTTTAAAAAGCAATAAAGAACAAACTAATAGATACTAAATAATTTATTAATTTGGCATATTAAAATATTGCTAACTTTCCCACAAGCAAAACACTTACATATTGTACATTGTATAAGGGAAAAATCTTGGAATAATTCTGAAACACACAACATTGCTGCTAGATAAATTCTTGGTAACCTAGATCAACTTGAAGATTTTAATTATGATGTTTATATTTACTCTGAAATGAAAAACAGAGAACATCTCCAAAGTATGTGTCTTGCTGTGAACTCATTAATTTTTCTCAGTCTAAGTTGAGTTGAGCATGATCTTGGTGAGTTCTCAAGTTTTTATGGATGAATTAACTTCTACCAAAACCCCCAGAAACACATTACTAACTATAATCTGGTTTCATTTTCTTCCAGTGGTAATACATTGTCCATATTTGTATGTGCTTGCATGTGTGTATAGGTGGGCTTGTAGGCTAGAGGCCAATCACATATATTCCTCAAATGTTCTCCAATTTATTTTTTGAGATCTGGTCTCTTACTGAATCCGATGATCCCCAATTTTGTTATTGCTGCCTGGCCAGCAAGCCCCAGGCAGTCTCCTGTCTCCACCTCACTAAAACTTGGATTAAGAAGCATGACACTGTACTAGTATGTGAATACTACAGACCTGAACTCAAGTTTTCATGTTTCCATGGCAAACAGTTCACATCTCCCTACATGTGAAGAGCATGGTAAAAAATGCCTCTTAGACATGTAAAAATAGCTTCATTAGGAACCACAACCAGGCTGCTTCTGATAACCAGAACCCACTTACTCAAGATAACCAGACACACATGACTAGTAATCCACAGTGCCCAATTTACAGATAAAAGAATAAATCAACAGCAATGCATTGCTTTGCACATTTTTAGGACTGCTGGAGACTCTGAAGAAAAGCCACCTTGATCTGCCCTACCTATGGCTTGAGAGACTCCTGAGGCATTTTAACCCTTGAACTGGAGATGAACTATCATAAAAGACTGGGTTCAACTTTCCCCTAAAACACGTTGCACAGGAGAGCTGTCTTGGAGAGATAGGATTAGGACCGTACTTAGGAACTCAAAGTGTGAACCTTGTGTCATGATCCTCAGCATCATAAAATCCTCAACTTCACCTCGGAAAAGAATATTTTGTGTTAATCAACTTTCTGTCAGTAACAAGATACCTGAGATAAGCAACTTAAAAGAAAAATATTTGATTTGGTTTATAATTTTGGTTTAAAATACAAGCTTTGTTATACCAACTTCATGTACCTATTATCTTGTTAGAGACAGTAGCCTCTGTCTATTTCTTTCTCTCTCTCTTTTACTTTCTATTTATTTATTTATTTATTTATTTATTTATTTATTTATTTATTTTCTCTTTTTAGATAATTTACATAAACATTATACTATGTCCTTGTCTTTCTGGGTAAGTATAAAGAATTTTCATTTAGTATTTATGGAATATGTGCACTTAACTGTGAATGTTCCTTGTTCCTTTGATATTAGAGGGTCACAAAAATTAAATTTAGGCTTCTCATATCTTTTCAATCTCCCTCTCAAATACTAAATTCAAGGCATAAAGTGAAATATGAAGATAATTTAGGGTTTAATCTGTTATTAGTGAAAATATCTTTTAATCTCCAAAGTAGCCCTAATTTTAGCGTGACCATACCCATTTTGCAGACAAAAGTGTTCAGGTTATGAGAGGTTAAGTAACTTTGCAAAAACTACAAAATGTCAGATCTGTAATCCATTGAATGCATTTTTAGACAACTATTGTATTATTTTGTTTTAAAATTGGCATTCAATTCCTTTAAATGCCTTTGGTTTTAAGTATGAATATTAGTTTGTATATCTTAATGTGTTTTCATAAATGTAGAATTATTGCTTTTTTGAGAAAGAGTCTTGCTCCATAGTTGTCCTGCACTTCACAGAAAAACGCCACCCCTACTCTTCAAGGTTGGGATTACAGGTATAAAGCATAATTCTTGACAGTAAATTTTGTAATTACTTTGTAAGAATAAGTCTTACAACTTAATTGAATTCTAACTTATTAAATTCCAAAAAATAAACCTATGAAAATTTTTTAATATCCAAAATTGATCTATACTGTCATCCAATTTACTATGTCTTACTAAATGAGAAATGTAGGAATCTGTTGTATGTTAGCTTTACAAAACATCCAAGATAAACAACATCAAGGAAGAAAAATTTATTGCGACTCATGTTCTCAGAGACTTATCCCATGCGGGCTCTTTTTGCTGCCTTCATTTCTGACACAAGGCAGAACATCTTGATGGGAGCATTCAACAGAGAAAGCTCTTCATCTCAACACAGCCAGGTAGCAGATAGACAGAGAGAAAGGGCAGGAGTCCCATAGTCCCTTCCAAAGGACATTCTGGTTGACATCATTTTCTCCTAGTTGGTCTCTCTCCTAAAGATTTCACCAATTTTCCAGGGCGTTACTGGCTGCAGACCAAGACTGTAATACATAGATTTTTAGGAGGTTCCTCCAAACCATGGACTCAGGTCTACAATAAAAGTACTTTATTTGGAGCAATAGCAAGGAAATGATATTTTGAATGTCAAGCAATTGATATTTTTTGTTATTTTCTTCCATGAGTTCCTGACACAATGGACTCAAAACAAACTGGTGTGTGTTTTGTGCCATTTTGAGTTGAATGTTCGCATTTTTGCTTCAACATCGTACTCTTATCTTCAAAGGTACACATGGCGAAGCTATACTTTCTAGTCATCATTGACACAATCCCCTCATTGTAAAATACACTAAATTGTGTTTGGATGTTATCTCTTCACCAAAAGTAGCTAACTAATATCATAATCATGGCTTAATACTTTTAGGGTCCATTTTTCTTCTACTTGCATCTCAGACTCAAAAATGTTATATTGGTTATATATGATCACATCTTATAGAAACAGGAAACTGGACATTTGTCTTCTAAACATTAGACTTGCAAAATGGCAAACACAGACACACACACACACATACACACACAGATTATAATAGTAAAGTTTCATTAAATACATTCTGGTAGGATCAGTTTAAAGAGTTTCCTGACATTTCAATAACTCAATCATTTACCCATATTTTGCTTCCATTTCACAAAGTATTAATTTTAACTCTAAATTTCTTGTTTTGCTAGCTAGAATGTTAAAGACATGACTTTTTCTTGTTTTAAAATAGTTTTCTTGTCTCTTGTTCTCCACTTTAGTAAAACCAATAAAGTTATACGCAATCTGCTGATAACAGATAATAGTTCAAATTCCCACTTGTAACAGTAAGATGCATAAACACCGATACACATATACCAATTAACATGAGTTCTTTATTTTCAATGAACTGATGACACAGTCGTCTTCCAGAGACAATTAACTGGCTATTTCTGTGACATTTCTTAATAAAATTTCATATATTTATTAATCCAAATATTTATGAATTTTCCACAATAATTTTTACCTTTAATCTTTGCTGAAATTTAACATATATCCCAAATTCTCAGGAATTAAGTCACTTAATCAAGAAAGCAAGATTTCTATGCATTTTAATTGGAATTTGAACACAAATATTTTAATCAATGCCGTGTGGAAAAAGTGCAATATTCACCAACTCCTCTGGTGAGGTAAAAACTAGATGTAACTTTCCCATAGATTTTTCAAGGAGAAACTTTTAAGTTTTTGGATGAATAAGTGGTTCCAACTTAATAACCTTCAAAACATGTCACCACTCCCGTAAAATACATCTGCAATTGTCAGACGCCTGTTGGTTAATTTCCTTTGCTGGATAGGCTTGATCCCATTTTCATTGCTTTCCTGCTGACAAAAACCTGCTCATGTCAAATCATATCCATATATTAGAGGGCTTTCTAGTTTCCTTATAATTCATCTATTTTTTTAATGATACCAATGCCCAGGATAGAACAGTTGCCTGCAAAATAGGAAATCAATTTAAGAACAATACAAGAAAGCTTTGTATATAATTACAAAACTCAATAGCACAGTGAATTTTTTGTAGAAAGATGGATGCACTACTCTCCTGAAGTCAGTGCTTTGGCACTATCAGCATCAGAGCAGTGAAGAAAGGATGCCTTCCTGAATAGAATGATGGCCGTATCTATGTTGTGTGTCTCAACACATTTTTCTTTGTAACCATGACAATTATTGGAAGTGTTTATTCAAAGATGTATTGTGTTTGTTCCTGGCTTTCAATAAGAGTCCTGAGTAAGAGCTACTCTCAGGGAGTGCTAGAAACACTGCTCTTCAAAACCACAAACATAGTTTTCAACTCAGAAGACTGTGGAGAGCCATGCATCTTTAGGAACTGTTATTTTTTGACACCATCATTTTTTTTTCTAAATAAAACTTGTAAGTAAAAGCATCATATTGCTACTTCAAGGTAGCTACTCTTAAAGCTGTTCCTCTCTCAAAAACTTCACATCTCACTGAATTTGTTGCACAGAGGGAATGGCACACCTGACGCTGTGGAGCTTCAGTTTGGGCTTTGCACTTTCACTACCAATGATATTTTTGTTCACATAGCCACAACAAAAAGAAAAAAAATCTACGACAAAGTGAAAATAGAAAACATGTGGGTTTATATCTTTTTTCACAATTCAGGTGCCTTTTTGCCTGCATTCTGTCCTTCCTCATGTACCTTTTTATTAATATTTGATTAATTATTAATGTACTAAATTATTGTGTTTGAGAGATAGAATCAGCTAAGCAACCCAGAATGTCCTTGAACTTAAATCAGTCATTGTGCTTCTGCTTCCAGCATGTTGGAAATATAGGTGAGTGGTAGTAGGCGGTTTAAGGTATTTTTAATTGAAAAATGTAGTAGTGTAAGTTTATTACATATGAAGTGATACTTACAATGTGTAATGCTTCAGTCAAAATAATTAACACACCCATCAACCGATTTCTCTATCCTTTTTATGGTGAGGCATTTCAAACTATCACTATGTAATCTCACGTTACTCAACCTGTTCACGTTGACAGTTTAGAAAACTGCTGGTATGTGAGGTATGGAGAAGGAACTGGAGTTGTTGTCCAAAGAGAAATAGAATTTGTGACTAATCTGTCATTCCTAGCATGAAGGCTGAAAATAATTTGTGGAATATAAAGAATATCTGGAATAAAAGCAGGAGCAGGAAGAGAAATGAAGAGAAAAAGAAGCAAGGAAAAGAAAGGAGAAAATGAAGAAAGACGGGACATTAAGAAGAGAAAGACAATAATAAAGAATGAAGGGAAGGGTAGAAGGAAGGAAGGAATGACCCAAACAGGACTCAGCAGCACAGTTGTGGTTGTACTAGATGAATTTATGTTCTCAACTTCAGTCTTAAGGAGACCAGAGTTTGTAAAAAAGTGCTATGACATAAACCCATAGTAAGAATTAGATTGTCCCCATAAACATTGCTTCTCTTTTCTTTTATTGCCTGAATGTGTGTGTGTGTGTAGTAGGAACCAAAGAGCATTTAATTTTTACAAAATTAAAAACATTATGAAATTTTTAAGCTTGAGGTGAACCAGGAAGGCAAATTCCAAGATGAAAATCATCTTCAGTGGTTCAGCTGGGCACAGCCTTCCTTTTCTTCTCCCTTCCTCCTTTCTCTCTTCTTCCATCTCTGCTTTCTTCACTAGTGGCATGGTATGATACACATGAGCTTCTGTTTTTATGATGATTTTGATTAAACCATAATTCTAATTGTCTAAACTCTCAAGTATTTTCTGTTTTTACTGACACTGATGGATTTTAAAGATAATGCATGTTGTAAGAGGGACACGATTTTCAATGCAAAAGCATAAACAGCCAAGCTAAAGAGACCTTTGAACGACATCCCTGTAAAATAATCTCCAAGGTACCCCTCTCATTATGTAGAGAATACACTTTGCGTTTTTACAAGACAGAGATTGGAGCTTCTTCATTCAACTGCATTGCCTAGGAATAACGTAGTATAATGCAATTGGTGGAGTAACATTGAAACCAACTTTATAATGAGTTTGCCTCCTGGGATAATTTATTTAGGTTCGGTGAGGAATCAGTCATTTACATACATATTTTCTCTACATAATGCAATTTTCTGTACATAATAGGAAAATGTTATAATGATTTATTCTGCTCAATAGACTCAAAATGCACTAAATATATTACAGTGCATAATTACAGACTTAGTTTTCAGACTTTGCTAAAAAGTATAGATTAATAAGATTTTAACACACATATATTATAGTTTAAAAGTCAACATACTTATTTATAATATTTGCTATATGATACATATAGGAAAATAAAAAAATTCTCTCAGGAGACTGAAACTTTTAAAAAGTTTCTCTTTTCTCTCTTACGAAAATTACTAAAGTGACTCTTTTAGGAAAGCCATCTTTCTAGAGTTTTATAGTATCTGTGAAATCTGAACTCTTTTTCTGAGTCCAGCAGAAAAGAAGATAGACAATATTGGTTCAAGTAGTACTATATATGTTCTGGTCTTAGACAGACATTCTTCAAGATTAGCAATATCTTGATTATTATTGATTTTATATAATTTTATTCTATTAGCTTACAAAGAATGAAGTTTCACTGAGAATATTTTTCAAACACATTTATTTTCATTGATTGTTTCTTCCCCCTCTCTCTCATCACTCTCTATGGGCCCACCTACCACCTGGTGTACCAGGCTTTCTTTTATGCCACCAACCAGCTCCCAAATCATTACACAGAGACTTCTTATTAGTTGTGAATCCTCGGTCTTATCTTATGCTTGCTCCACTAACTTTTATAACTTGCCCTTTTTCTCTTCATCTATGTTTTGCTTGAATACTTTACCTTTCTTTCCTTCTGTATATCTTACTTTCACTGTTTCTTGTGCCTGTCTGACTGGCTTCTGGATCAGGGTGCATCCCTCTCTTTCTCCCTTGTTCTCTCCATTCCTCTTCTCTCTCCAGCCAAGATTTTTCCCCTTACTGTCAGTCCCACCTATTCCTCTCCTGCCTAACTATTCGTCATTCAGCTTTTTATTGGACCAATTAAGTGCCTTAAGCAGGCAAGGTGAAACAAATGTAGCACATCTTTAAATAGTTAACAAATTTGCAGCATGAACAAATGCAACAGGACTTTTCCCAGTTAAATAAATATTCTACAACACCTTAGTCTATATTTTATGCTTTTTCTAACATTTTATAACCTCATGGTTACTCTATCTTGACTTGGAAAAATGCTAACTGTTATTTTGCTGTAGATCAGTGGTTTTTAACCTGTGGATCATGACCCCTTTGTGGTTCCCATATTTAGATATCCTGCATATCAGATATTTACATTATAATTAATAACAGTAGCAAAATTATAGTTATGATGCAACAATGAAATAATTTTGTGGTTGGGAGTCACCACAATATGAGGAACTGGTATAATAAGGTCACAGCAGTATAAAGGTTGAGAACTACTATTCTATAAAAAGAGATGGGAATTTTGAATCTCCTTTTTTCTCTATTTTTTCTTATCACATTTAACCTTTTCTCATAATCCTTCTGCTCTTTTCAGACTCTCTAGTTTCCTGTCATAGCATCCCTTTGAGTCTCACAATCTTGTCCCCTCTCACAACTCCTTATCTACATATATACAAACATGAAAAGTTGAGTTCTACATATGAGAGGGGACATGAGATATTTGTCTTTCTCAAACTGGGTCACCATGCTTCACATAGTAATCACCAATTCCACTCCTTTTTTTGCAGTCACCTTGCTTAACATAGTAATTGCCAGTTCCACTCCTTTTCTTGCAAATTTCATAATTTTAACAATTCAGTGGAATACCACTGTGTATATTTGTGATAGTTCCATTCTTTAGAGAGACATCTAGAGTCATTCCATGACTTTGCTATTGTGACTAGCACAACAATAAACACGAGATTCAGTATCTAGCAATTTGGGGGTACATGTTCAAGAGTGGTATAGTTGGATCACATACTACAGAAAAGGGCCTCATTTCCCTTGTCTAGTTGTGAATATCTTCAGCATGAATATTCTATTTTATATTCCAGCTTCATACTTACCATGGCAGAACAGAGTTGCTAAGGAATTCTGATGATGAATATGAGCATTGACTATATTTTAAAACACACCAATATGTTGGAAACTGTAAAAAGTTATGGAAAAATGCCAAAACATTATTACAGGATTTTTGCATTCATATACTGAAAAACTAATGGTGAACTACTTTAGGACAGGCAGAATATAAAATGTTGGAAAGAAAATTAATCAAAATTAAAGGTATGTAAACAAAACCTATATGGGAGCCTATGATCTTGCATCCAATAATTACAGTGGAACACAAGTAGCATGAAATAATGGAAAGATATTGGGGTTATAGATTTTTTTAAGCAGGGATCTTGGTAGGGGCTGAGTGATTGGAAGACATATGGTGTGGTTTAGCCAAAATAAGGATTATAAATATGCTTTATGAAAAACCGTTAATTTTTAAGCTAATTAAAAATAATTTTAAAAAGGCCTTTAAACAGATGTACTGCACATAAGTAATTAGTGATATTTCCATAACATATAAGTTACCATATGAAAAATATCTGTACCAAACACTGGCTGCCTCCCTACCAGTTTGTATTGGTACAGAAGGTGCCAGAGGCATTGAAAATTACAGTCTTAGTTGGCCATGATAACTAGATTATTAGTACACATTGCTGAAAACAGAACTTAGAAAAATAAATCTTGAGATGAGCAGGAAATATCTGACAGATTGTTTTCATAGTGTCAAAAACTTCTGTTGAGTCTTCTTGAGAGAAAGTCATCAACGTCTAGCAAGCTGTACCAAATGCTACAAGCTGAATGCTAGAATTCTGACTTGCCAGGCAAAGCGTAATAAATGCTACGAAAATGGCATGGCTATTATAGTGTCACCAGCTACTTTATGCTTGTATTTGAGACCTTATTCACAAGAAGAAATTCATATTTGGTACTGTGAACCTATTTGAAGGCATGTGTCTGGTGATGTCATGGGTCCCAGATAGAAACCTACTATTGATGTTTGCATAATTGTTCATGTTGCCATACTGCCTATTAAGTATTTATTTATATCCATGGAATTGTGCTAACCACCAACATGGTCAGAGAAACTTCATTTTTTTAATGGTTAATGCAAAGTTTTATAATAGACAAAAGTACTGATCATAAGTGAGTATTTGGGTTCATCCACAGGTGGAGTATCTATATCAGACTCTTCCTATTCAAGGTTCAAGAAATTTCATCAAAGAAATCCCCTGCTTTTATCTGAGGTGCTAATGACAGTTGATGGCTCCTAAAGGAGAGTCACTTTTTTGGAGGGGGCCGTGACTGCTACTGGGTTACTTAAGCCTCAGTGGATGTCCCTACATTCCTGTGCATATGAATAGAAGTAACTGTATTCAGTAGGTTATTAATATTTTTTTTAAAAAAGGGAATCGAAATTGGGATGTTGATATGTTGGCAGTCATAGAGGGAACTGAAAGGAGCTATAGAGGAGTAGATGTGATCAAAATATATTATATATATACATAAATATTAAAAGAATAAATACGAATGTTAATTTTAGAAGTAACACATTGATTATAGGTTTCTTTTTCCACATGAGCTACAAATATTCATAATAGGACACAAAATATTTCCAAGTCATCTAAGACCCATTTACTGTCCTCTGCAAAGCTCTATAGACATCTAGAGTTGCTACAACACCTAAAGTTTTTACTGTTAATATAATTCCTTGCCTCCTTTACACAGAGTCAGGTTTTGGAGATTAACCTCAGAGTGGGATAATTGGTCCCAGCCTCACTTTTATTCTGTTCACAAAAACGTTGTTTATGTCTTTTTGTTATACCATTTCCTATTTTGACAGAGAACATCATAGTTTAAAAGCCAATTTAGATGCTATTTCATGAACTGAGAAATTAGCCTATTGATGTGAATTAGTTCATTTGTTCATTATTAGGTACAGAATACAGATGCAGTGAATTAAAACGTTGGGTATACCGAGGTAAAATAGTAGCAGAATTTTTAAAGCATTTACTTAAATTTCGGGTATAGTCAATGATTCTCAGATAAATTGTTTGTGTGTCTGTGTCTGTGCATCTTATTTTGTTTTTATTTAGTTCTTAAACTTTAGAGGCATCATTATCTATGTTAACAGATGGAAAAATTGAGAAAAAGATAGACTGAACAGAAAGGCCAAGTTATACTAAAAGTAATCATTACAGAACTTGTGTCCTTAGAACACATCTTTGTTGTGTAATATTTAATTTTTCATTAGTTTCCATGGGAGCAATTGTTCTGTACAAAGGAATTACTAGGCTTCAAGACAACTTACGGGTGTGTTTTAAAACTAAAATAAATCCGATTATTATATTCAAGGTTGTTATTGATTAAATAGTCAATCTTATTGATTTAGTTACTGGCTGACTTATTGAAGTCCAAAACCTGTAAGACTTATGTTCTTCTAAAGTCACACTAATGGGAATTAGAAAACTAATAAAAATGTAATCAAATTATTTATAAATAGAGAAATGGCAAGTGGATATAAGACAAAAAGTACTATCTGAGAATGGCATCTTTTTCAACAAAATAAAACATATTAATGGTATTTAAAATATGTATTAAAATGCAAGAAGAGAGTTCTCTTGCAAATAGCTTTTTATAATACTTTACGGTATCCAATAATATAAGAGAAACTAGATTTTCAGAACAGTTGAAAGCTAGCTCACTGATCAGTGGATGTGTTGAACTTGTTTATCATTTGTTATTGTTCTATATATGAATATATATGCATGGTTTGCATTATATATATGCAATGTAATAACATAATTATGCAGTATGATATCCTACCAACAAGAAATTTTATGTAATATTAGTACTAGGATTATGGTATATGGCACAGTATATCAATGTCTATAATCTTTCACTTTTCAGGGAAAAGTGCATAAGTCCTGGGAGAAAGGAAGCTAGGTATGATGAGACATACCTATAATACGAATACTAGTGAAGAAGAGGAGGATTATGAATTTGAGACCATCTTGGAATACATAGAAAACATACATACAGAAAAAGCATGAAACATTTTTTAAGAAAGAAAAAGAAAGGGGAATTTGTAAATTTTAAACTTTCAAGACACGCCCAAGTGCCTTTTTGTGTTCCTTGATTTCTTATGTCAATTAATCAACACAGAGAAAACATAATTTAGTTAAATGAAAGTAACAGAAACTCAAAGCTGCTGAGCAGATAAAAAAAGTAGAAAGAAACGAAGCCACCTTCTATGACCAGACAAATAAAACCCATCACAATTTTCTGTTCTTTAATTTTTCTGCTTGTTAAGATATGTCAATTTACTTTATTTTACTGTGAACCTTCTGGTGAGAGTCTTACAACTAGAATCATATGCAGTCCATTAGTCTTTATGTACATAGGAAAATACAAACCTGGTTTTGGGGAGGTATTACTCTTTTTACCATCACTAGGTTATGTTTATTCAAACATGTCAGAAACATGATAGCTAAGAATCTGAAGATGGGAAGGGAAATGTCATATGGGAAGTAAAAGGGCTGTCAAAGAAAGCAGAGTCTCAGTTCTGTTTTTACCTAAGAATTGCAATTTTTAAACAAAGAAGAACAAACAGAGCATTCAAAAAGAGAGAAAGTGGGGCTACTAAAGTTGGGGCCTGGATTATGCATAGTTTATTTGGGAAAAAGTTGGGACACTATCAAATACACAAGTTCATAGAAAATTTTACATAAAAGTTAAAGTGTAACTGATTTGTTAAAGTGAATACATTGGAAAAGACAAAAAGCATGCTGCTGAGAATGTGTAGAAAAAGGATCTCTTATACAATGATAATGGAAGTTTAGATTCTCATTATTATGGAAAGAAATTTTTAATTGATTTTATTGAGCTATACATTTTTCTCTGCTCTCCTCCCTTCCTCTCCCCTTCCTTTCAACCCTCTCCCAAGGTCCTCATGCTCCAATTTACTCAGGAAATCTTGTTTTTTTTTCTACTTCCCATGTAAATTAGATCCATGTAAGTCTCTCGTAGGGTCCTCATTGTTGTCTAGGTTCTCTGGGATTGTGAATTGTAGGCTTGTTTTCTTTGCTTTATGTCTAAAAGCCACTTATAAGTGAATAATATGATGTTTGTCTTTCTGGGTCTGGGATACTGATGTAGGAGGTCCTTCTGTTTATGTATTGCTTTCATTGGTAAATCAATAAAGAAACTGCTTTGGGCCTGGTATAGGTCAGGACTTAGGTAGGGAGACAGAACTCAATGCTGGGAAGAAGGGCAGAGAGGCAGGACACCATGGATCTCCTGCCTGGGATGGACACTGGTTAGAATCTTGCCAGTAAGCCACAGTTATGTGGCAATACACAGATTAATGGAAATGGGTTAAATTAAGATGTAAGTATTAGCCAATAAGAAGTTAGAGCTAATGGGCCAGGCAGTGTTTAAATGAATACAGTTTCTCTGTGATTGTTTCAGGTGTAAGCTAGCAGGGCAGCTAATATAAAAACAGGCCTGCTCCTCCTCCTGTTACAGAGTGGTGCCCAGCTAGCCAGGTGGGCAGAATAAAGGGCCCGCACTCCCTTCAACAGGTTACCTCACTCAATATGATGTTTTCTAGCTCCATCCATTAGCATGAAAATTTCAAGATATCACTATTTTTTTCTGCTGTGCAGTACTCTCTTGTGTAAATCTACCACATTTTCCTTATACATTCTTTGGTCAAGGGACATTTAGTTTTTTTCCAGATTCTGGCTATGACAAAAATTGCTGGTATGAACATATTTGAGTACATGTCCTTGTGGTATGATTGAGCATCCTTTGGCTATATACCCAAAAGTGGTATTGCTGGGTCTTGATAAAGGTTGTTTCCTAATTTTCTGAGAAATTGTCATACTGATATCCAAAGGGTTTGTACTAGTTTGCACTCCAACCAGCGATGCAGGAGTGTTCTCTTTACCCTACATTCTCTCCAGCATAAGTTGTCACCAGTGTTTTTTTTTTTTATCTTGGCCATTCTTACAGTTTATAGAAAGAAAAGAAAATAGACAGTTTTGGACAAATTCAATTAGACATATATAAAAGAAGATCAGACAATCACAAGGTTGAAATAGAATGGAAGAAAAGATTAGAAAAAGCCTGACGTTAGTGCATGAAAAACTTAAGGCTGAAATAAATAAGTTTATACACACATTCTAATTGGCCTTTAGGTTTGAGTAGTAGTGATGCCAGGAAATTTGCATATTATCATTCCAAAATCCTCCAGATATCCCCTCAAAAGTATGTTGTTTACTGATGGAGTCTCTCTTTTGTTTGGGCAGAGTCCTAATGACACTTGTAGTCTTTGTTTGCCCTGTATCTAAACTAACAAGAGAAGACAGAGAATCTGCAGTTCTGAAAATGACAGCTTCTTGTCCTTAGGCTGTGCCCTGGACAGGTTTCTGAACCTGCTCTCAGCAGGATTTATTCTATACTGAATTGAATTAATTATCTATTTGAGCTTGTGCATAAGTGTATTTTCAACAGCAAATTACAGCTAGTGAGGCAGACTATATCTAAGCCTCTATATAAACATTAAAGATAAAATTAGTATCTTAGCAATTTTAGCTTTGCTAATACTGTAAAATTTTAAATCTAAGAACTATATTCAAAAGTAAGAGATGAAAACTATCTCAATGGGCAAGCTTAAAACAAATGAGTTGATTGAAAGAACTATGAGTAGTATGCTACAAAATCATAGCCTCAGGGCTCTAAAAATGATTTTAGCTATGTAACTAATGGACTGTTAAATGTTTGAGGCTCTTGAAAGCAGAGTATGTAATAAAACATTTAAAATACTTGAATTTTCTTCTTTTCCATACTTTGTTCTGCTGGGTTTTCATTTGTACTGATATGTCACTCAAAGACTCATGAGGAAAGACCCTCATATTAGGAAGTTTGCTGAAATGCCTGATGTGTACTGTTTCTTTTTTTTAATCAAAGGAAATAAAGACTAAGACGAGCATCTTCCGTTTTTCTTTAATAAGAAAATAAGATGCTGTATTTTCTCTTATGAATGGAAAGCTATTAAAATATTTGTTAATTTTTATTATTTTTAGTTCATGTGTACGTGTGTCAGGGAGATGACATACTATGTGTGTGTAGAAGCCAGAGGGAGCCAGAGGAGAGTGTCAGGTACCGTAGAGCTGAGAAGTTTCAGGTATTTGTCAGCATCCTAATGGAATTTAATGTGGACCCTTTGGAAGAAAGGAGAGTGCTGGTAACCACTGGACCAATTCTCCAGTACCCAGAAACATGTGTGATAAAATTCAATCAAAATCTGTAAAGATAGAAAATTTGTTGTAAAATAGGTTAACTGTTTGTTCTTACTCAAAGAGTTATAACTTAGTTTTAAAATTGCTGACATTTTTATTCTATTGAAATAATTGAAATATGAATCTTATACGTATTTTTAGCAAAGTGCATAGTCATGAAAAATAAAGGTAAATTATGTTCACAGACATTTTAAGACTCAAGCAACTTGAAAAAAAAAAAAACAACCCCAGATTCCATTTCATTTTTAAGAACAATACATCAGAAGTTTCTTAGTCATGATTTTTTTTATGGTACTATTTTAAACTGATGTCTTGCTCTTAGTGGATAAATGCCTCTTTGTAAACAGAAATATTAATGGATAAATATCTCTAAATTTGTAAACAGAAAAAAGGATGATTATTACCTCTTAGGAAAATTAAAGATTTGAAAGTTACACATTACCACAGAAGATTCCTCAGCATGTCTTGGTTTGATTAGAGAAAGTCAATTTAAATGTAAGATACCAAATGGACCTATACAGTTTTCTTTGCAAATAACTAGGGACTTTATAATGTTTAACATTGTTTTTAAAAGCCACCAAAATAGTTATTTCCTTTCTATTTTATAAAACTGACAAAAACTGTGAAGATAATCTGTATGGACTTGTGTTACCTGCTACACTCAGGGTTAACTATTGCTGCGAAAAGACACCATGACCATGGCAACTCTTATAAAGAAAACATTTAATTGAAGGAAGCTCAGAGGTTCAGTTCATTAGGGTCATGAAGAAGAGGACGACAGCTTGCAGGCAGATATGGTTGCTGGAGTTGAGAGTCCTACATCCTGACTCAGAGGCAACAGGAAGTCGACTGAGATCTCATAGCCCACCCCCACAGTGACACACAGAAGGTGTCGCCCAGATTAAAGGTGTGCCCTCTAGCCTCAAGGTCGTTTTTAAAGGCGTGTACCACCCAGCCTCTTCTAACTTCCTTGAATAAGGCCACACCTCCTAACAGTGCTACTCCCTACAATCTTATGGAGGCCAAATACATTCAAACTACTACACACAGCATATTGAGTGTACCCCAAAACTCATGTGCTAAATAAAGGCTTGATTCCTAGTCCATTGATGCTGGGAAACAGTAACTAGGGACCCATGAAACAAATAAGAGTTACTGGGTGTGCATAACAAGTGATGTTAAGACCCCAGAACTTTCATTCACACTCTTGTTTTCTGGCTGCCACAGATAAACACTTTCCTAGGTGTTCTCATGATAGTCTATGCTCTTACAGGTCCCCCATTCCCCAAAAGGCACTAAGTTACAATGGACTGAAATTTTTGATATTATAAACCAAATCAAATATTTTCTCTTTTAAGTTGCTCATCTCAGGTATCTTGTTACCGACAGAAAGTTGATTAACACAAAATGTTCTTTTCCAAGGTGAACTTGAGGATTTTCTTTTAATACCTACTTTTGTGCAGAAGTTTTTATGAATTGGCACTAGATACAAAATAGCGAAACCTAAAAAGAGAAAAAATCCAAATCTTTGAAATGTTGCAACATTATCTTCACACCTCAGAGTTAATTTTCTACTTTGAACTCAGATGAATAAACTTACATCTGATTTTGCAAGATATATAATGAATAATGAATAGCAGGTGCCAGTATCTATCAAATATCAACCAAGCACATAGACAGTACTTTCAATTTTCTGAAAATTAATATGATTTTTATCTTTTTCTTTCTGCTTTTAGTTAACTTCATATGGAAAGAAATCCCATGTTACAAAGAAAGACTCTATGAAAGATTATCACGTTGATTGTTTTCTAACTAAAGATGCAAAATTTTTCATTTTCAAAGTAGACAAGGTCATATGCATCTATATCCTGTTGGTCATCAAGGAAAGCAGGAATGAGAATTCTAAACTCAGTAAAAGTCCCCAGGGAACCAAGGAGAGGAACATGGCGTGTTGGGGAAAAGAGATCAATTGAGAGGACGAGCAATAACTTCAAACATTTACTGGTAGTCCAGACAGAAATCCTAAGAATAACACTGTTTCAATTTCTCAACACAAAACCATTCTGTCTCCCTCAAAACCTTTGCAAAACTCAAAGAAAAAGCACTGTGCCTAAAGAAAAAAAATCAAAATAGACACAAAAGCTTCAAAATCATCATCAGTTAAATCTCTCTCTCTCTCTCTCTCTCTCTCTCTCTCTCTCTCTATATATATATATATATGAAAGCAATGATAATCATATTCTCGAGATGAATCAGTGAGTTTCCTGGCCCTGATGGTTTTGTCAAGATGCTCACTGCTCTCTTGACCTATAGTGTCTGATTTTGATCCTCATTTGTGATGTTTGTTATGATGACAAGTTGTTGATTTGTAACAGGTGTTTACAAGGTGCTACCTGGCTGCTTCAAAAGGGTGGTTTGAGTTTTGAAGATGTCTTAACCAGCTGAAAATAATTTTATGTATTCTCCACTGAATAGAGACAGAGTACCTAAATTCAGTTCTATAATGATGTGTTACAACTTGAAAAATTATGTACCAGAAAGGGGTAAAATAAGCAGATGGAACAGTTAAGTGTATAATTCACTTCAAGCTTCCTGTAACTTTCTACTTGCGACTGGGGACAGCTTTATATCTTGTTGTGGTGATGTCTTGTTTGTACAAATAAAGCTTGCCTGAAGATCAGAGGGCAGAGCTAGCCACTAGCTAACCATAGAGGTCTGGAGGTCCGTACAGACAGACAGGAAGTGATATGGCTGGACTGAGAGAGGAAATGATAAGGTGGGAGGAAACAGGAACTGAATTATTTTCATATGGGAAGTTGAGAGGTAAGGTGGCTGTTGTTTTGCTCCTTCATCTCTTTGATCTCTCAGCATTTACCTCAATATCTGGCTCTGGGCTTTTATTATTAAGAGCTACTACAACTTGTGCTACAGCTTATTGTTAGCAATATAATTTTGGAAGAAATGATTTATCATGAATATTTGTCAACAATATTTTGTGTTAAAGTAGCATGACAAGCTCTTCAAATAATACATCAAGCTTCTAATTTCTAGATATGGAAAAAAAAACCTGTGAGTATAATTGTTCACAAGGTTTTTGCATATTCTTCTTCAAGAAAGTCCATTATTGAATGTCATAGTTCTTTAATTAACAGCTGTTGTAATTATTACTTGAGGTAGATCTTTTAGTCAGCAACCTTTATTGAACAACATTAGGCCATGCATCCTGGAGCAATATAAAGATTCTTTAAAATTTATTTGAGATGAAATTTAATATGCAATTAACAGTAATTAATAAATAGAAAGCAGATTTATTACCCACTTTGTCATTAAAAAAATCACATTAACCAATTTCAAAATCAAAATGATTTCTATTTTTGTTGTTGTTTTGATTGTGTCCAAAGTTGTATATTAAACGATTATCAAACTCCTACTCTCTGAATTTTCTCTCTCTATACTTTCCCCTCTTCCCTTTCCCCCCAACCTTTCTTTATCTAAATAAATACTTACTGTTATTTTATGTGTATGAGTATTTGACTTCATATATATAAGAAGAGAGCATTGGATTCCCTAGAACTGGAGTAACAGAAGGTTATAAACTGTCCTGTGGGTGCTGGGAACTGCAAATATGTATGCAAAAAGAGAGCATTGGATCCCTGGCACTGGGGTTACTGATGGTTATAAACTGTCACCTGGGTGCTGGGAAATAATAAAAATGAGAAAATAAAAAGGAGATAATATTATGGCCTCTGAATAATTTCCAAAGACAGCCTCATTCATGGCTTCTAGGCTCAGCAATGAGCCTCTACTCATGCATTTGAATAACTTAGAAGGCAATGATTCAAGAGGTTGGTGCCACTCATCACCTAATGGACGTTTTCCAAGTGAATGTTTTGTGAGTTAGCTCGTTAGATAAAGAGATGATTCTATTGTTAGTGTGTGGAGAAGACATAGCTTTCTTATCACATTCTCCCTTAGTTTCATAATCACTGCTGCTGTTTGCAGTATCTTAAAAGAAAGAATTGCCGATGAAATATAGGAATGGAAACTATTAGTCACCTGTGTTCGTTTCAGGGAATTTTAATAGGTATGTTAGTTTCTTCTTAGAAAGTTTGAGATAAAATTAATTAGGCATAATAGGTTAGTTTGCATAGAGGCTAATAGCTAAACTATATCATTTTTGTGCTCAGCAGTAAAGTTTAAATAGAATAAATATAAAAAAATGTTTAAATTCTGCAGAATAATGTCAAAAAATGGGTATAGCAATATCCTCTCTGATGTCTCAGTGCTGTAAAATTGGGCCTGTTTTAAAGAGAAGGTTAGGATTCACAACTTCACATGGCACACTTTCAAATCATGGGGCTTCGCGACAGAGTTGGAATATGCTATGGTCACAGCCATATTCTTTTTCACAAAGGCTGAGTAATCATTCGGTTTTCAGCCTTGTGTGTTTATGAGACATTTTAACCTGCAGAATGTTGGCTCTTATCTCTGAAGCATGCTATAACCTTGGCAGACATAAAAATCATTGACATAAAATTTAGGGCTGCAAATTTTTGAAGAAAGATTCTTGGTGGAAATTTTACATAGCATTGGTATTAGAGGCAGGCCAACCTAAATTGAGTACTTGAACTCTGGTTTATTAGCTGAAGGATTTGATGCCAAAATGCTACCTCCCTGATTCTTGTAATAAGATCCTGTCTTGCAGGCTTGATTATAAAAGTTAAACAACATTTTATATACAACATGCAGGAAACGACGTCTGACACGCTGTAAGTATTTGATGAATAATCTTGCTTATTATTATTTCCCGCAGCAATAAGGAAGTCACAGTCTCCCTAAGAAACCTGAGGGCCTCCATTTACATTGCACGGAGTTTAATATCTGTTTCATTCCCACAGCGGAAGCACATGTACAGAAACTCAATTCTCATCCGCGGTATCCTATTTATTTTCAGTATTCAACAGAGGGAAGGAGTAATGAAATGAGAAGTCTTTTGCCAGGGGAGCTAGCCTTCTTCCAAGTCTGTCCTTACTGTAAAATGAGAAAGCAGCCACTTTCGCAGCTACTATAAACAATTAAATAGCCATCCATTGTGGGCCCCCAGTCATTTCCAAGTCTCCTAGGCTGTTTCCACAGTCCACCCGCCCTAGGGAAATCCAAAGCTATAACAATGTGCCTCCTATACCTGAAAGGCCAGAGAGGTATCTGCGTTTTATAAGAAGTAATATTTTATTTTTCAGGTTCTCTCTAAGGTGCCTTATATCCTGGTCCATAACACAAAAGAATATAGCTCCCATACTTAGGGAACTAAAATAAACAAATAAATAACTATTTTAAAAGCTCTCAGACTTGATAGATAGGATTGTAGATAGATATGCATTATTACAACTTAAATAGTTCTTCAGCATTTAACGCTACTATAATATACCTGCATCACACAGATTCAATTATACGATAAAAAACTTACATGTATAAAAATGGAGTGTTTGACAAATATGCTATTTGTTTTTATGAAACTAAATTTGTCTGATGATTTTTCCCCTTAGGAAACAAATCAAAACACATTTCAAAATTCAATTCATAAATGACAAACCTTTTCCACATAAACGCTGCCTAACAATTTCACAAATTATATTCTTAATGAAATATTTGTATTGTAAACAAATACTGTAAGAAAGTAATTTACCCCAAATCAAATTTTTGTCTAAACATTGAATCTGTCAGGGAGAGAAAAAAATTTTTTCTTCACCCTTTGCATGACTGACATTAATATTACAAAATACAGATCACTAAGAAGGAAATGTGCTGCTTCAATATAAGTTTTTAATGACACAGGAACTTGCAGAAATGAAGACTAGAAGGTCCTAGATTTTGAAAGCTGTATGCTTTTGCATCAGGCATAGATAAGCGTTATTGGAGGACCAAAGGTGTAGTCTAACTGTAACTGAGATGACTCTAGTAGGCTCTTCTTGGTGTCCTGTGACATTTCTGCCCATAGAATAGACCGGACACCTATCACGTGAAGGTCATGGGAGGGCAGGTAGCTGTGTCCTTTCTGATTCTGCTGATTTCGTAAATGCCACATTGAAATAGTTGGAGAATTTATGTCTGAGCTTTGACAGGGCTCTGCTGATATGATCTGTCTATATTTTTTCTTTCTTCATAACTTTTTTATTGCTTCTTTGGCAATTTCACATCTTGCACCCCAATGCCACTCATTAACCAGTCTATCCATGTCCATCCTTCACCCTTGTAACCTCCCCTACAAAACATACGGACAAACAAACAACATCAAACATTTTGTTCCCCTGTCTTTCCTGCCTCTCCATCACATATTCATTGTCTTAGGGGCTTCCAGAGCTGCGGAATGTCACATAGTATATCCTTTTGCCCAAACAGCTTTACTTTCAAATGTACATTGTAATGAGTTGATGTTCTGGTTCAAGGTCTCTAGCTTCTAGTCCACCATTAACACTGGACACTCACTGAAACTTCTCTTGGATAGCTTGCTGTTGCCCCCAGTCATGGTGATCCCGAAGCTATGGTTCCCCAGGACTGGCCCCTTCACACACTCTAGCAGGTCATAGATTGATTGGGTAGATGTTGGGGTGAGCCAGTTCAAAGCCCTGGATGTGTGCCTGGGTGGTAGGAGAGTTAATGGATTCATGGACTGCCTCTCATACCCACACTATTGGAGCCAGTCTTCAGGGGCAGCTCTCCCACTGAGGTAGCCAGCAAGGGGCAAAATCAGCTCTCCAGTGAACAGGCCACGAGGGCCAGCTCTTCCATTGCCCCAGGAGATAAGACAACCCGTGAACATCAGCACAGACTCTGACTCCAGTAGGACCACGGACCCAGACATAGCCCGTGACCCAGACATAGTCCATTAGCCACAACTTGGACCCAGCTATGGCCATGACCTGGGTGACAGCACAGATCACTTAGATTTGTATGGCCCCAGGTGGTAGTGTGGCCCTCAGACTCTAAAGGTAGACTCAGGTGATAGCTCAGACCCAGGCAGACACAAACTGTCTGCTGCCTATACTTTTTAAAGCTTTGATATTTTGCATATCACAGAATATCTTACCACATTTTTCAATGATGTGAAATATTTGCTAAAACTTTATGAAAAATAATTACATTAATTTTTGGTATTGTTCTTGTTTTACAAGACAGGGTTTTTCTGTGTAGATTTGGAGCCTGTCCTGGAACTTGCTCTGTAGGCCCAGCTGGCCTCAAACTCACAGATATCCTCCTGCCTCTACCTCCTGAGTTTTGGGATTAAAAGCATGCACCATCTCTGACTGCTTTAAATTTTTAATAGAGCAATTTCAAAGAGTGCTGGTTCTTCAGAATAAAGTTTACACATAGTTTTACATTAGCTCTATACTCCTAAACTGTTTTCAACTTCTTTCATATTATGAAACATTGATCATTAGTGGCTTACAGTACTATCATTTTCATATGTGTCCCATACATTTTAATGTTAAATGAATTCTCAAAGTGATTTTTCAGAAAGTTGTTGGATAGCTCTTTCAAAAGGACTGACTTGGGGAGCTGAAGCAGTTTTTCTGCAATTTTAGCATTTTTAAAAAATAAAAACATGCTTTTAAAACTGAACTCTCAAGTCAGTGAAGTCCTGAAATTTAGAGGGACGGTTTCTGAAGATGCCATGTTTCACCATAAGGGAAACTAGTCTAACAACCTAAAACACGAAAGACAATCCTCCCAATTCTGGTGATGGCTTAGATCCTAAACCTTTCCTTAAAGGCTGCTCTGCCATGGTACTCTTGGGAAATAATATAGATACAGGACAGTGTGCGAGACGAAGGATGCTAGGTCACTGCAGATTGTGCACTTGAAGGAGATATTGAGATGCTAGCTTCTTTTGATCCCATTGTGTTTTGGTTGCCAGAATTTGAACAGTTTGCAGTGCAGTGAAAACCAACGACAATGTTTTGCTTATGTGCACACCCTAAGCAATGGAGTCAAAGCAATGACTAGCAACAGAAATTGTTGCAGCTAAGGGTCAAAATAAACCTTTCTTTTCATTAGAGTTGATTCATTTGAGGTATTTACAACAGTGGTGGCAGCTGACAAACACAACTCCATATCAATAATAGTCTTCAAATTCCAGAGTCTGATTTGATTGTTATTATGGTGTATTACAGACTGAGATCTTTAGAGATGTCTGTTTATTTTCTTGGTGTTTCTAACATTAATATAGAATAAGATAAAAACTTAATACATCTGAATTAAACAAAAGAAAAACACAGCCAGCCAGCCAACCAACCAATATAAGAAATGCCAACAAAAAACCAGAAGGAAAAGAGTCCAAGAGGAAGGAAGAGAATGAGAGATACACTTGTTGGCACACTCAAGGATTCCATAAAATTGCTAAACTGGAAGCCATAATGTAAATACCTAGTGCAGACCTGTACAGGCCCTATGCATGCTGCTACAGTCTCTGTGAGTTCATGAGCTTTGCTCATGTTGATTTAGAGGACCCGGATTTCATGTTTTCTTCCATTCCCTCTGACTCTTACTACTCTGCCTCCTCTTCTCCATGGTTCTCTGAGCCTTGAATGGAGGGATGGGTTTGATGGCAAAATCATGTTTAGGAATGAATGCCCCAAGGTCTTTCACTCTCTACATAATATCTGCCTGTGGGTCTCCGTATTTGTTCCCATCTGCAGCAGCTGGAATCTTTCTGATGATGGCTAAGCAAGACACAGATCTATGAGTATAGCAGAAATATCATTAAGAATCATTTTATTGCTTGTTTTTTTTTGTTTGTTTCTCAGAACAGTAGTATTTGTTTTTACCCTAGTAAATTGGACTATCTAGTCTCAACTTCTTGGTTACCCAAGCATTTTCAGGTGTGGGTTCCATCTTTGCAGTGGGCCTTAAGTCAAATCAGATATTGGCTGGTTACTCTCACCAATTTGGTGCCACCATACATAGCATGTATTGCAGACAGGGCACCGTTGTACATCAAAGGGGTTGTGGCTGGTTGGTGTTTAGGTTTCTCTCTTAGTAGCATGCAGAGGTTATCAAAGACACTAGCACATAGGTATGAAGGCTTAGGTAGGCACCAGCTCCACTTCTCCATACATGATGAGTTACATAATGCTGAAGTGCTGACTTCAGCAAGGGGACCTCTCAGTTTATGGACAGCAACCGATAGTCTCAGTAATAGCCTGGATTGTTTGAAATTTCCACAGGACCCTTTTGGCCAATAATTCAATTAGATGTAACTCAGTACTGGAAGTGAAGCTTCAACTGGTGACAAGAGATGGCCAGCTCGGGCTCTGTCCCCCGTGATTTTGGCAATTTCATTAATAATTCCCTCATATATGTATATACTTTAGGAAGTTTCTACTTTATTTGGTTTCCATATTATACCTCAGAGCTCTAAAACTAGCCAGAGTAAGACTTTGTTGCTTCTCTAAGTTATTTTTTACAAAAACAATTACCACAAAAACAGCAAAAAAAAAGTGTTTTCTGTACTCCAATGTAGTATGTTCAGTGTACAACAGGATGTTTTTGGAGAAGCAACAGCACAGATTTAGGGGCTCTGAGTTTTTAGATATAGCAAATTGTGCAAAGGCAAATGGATGCTACTCGCTGTGCAGATTATTCTGTTATTTTTCAGGTAGAGATGGGGGAGAAACAATGCTCTTATCTCTGGAAATTGATAGATGGCTTGAACAAATAGTGAGAAGCAAAAAGCCTTCCTTCCCCAGACTTCTCTTAAATTGACTTTAGATCAACATAATCATCATGGCCACATGCATTTTTTTGGTAGCATTTCCATGTCTCTACAATACTAAGACAGATTTATACAATGCCCTAGCTTTAGATCAGAGGGCTATTTAAATTATATACATATTTCAAATCCTAGGAAAAGGACATTTTAATACCTCACGGGGGAGGTAAATGATAAACATTTTGAAAGGACAAGGATTCACATTCACGGTCAACTAAAATAAAAAAAAATGTCCCTTTGCTTTGGCATGAAGGAGAACATGGTATCAACTGGCGTGACATAGATGGAGCATACACTGCTGAGTAATGTGCAGAGTGGAAAGTGAAAAGTTGTAGTTGATCAGTTATTTCTTCCAAATTCATGGCTAAGAAGAAATGCAGAATGATATGCTAAGATATAAATGAGCCCCAAGAGTTCCTTACTGAGAGACTGAGCCTTTCCTCTAGGTCAATGGTACCTAATAACATATCTTCTTCTACCTGACTGGAAGACAGAAACGCTGCTGGAAATGCTATGACTTTGATACAGTACATAAAACCTCAGGCTTCTTCTCTATTGAAAGAGTTGCATTCTTCAAAACTGATACCCTCTTACAGATTTTATATTTGTGTCACATACAGGAGAACAAAAGATGAACCAACCTCTTCAAAACTCACCCAGGCTTAGTCTTTATATTCTAATTCATTTTACATAGGAACAAAGTATTGGCTCAACCTCAAAAGCAAACATATAATGACCTAATGACACTCCCCACAGTTAAACAGATACCTTATGACTATGATAAAATAGATCAAAACATTATTTGCAATGTTCTGCAATTGGCAAGCCTCATTGGACATCACTCTCCCTCATTTATGAAGAGATCATAATGTACTTCATCAACTCTCATTCTGTCTACCCATCCTCACCTCTGGTAAACGTTATTCTCTTCTCTTTTTCTGTAAATTCAGTTAACCTTCCTTCTTCGTGCTTATATCTATCATTTTATTTTTTATACTTCAAAACTATGATTACAATTTTCTGTTATCCTAAATATTTTTAAAAGTTCAGAGAACATTTGATTTCAAGGTTGTTTATAAATGCATTTCATCCCTGAGAATTCAAATAATTCTTTTCTTTCGTTGGGGCCACAGAATGATCATTTCCTTTGGGTTCATCATTTCCTCCTAAACCATAAATTTCCCTGACAATGCTTTTGATTAACAGCATAATGGGACTTGGTTGATGAATTCTCCTTTTTTTCCATTGTTCTGTGCTTTTGGCTAGTGTTCTAGTTATTTTCTGTTGCTGTACTTAAATACTAACCAAAATAACTTGGGGAAAATAGTTTATTTCAGCTTACAGGGTGTAGTTAATCATTGAGGCAAGTCTGGACACAACAAGATAGGAACTTAGAGGCAGGAACTGAGGTAAAAGCATGGAGAAAAGCTCTTTATTGGCTTTCTTAGCTGCTACTCTTTAATACAGTCCAGGTCCACTTGCCCAGAGATGGAATCGTCCGCCATGGGCTGGGCTCCCCTACACTAATTAATAGTTAAGAAATTGCCCACCAGCAATTCTTATGGAGGTAATTTTGAAGTTCCCTCTTCTCAGGTGACTCTAGTTTATGCCAATTTGACATTAAAAAAAAAAAAAGAGTATGGCCGGGCGGTGGTGGCGCACGCCTTTAATCCCAGCACTCGGGAGGCAGAGGCAGGCGGATCTCTGTGAGTTCAAGGCCAACCTGGTCTACAAGAGCTAGTTCCAGGACAGGAACCAAAAGCTATGGAGAAACCCTGTCTTGAAAAATAAATAAATAAATAAATAAATAAATAAATAAATAAATAAATAAAAGAGTATGGAAAAAAACCTTTGTAGTGGGACACACTTGAATTAGAATTTGGCTCTATACAGGATATTTCATCATAGCCATTTCTATTAATTCTGAGTTCAGACTATAACAAGCCCCCAGGACTTAGCACAAATGGCGCCACATTAGAGGCAGCATAATCCCCAAACCTGCCAAAAAGGAAACGAATACCTAATCTATCAAAGACCTAGTCCATGATTCCAGGAAAGACTTTAAATGTGCTAACCTTGCTTTTTGGGATCTTTAATTCTGCTTCTTGCCTAAAGAGTATGACAACCAGGATGTGGTGTTGATACAAAAAGACAAAGGACTCCAAGGTTTGGGGTTGCATGATTTGGACAAGTTCCCCATGAAGCCACTGGTTTGCACTCAAGACTTGTCTTTTTGGCTTGAAGAGTGTCCGTGTGGTGGTCTCTGTTGGACTTTCCCCGCAATATCCAGAGGTTCTAGCAAGAATACCAGAGTCTGAGATGCTGAGACACAAGGGGTCTCAGAGTCTTTTGTGATGGTACAGTAGAAAACAGTTACTAGGGTCTGTGCACCATGAAACATTCCAGATCATCATGGATTTCTACCTTTAACTCTGCTGCCCCAGAGGCTCTTGATGCCTCGATGTTAAAACAGGAAATTACAGAAAGTCTCATGAATCTGTTGTGGCCAGAGTTTCCCAAAGTCTGGCAAAGGTCCTACATGTTGAATGGAAACTACAACATGCCTATCAGACAGAAAGCTCAGGACAGATAAAAAGGACAAATAAGATCTTAAAGGAAAGTTTACCTAAATACATCCTTGAGGTTGTTGATAACTGGTGTTGATAATTAGCCCATTCCCTACCATTTGTCCTCCTGAGGGCCAGGTGTACCCCATGGCAGGAAGGATACACTATTTAAAATTTTGTTTGGGAGGCCTTAACTTCTCCTCCCTTAACAAAGAGTTGTTCATAAAGTGAAAATTAATAACCATTCGTTCCTCAAGTTGTTACAGGCCCTGCCACAAGCTCAGCGGACTATCATCAGAGGGGTTGAGAGCTTGCACCTTGTCTGTGTCTGAGCCTGCCCACAAATTCCAGCCTGTTGACTGGATCCTGACCTTGAACCTTCACCCAGCTGAAGGAGGCTACAAAGGACAAGGATAGCTGGATCATCACCAGGTCTCTGACCCACTAACGATAAGAGTGACACAGTCCTCATGATCATGATTGCACAACCTTGTCCTCTCTGTTTCCCAATGGCAAAGGCCCATGACCTCCATATTACATTGAGATTGGAATTAGTCAAACAATAAGCTCCACTTCTAATTCTGACAACTGAAAATGGGACCAACCTAAGATCACCCTGGGGGACCTCCAAGGTAAGGGTTCCTGTTTAATGGCATTCAGCTACCTCCTCAATACTTCCCCTATGCTAATTCCTGTAGCCACACACAGCAGATTAACTTCAGGAGTGGTGGTTGAGTGCATTTCCAGTCTCAGATGCTATCCATCTTGCTTTCTCTAACAGCTTAACCAAGTGTACCTCTTCTGAATTGTTTGCACTGGAGGAGACCCCACTGTCCCTTTGCATCCCCTGTATGTCATTCTGTGGTGTGCATCCATAATGTAGAAGAAGGTAGAGCCCATCCAAATCTAGATTCTGGGCTTCCCTGTGCATGAAGAGCCATCTCCATTCTGAGATTCCCCCACTGGTGAGGGCAGGTGTCACTGACTCCAATGCAATAGAAACTTCTACCCTAATTGTGGAGGCTAAAAGCTTTAAAGAACTCAGTGCTCAAGGAGATATTGACCTGGGCTATCTGTAAAATCTACTACCTCTCTGGAAGGTCAGGATTCAGACTCCTTAGCAGAAGCTGTTCTTCAGAATTTTAGAGACTGAATCTCCTCTTCATGAAGCAAGGAGATGTCTGTATGGCACTGGAAGAAACTTGTTTCTTTTATGCCCTCAAGTCAAGGATAATTAGAAAAAGTTTAGCCACAGTCAGAAAAAACCATCAGGAAAGTAAAAAGTGACACCAATATTCTTACAACTGGTACTAATCCTTGTTCTCCTGTTCGCCCTGTTAACAACTCTACTTATGGCTACTGGTGGGACATTAATCTTTTGCTCCTTGCCTTCTTTATAGGACCCTGCTCACTCAATTACCTACTTAAGTATGTTAATCAGACTGTAAGTTCAATTAAATTGCCACTTCTAAGAGGACAATATAACCCCCAGCGTAAGACGAGTCCATGATGTGACTCACTCCATAGAACCAACAGGAAATGTAACAGGCCCTCAGATATTAGCACAACTGACACCATGCTGTAGGCAGCATTGTGACCTTAAAACCCAGCACGTAGACCCCAGCACCTGCCAGAAGAGGAGCAAAGACCTGACCCTTAAAAGATCTAGTTCATAGTTCTAGGATAGTCCATAAATATAATAACCTTGCTGTTTGACTTCTGTGGCAACTGACGTGTGACAAACAGGATGTGATTTTTTGTGCACAAAGGATAAAAGTCTGTAAGGCTTGGAGCTGCATGATTTGGGCACATTCTTGTGCAGCTGCTGCCTGGCAATAAGGATTTCTTTTTGGCTTTAAGAGTTTCTCTGTATGATAGTATCTGGTGGAATTGCCTCACAACAAAAGGGCTAATTGTGGCAATAAAATCAAGCATTCTAGAATGAAAAGCAAGTAAGACAAGAATTATTCTATAGATTTGTAGTATGTAGATTGTTGAGTATAGTCTTGTCAGTGGATCGAATGATGGCAATGATTCTAACTGTCCTAGCTTAAGTTCTTTATTCTCTTCATGAGTAAGTATATTGATGAGTGTCTTCAGGTAGCTTTTCTTCAAGTTCCATATTTGTAAGATGGGGATATTAACAGAATCTATTTCATATGGTGTAGTAAACAGGCAAGCAAAGTTTGCCTAATTTTAGCTAACACATTATAACGACACTAAATCTTAGAGCAATCACTCAGCGAATGTATTTTCATCCACGTGTTGGTACAAGAGGAAAATGCAAAAGTGTTGGAAAGATTTACTTATGATTCACATTGCAGCTTATACATGTGGGAACTAGCTTCAATCAATTCTCATGTGCTTTCTGCTAGATCCCTGTGCCCTGTGTGAGATGAATGTGCCCCTGGCCTCTCCTGTCTTATTTTATAGTCTTGATTTATGTTTTTATGCTTTATTGTGAGTTATATGTTTACAGAGAGTCGGAAAATTATAGCACCGAAGAAAAGAACAGAAGTGAGGTGGTTAGGTGTATAAAGCCAAATGTTTATGTCAATTTAGCCCATCACTTCTGGCATACTCTATCATCAAGGCAGAGAAAACCCACTCTCAGCTAACAGCTGAAGTTCAAGGGACTCGCAATTTATTTCAGTTCTCAAACAGGAGATCTTTATTGGACTCATGTAAACACAGACAGTATTCTTACATAAACAAATAGGCAGAACAGATTTAAAAGAAAACAGCCATGCTTCTTGGAAGCATGGAAATAAAATTAAATAAATTCTCCTCCAAAGTTCTTTTGCAGTTTGAAATTCAAATTTCATAGAGAGCTTTATCTGCCAACAGTCTTCACGCTCTTGCTTTCAAAGTGATAGCTTGTTCTCTTCATTAGAGACGGAGAACAACTGCTAAGCTTTAGAAAACTAAATGCAGGTGCAAAGCTGTTGATCCGAGCCTAGAAGGTATACTTTACACTTCCTTGAAGACTGACCTCAAAAATCCCAACTGCAACACCACTCTGCTACAATAGCTTAAAAAGATTAAGTCAAAGGAAAAAAACTTGTGGAGTTTTGTTCTGCCTATATTTATGGGGCTTTAAAAGAGCACATCCAAGGGAATCAAACACAAAGTAATTAATAAAAATGTACCCAGATCTGTTCCCTTGACCGCTAAGAATAGTTCATATTCCATGGCTTTTATGTTTGTATTCACGTAACTTGACAAACGTCATGAACACTAACTCACATAAGCTCTTAACCTTGCTAACCAAGGGAAAAGGCTACAGAACTTAAGAACACTTAAGCTTTGAGATGTTTCACAACTATGGAAATTATTTTAAATGCACATAGCAAGTATTTTGTCTATGAGGAAAAGAACGATTTCAATAAATAATCAACTACTTTATTAAATAAAACAACAAAGTAACCATTTCATCTTACATCTCAGCTCCTCCAAGTCTAAACCCCAGCTCTCTAACAGACTGTCTGCTGCAGTCTTCCCTTCGTCTCTGTTCCCATCTCCAGTCCAGCACACAGATCTTCCCATCCAACTTCCATCCCCAAACTCATTGTTTTATCCCAACCTACACCCCAGCAGGCACTTTCTGGGAACCCACAGCCCAGATAAGGTAACTGCAAGACTTTGCCTATCCCTTTGCTCCTATTATTCAGGAAATCCAAATAGTTTTGCTGTTATGTGCCAGAAGTCTGGACAAAGGCTAGACATATTTTTCATCAGGTCCTGATGCTCATTTTGTGTTTGTCTAGTTCCATGACTCCAAACAAGCCTTATTTGTCAGAACACAATCAAAATACCACACAACAGAAAGATACTAGGCTTTGCACAGTTGGCAGAGCAAGTAACCTTGGCTAGAACATTGGACTGATTGATATTATCTCAGTTCTGGTTTCCTTGGTGATACTTCCATTCTTTAAGGACTCACTTTGGTTCTAATGATATGATGACACCTACTTTAGGACACAGGCTCACCATTATGGGCAAAGGCCCTTATGCGGATGGTAATTTCATTATAAGGTGGTTGTTTTGGGGATCCTTGTTGCTTGTGGGTTTTTTGTTCCTTTTCCATAAAGATGCTTGTCAATGAATCCTGTTGTTTCTGGTATCCAAAGTAACAGTACAAGAGAGAAACTTCTGAGGGGAAAAAATTAAAGGGGCAAATGAGAGCCAGAGAGAGGCCAAATAGAGTGAGTTCACCAGTGACTAGTGCCCTCCTCCTCTTCACGCTTTCCTCCCTGTAGGTCTTAAATATGGAGAGCTGAGCTCATCTAGTTAGGAGGCAAGTTTGGTTTGAGCTTGGGTATGCTATTTCCTTGCATGGGTACCACAGATTTCAACTTTCTTGGGATATTTGTTTAGGGGTAGCAGCTACCTTTTCAGATGACTTTCCCTATGCATCTTCTCACCCTCTTTCTTTAGGCAATCCCTGTGAGCAAGGCAGCACTTGTAGCTGATATTTCATGTCTCTTTGCATGTATGTATCTATCTTCCCTTAGATTTTAGGCCATTTAATTGTCCTGCTCAACTCATGAGTGGATTCCTAAAAAGATACTAACGTGTGGTTCATCTAGAGTCGCATTATGACACCCACTGAACTTATCAATGTATATATATGAAATCACTCAGTAGGTAAAGAAAAATAAAACTTGTAATTTAGTCATAACAGCAGAGTAATAGTGTCCTCATATCCTTTTCATATCTGAAGGTACAATAAATATCGAAAAAAATCAGGAATCAAGTCATTTTATTTCTAGAGTGAGTCAACTCTGGATTTGAGAACTCAAGGTTTTATCAGTTTTTTTTTTTTTGACTAGCATTACATGGGGAGACAGTTTTTAGTTATTTGTAGCCTGTTTGGCAGGTAGATTTTTCTTGCCACAGGATTCAATCAAACACTCACTTGTAATTGAGGCACAATTTATACTACATGGGCAATATGGGAAGTTATCATATTTGTTTCTACACATTTTCTTTGCCTATTTGAGGCTATGTTAATAATTATGTAAATAATAATATAATATAATATAATAAACTTTATGACAGTTGTTGAGTTCAAATTTTTATAATCTATCCTTTCTTGCACTCCTAATGTACTATGGGATGTTTCATTCTGGATTTAAGTAAAAAGACCTGATGCTTCAATAAAAATGTTTGATGTAACACTTAGGAGAGAAAAGTAAGGTTGATTTATTCATAAAAATCCCCTCACCTCAGCTTTCTTACCTGTGAGATAAGAGTTTTTTTGCATCCCAACCATTAGTATTCTTTTTCTGTGATCAGCTTCCAGACTTGTGAACTTGTGAATTTCTCTTCATTACTAATCACTTAGTCTACATTATTGTGCTATAGTAGCATAAAATAGATTAAGACAGGTATCCATTACATTAAGTATAATATGTAGTCTTCTATCTCAGCCTCAATTTAGCTGGAGTTTCAGAGATCGTGTTGACCTGTCTCCCCCATAGGCTCACACGGGGTGTCTGTACTCCATGAAATCTAATGTATTGTGTGCTGCTTTGCTTGTATTTATTTGCTTCCTCCTTGGGGACACTTGCTCCATCATCCTCTTTGTACCTGACTCATCACCTCCACTGCCTCTGACCTGCTGTGACCGTTATTTCTTCCAATGCCTTCTTTGACTCTTGATTATATCTTATCTTATACAGTTCTCCAAAACATTTCATGGATCATATCTTTGCAAAATTACTTGATTCTGTAAAGAGAGAAGGCTGTTAGTCTCCTTTTGTATTCCCAGGCTCCCTTGCGTGGAGTCCGATATAGAACATGTGTGTGACAAACACACTTTGCATTTCCTTACCAAAGGGAGACAGTCAAGAGAAGGGTGGATGCTTCGTAAGAAGTGTGGTTATTGTCTGAATGCCTGTGTCCTCCAAAACACATTGAAATTTAATTAGCACTGTAATAACCTTAAGAGATTTGGCACTTCTGCATGGTTATTTGGTCAGGGAGGCTCTACTCTCATAAATGGGATTAATAGTGCTATTACGCAATGCTTCCTTCTTTTCCTCCTTCTCAGCCCCCTTCCTTACTCACCCTCTCCTACCATATGGTGTAACAATCAAGAAGACATGTTAGATGCAGACCTTTAGTGTAAGACTTCTCAGTTACAAGATGCAATGCTATGAATTTCTGTTTATTGTAAGTTGTCCAGTTTGAGGTACTTTGTTATTATAGCAAAACCAGATTGAAACAGGTACCAATTACCTTAAACATAAAGGAGGGAAGTTTGTGCTGAGTGCCAGCCTTCGGATTTAGAGTTAGTTGACTGAAATGGCTCTGGCATTTCCTGCCTCTCTGACTCTGTGCTTTGGTCACCTGCCTGCCGTTCTCTTTGCCAGAAGTCAAGTTGTCATTGTACGTTAGTGAGACTGTTTCAATGCCTCTTCCTCCTCATTTTTCCCTCTTTGCTCTTGCAGATATCACACTGCTGTGCCCCATGCCCCCGTGTCTTCGCTCTGTGCACTGGCACCCAGTTCCCGAACTTCGGGCAAGGGGGCTGGAGGTTAAAATACACAGACACACACAGACAGAGAGACAGCAACACCGTTCATCCTTGAATTCCCCAAGAATTCCCCCTTTATTGTGTTCAGGGGCAGATTACATAGAGATAGCCACGCCCCAGCCAAACCCACCAGAAACCACTCTCCTGCTATCAGGAACTCCTGAAGATCTTGTGCTCAGAGCAGCTGTAGGCACTCAGATCAGGGAATTACAAGAAATTCAGGATCTGGGGTCTTACTGCTCCCAACATCACACTTTTTCGTAGAAGAGATGCTGCATGTTTCCTTTCCGTTTCAGATCTATCATCAGTTACCCACTGATGTGACAAACACCTGTCCCAGTGTATGGAGAGCAAGCAGGATCAACTACACTAGCCATAATTCCAATGCCAGATTTCCAGAAAGACTTTTGTGGTGACTGTGTTGTAATGTTTGTTGCTCAGTGTGACGCAGAAGTGACATGATACACTGTCCAAAGTGACAGATGTGAAACCTGGAGCAAAGGCCACCACCCAGCTGTCGGTGTCATCTCAGTTCTGGGCACTAACGCAGCCACATCACACTGACAACCTTATTATGCCCAGCTCTTCAACAGTATCCTGTCTCTGTCTGGCTGACTGCATTGTGTTTCAATTAGCAGATTGTTAGACACCGTGTCCCTGTGATGACACAAGCTGATGACAGCATTCACCACTGCCCCACTAGTGAACATATGTTGAATAATACAAGATGCGTGTAATGTAAATTGCTACATGACCTCGGGCTTCTGCATGGTGATGGTTGTCTCTAGTACGATTCTTACAGTAAAGTGGCTCTAAATTGCTTTCTGGGTACCTGGACCCACAGTTCTTGTGTTACTGCTAGCAGCTGAGAACACAGCCCAAGACAATGAAAAACATCTGGGGGAAAAAAAACCTGTTACTCAACAACAGCTTTCTATGCTTTGTGGGATTTTTGTGATTATTGTTATTTATTTATTTATTTTTCCAGTGGCAAAATATTAAATATTTGGTGACACACACGTTCAATCAAATTCTGAGACCAGCCTGGTCTACATAGTAAGTTTCAGAACAGCCATGGCTAGACAGTAAAACTCTGTTTCAAAATTTAGATAGATAGATAGAGTGATTGATTGAACTATCTAGTTCCAGTGTATACTTGACTTCAGTGTGCTGACCAGAACATGATCAATATATTTTGAACAATAATACCACCAACTCTTTTCAGATGATCCCTGGAACAAAGTAAAAGAAAACAAAGAGAACAAACATGAAACTGCCTACTTGTAGCTGCTCTCATTAACTTCTATTGCTTTCTATTAATAGACAGAATATTTGACAAACTGAAACTCTGTATGCACATGCATTGAAAAGAGAAAAATGTTTCTGGTAAGAAATTTGAATGTTTTACTTTTTACACTGAACCACTATTAAAATATGACAACTTACATTGCTATTTTAAAGACATTTATTGCTCGATTTTAAATGCCCAAAATTTCCTATTTAAAAAAGGAGACAAAATTAAAATAGCTTTTCCCCCGAATAAAATGTCAATAAGGCAAATCTTTGAAATCAATAACATATGGTGCTTTTTAGCAACTGTGTTTGTCAGCACACAAAAATAATTGAGGAGTCTTATTAAAGAAATTTAAATTTACAGGTTTGACATTGATATGCACATCTAAGAAATCTCAATTGGAAAATAAATAATTGTCATTTAAGGTGATGGGCTATTGATAACTCTGCTCTGCCTGGCTTTCAGCAGTTACTGTTGTTTTTCCCTTTGGTGAATACTGGGCACCCAGCAGAGTGAGTCTTTTTCTCTCCAATCCTTTTCTGGTCCCTCCCTCCCTCTTTCCCTCCTTCCCTCTGTGTGTGTCTCCTTCCTCTCCTTTCTTCTCATTTTTAACATCCTTTCACATGTATAAACACACACTCACATATATATATTTATGCAAATTTATTAATGTATGCACATTCTTAGGCTCATTTCAAATATTCACGATTGACCAAATAGTTTTGTTCACTTTAGAATGCATTAAGGCTGTCTATAATCTATCCTTCTATAAATGCTATGTTCTTTCACTCACTAAATATGTGGGATAGTACTCCATTGACTAGATGTACATAATTTACATGTTAACTTTTTAATACAAAAAGCATGTTTAAAATTAAAAAGCAATGGAGAGTTACGGGAAAACGAATGCCAGATGGTTCAAGAGTGAGCAGAAGTGATAACTGGTCAGAGACCAGTAGTGTAAAGAGTTCTTAAAGACAATGGCAGGTATTAGAAACGGTGATACATATTTACTTGTTTTCCTGACCCACACAGTTATCTGTCCACCTTCAATTTCTTTGCTATGATGAAAGTGTTAATGCCTCACAATACCACCTGTCTCATCTTCTTTTAACTGCTTCTGCTTTTAATCACAGTTATCACTAATTATAATACTTGTAAATTTAGTGCTCACTTTAATGATTTCAAACAACCCACTTAAATCTCTCATCCTTGACTCATCAGATTATCCAGTCTGTTTTATATTAAGTCAAGTCTAACTTTTATTAGAGACAAGCTCTGAATCTTAGCAGGTTGACATCATCAAAAGTTCACTCTTCACTCTTACTGTTGTTTTGTCTTGGCTGCAAACAATGCTAGTAACAGTATTTTTCTCTCTAAATATCTTTTGCTTTTCTGCCTTGTTATCACAGTGTTGGGAACATATGATGGTTTCCAACATTTCCATGCTGATTTCTCTATGTATCTTTTTCTTTCTGGAAGATTTGATTTCAGTGAAAACATGTGTCTTCTGCTTGATACAATTTGTCTATTATTAATGTCACGTGCTTCTTGCATTATTTATTTTCACTTCTTTTTCTTGTGTCTTTCGCTAACTTTGTTATTTCTACCTTTTCTAATTGTTGTGGCCTTATTTTTCTACATTGGGAAACTTGAGCATGTGACACTAAAAATAGAAGCATAGAAGTATGTCATTTTCAGGGAAATAGACAGACTGGCGTTCATCATGTTAGGTAGAATAGGCTAGACCCAAAGTGACCAATACTGTATGTTTGCTCCTATTCACAGAAGGCAGAAACTAAATTTGCATACATAGACATACAAAAAGTGAAGTAAAAATATATGTATAAAATTAGTCCATTTCCATATTGAAAATAAAATCAATAAGCAAAGTATCACAGGTTCACAGAGTTTCTCTACTTGTTGACACATTTCTGATTGACGTTTCTGGTTCAGTTTGGGAAGGGGGATTCAGCATTTTATGCCACAAAATAAAAATAAAAAAAATCTAGCTTGCAACTAGAGAGAAAAGTAGAGCCGAGTGTACAGGTGAGGAGAGAAGACTTCTCATTCCTCTTTCCTTGGAACATTGCATTTCTCTGTTGGTTTGTTTGCTTGTTTCATTTCATTTTATTTTATTTTTTTTTTTGAGACAAGGTTTCTTATAGCCTAGACTGATCTTGACTACTTATGTAGATTGTTGATCCTCCTGCCTTCCAAAAGATGAGAGACCATGCTAACTGATTTTATTTTCTACATGGAAATGAACTCACTTTTATACATATATTAGATAAGGCAGCAGACTTACATGAACCCTACAAGGGGCATGCCAAGTAAATTAGTCTCTTTTAGAACCTTTTCTGTGGCATACTGGCTCGTTGCAAGTTGTGAAAGAGGATTTATAAAATCACATCAAACAACTCTTTGTATCTCCTTGTAGACATCATCAACCCTTAGCTTCTGAAGAAAACCAACAATATTTCTTTTTTAAAATGAGATGGCTTCTGATTAAATGGTTTTGAGTTACTGATTTGATAGATTGAAATTGCACAAATATAAATGTGCTTATTTATCTCTGGGGAAACAGGCTAAAATATGTTTTGTTTTTATAAATCCATTGATTCTGGCATAGTCATTGATGGCAAACTCAATCTTGACTCATTAGTTCACTAATTTTTATTAGATTTTATTTTTAAAAATATCAATCCAAATTTTCACTCCCTACCTTCCTCCCATTTCCTCCACACACCCTCCTACCCCACCCCTTCCAATCCTAAGAGAGTGTAAGACACTTTGCTTGTGGAAGGTCCAAGGCCCTCCCTTCTACATCTAGGCTGAGCAAGGTATACATTCAAAGAGAATAGGATCACAAAAAGCCAGTACATTCAGTAAAGATAAATCCTGGTGCCACTGCCCATGGCCCCTCAATCTGCCTGAGCCATACAACTGTCAACCACATTCAGAGGGAATAGTTTGGTGCTATGCTTATTTCGTCCCAGTCCACCTGGAATTGATAAGCTCCCATTAGCTCAGCTAAACTGTTTCAATGAGTGAACCCTTCATGGTGTTGACCTCTTTGCTCATATTCTCATTCCTTCTACTCTTCAACTGGACTTTGGGAGCTCAGTCCAGTACTCTGATGTGGGTCTCTGCCTCTGTTTTCATCTGTCATTGGACGAAGTTTCTATGATGATATTTAAGATATTCATCAGTATGACTACAAGGCAAGGCCAGTTAGGGGATCCTCTCCTCTATTGCTTCGTGTCTTAGCTGGGGTTATCCTTGTGGATTCCTGGGAATTTTTCAAGAGCCAGATTTCACGCTAACCCCATTATAGCTCCCTCAATCAAGATATCTCTTTCCTGGCTCTCATATATGTCCTTCCTCCATCTCGACTATCCCATTCTCTCAAGTTCTTCTCAACCCTCCCCTTATCCCTTCCTCTTCCCCTTCTCTCCTTCCTTCTACCGTCACCCTCATGCTCCCAATTTTGTCAGCCAATCTTGTCTGTTTCCACTTTCCAGGTGGGTCTATATATATGTTTTTCTTTGAGTTCACCTTATTACTTAGCTTCTCTAGGATCATGAACTGTAGGCTCAATGTCCTTTGTTTATAGCTAGAATCCACTTATGAGTGAGTACATAACATATTCACGTTTTTGTGTCTGGGTTACCTCACTCAGGATAGTGTTTTCTAATGCCATCCATTTACAGGCAAAATTCAAGATGTCATTTTTTTGTTGTTGTTGCTGAGTAGTACTTTAATGTGTAAATGTGCTACACTTTTTTTTATCCATTCTTAAGTTGAGGGACATCTAGGTTGTTTCCAGGTTCTGGCTATTACAAATAATGCTTCTATTAACATAGTTGAACAAATGCTTTTGTAGTATGATTGAGCATCTTTTGGGTATATTCCCAAAAGTGATATTGCTTGATCCTGAGGTAGGTTGATCCCCAATTTTCTGAAAAACCGTCATACTGATTTCTAAAGTGGTTGTACCAGTATGCATTTCCACCAGCAATGGATGAGTGTACGTCTTACTCCACATCCTCTCCAGCATAAGCTTTCATTAGTGTTTTTTGATCTTAACCATTCTGATAGGTGTAAAATGATATCTCAGATATCTTTGATTTGTGTTTCCCTGATAGGAACTTAAAAATAAATTGGAAGAAACAAAGCAAAATTATTTATGATCCTATCTTCTACCCTTTCCTTCTTCTTATTCCTGTGATTTCTTCAAATGAACTCTTTGCTGGAAAATATTTTTCCTCTGGTCTTTTGAGTCCAGATCTTGCTTCATAGTCCAGATCTTATAGTGGGTCCAGAATGTTGTCATCAAATCTGTGATCCTCCTGTATTAACTTCCAGAGTTCTGGGGTTACAAGCATGCACCATAATAATACCATGCCTAATACCTTAAAGTTTTTTAAAATGTATCTATTATAGTGATAACTTTTTCTTATCTTCAAAATTTCCTCCTCTTAAATACCTCCAACAGTACAACTATAAGAACAGTCTCTCCCTAAGCTCTCTTACAGATAGACAAATATTCAATGACTCTCCTTTTTTTTGAGTATGACTATGATCAATAACAGAGAAAACATTTTTCCATAGAATGTGGCTGGTGAAAATAATGAATAGTGTTCAATCTTTTTTATTAATGCTCCCTAGAACAGTAATATTCCTCTTTGGGAAGATCATTTGATTGCAAAACAGGAGACCTGAATTTTTCTCCTGGCTTTACAAATGATTTATTTTTTTTTCTACTTGAGAACTTTGTATTAATGTTTGTAAAACAATTAAGAATGGAGAGATGTAACTTAGTGACAGAACACAGTCCTACCATGCATGAGGCTTTAGGTATGATACATGGGGGCAGAAAATCTATTGGTTATTTGTAACTTCATCTTGATTGGATTTTCGGTTGCCTTCTGTTTCTTACCCACTGTAATAGGAAATGCTGGATTTCTTTTCTTTTCTTCCATCTATGCTGCAAGGTTTCCTTACCTCATCCAATGCAACTTTTCTCTGTCTCTGGCTGCTCATTATATACAAAGAGGGCGGACACAACCTGACTTTTCTGTGAGTAATATTAAATGGATTCTGCTGGAAATGTGTGTGTGTCTAATTATAAAAGGATAATCTTTTATTTAATTATTTATTTCAAAAAGAAACCCTGAATTTGAGAGGGAGTAAAGGAGATATGGAAAGAGTTGGATGGTTGATGTAAATACATTTTTCACATATGACTTTCAGTAGTTTTCAAATAATACATCCATGACTTGTTTGTGATGAATTTGACTATCCTACTTGACATTCTCTGAGTTTCCTAGACCTGAGGTTTGGTATTAGACAATAACTTGGAGTGCAATCTCAAACAGTATTATTTCAAATATTTATTTTTTTAATTCTTTTTACTTCTTGTATATTTATTACATATTTGATATACCTTCTGCTGTTGTTACAAAATTTCTATTTTGTTTTTAACTGGTCTTTATTTTCTTTGCTGTTCAATCTTAGAGGTTTCAAATAATTTTTTCTCTATCTTTGTAATTCTTTCCTGGGTTTCAAGTCTCTTGGTAAGCCTGTCAATGTCATTATTCTTTTTATTACCTTATTTCGTTTGAGCTCTTGGGATACTTGTCATAATTTTAAAATTCTCAATCTTATATTTTAACTTTCATGACTTTTTTTGGTTCTGATATGTGCCCTTTCATTTCAAACTGTTTGCTTTTTCCCTTGTATAATTTCTTGTCAGTTTGTTGATAATCATACTTGCCCTGGAGAAAAGGGACTTCTGAAAATAGGTCTTAATAAAATAATAATATCGTTCATGGAAAGAAGAAGTCTTCTAATGTTTTATGACTATGTCTCCATGGTTTTAGTGAGTATATGATTCTGGAGTATACATTACACAATTGCCTCTAAATAGCTCTTCCTCCCATGAGTGGGGAGAAATCTCTCATGTGCTGCAATGAGATGTTCATTTCTCCTGTCTAGCAGGATGGTGTGAATTGGAGCTAAGAATTTCTTTTCCCCTTGGAAGATAAGGAAACCCCAGCAAGTCAGGCTCCTGCTGACTAATCTGTTTTAGGGAGAATAAACACAGTGCTACACACATTTCAAAACAGTGTCCAGCTCATACTCTCTGCAGCAAGCCTGGGAATAATTTTCCCCAATATTCAATGAAAAACCTAGTATCCTCCATGAGAAATGGCCAGTAGAATTTCAGGAATTCCGTATCTGTGTTCATTCAGGTGTGTCCTCATCAGTTCAACAATTCATTGGTTAGAGCTCTGCTTCCATCCCCTCTAAGCACATACTGCAAGCATTCTTTCTCCAGTGTGGTTTGCTTCTTTGCTTCTATCATCTCTCCCTAATTTGGGGGTATGGTTTGACTCATGATCTTATTTCATTTATAGGTCTTAGTACAAGTAATGATTTTTCAATTTAGTTCAACTTTTTATTCATTGGAATAGAGTGGTAAAAACCAAACAATTTTCACACAGAATTGCAAAGTACATAAGTTAAGTACAGAGATTAATACTTTTATCACATTATCTATTTTTTGTTTGACTTTTCTTTATATCATTTTGTGGAAATTTAGCATTGATGTATTGTTTTAAACTGTTTTGTTTTGTTTTCAGATATTTTGTTTGTCTGTTTTTGTTTTTCAAAACAGGGTTTCTCTATGTAGACACGACTGTCCTAGAACTCACCCCGAAGGCCAGGCTGGCTGGCCTTGAACTCAGAGATCTTGCCTATACCTTCCAAGTGCTGGGATTAAAGGTGTGTGCCACCACCATCCAGCTGCCAGAATCCTTTTAATGCTAAACTAAATGAATATAGCAAAAATTTGTCAAAATAATATTTGGGATTACTTCATTAAATATCTTAGTAGAGTCATAAGGGTTACTGTACAGGAGTTCATATTCTGCCTATAATTATAGCTTAGCAAAGAAAAATAAATTCTCTCTTAAGAATGAAGATAGCAAGATATATGAGAGACCAAAATTCATCCAGCACCATCCTGACATGCCATCATCTCAGGAAGAAATTCTTCTCTGTAGTAATGAGAAGCAGTACCTTTCCATCATGTTAAGCTGCATTTGTCTCCTTTCCAAGAGACAGCTTTTGTTCTTTATCCCTAAGATTTGGAATTATTCTGGGTTCAAAAGCTGTGGTGTTCTTCTGGTGTGTGTGTGTGTGTGTGTGTGTGTGTGTGTGTGTGAGAGAGAGAGAGAGAGAGAGAGAGAGAGAGAGAGAGAGAGAGTTTGTACGTGTGTGTGTGTGTGTGCTAATTGCACATGAGGACATGGGGAGAAAAGCTGAAGATAAAGGCTCTGTTTCCATAGGCATCTATGACCATTAGGTATTAGTAGTGGTAGGCCAAGCCAAGGTCCTTTGAGAGGAGCATTTTTTTTAATTGATTTTTATTGAGCTCTAGAGAGGAGCATTTTTTTAAACAAACAAACCGCATCCTCTGAGCACTGACATGGGGGCTCCAGCAAAGACCACATACTGCCTCTATCTGTTGAGCATATTTATAAGAAATGGATTTTCAGCACATAAGCTAGAGCAAGAAAACAATAGAAGATGATGAAAACAAATGGGACCAAAAATTCTGGTGACTCCTACAAATACAGCTGGAGGATTGGCAATTTGATCAATACAATACAGACACAAGTAGGAATGTCAAATCATCTTATACAGTGAATTATCCCTCACTTGTTCCTTGGGTAATCACTTAGACGTTCTTTTAAATGTGAAAGCTTGGCCAATGTTAGGATCAGTGAGCGTCTTTAGAATAACTGACTTCATGTCCACATGTATTATGCATATATATATTAAATATTGTTAAAATATTTAACTAAGCTATACCTTACTAGCAGAATTCCTAGTGAGAATCTATACAGTAAATTATAATGAAAAATGGAAGAAATTTGGGGACTAAGAAGGGAAAATGAGTAGAATGGAAATCAGAGGGGAAAGGGGCAGCTCAGTGCCATGATTGAGGACCAGACAAAGACAAAACTTGTAGTAAGAAGAAACTATATTTATATTTGCTCTCTGGTCAATTATAATACACTATTGGTTTTGAGAAAACTCACAGACTGTACTTGAAAACAAATTAGTTTACCAGCAAGAAATCCAGCATCCACTGTGAATCTTATAATATTTCAGAGCAATGATGTAGATCAAAATCAAAAGCTTTGAAATGCCTCTAGAGAAATGGTTCCACCAAAGGAGGGCAGGGGTCAAAGAGACACTGATGCTTATGGCTGTGAAGTGATGCTGATAGGCTGTTTGAATGAGATTGCCTGGCTGGTTCTAATCCCTGCCAGCCATAATTTAAAGGGACAGAAGTGATTAGTTTGCAGTGCTGCTCCGTTTATATCAATAACACTTTTATTTGGTTTCTGCGAAAGTCTCATTGCTCTTGTAACTGAATGTCAGCCAGTGAGTGAGACCTGTCTTAGTTACATTGACAACTACAGGTCCCGGCAGCATAAATATGAGGCATCTGCGGCTGGTCTTCTGAACTTTAATCAAGTTGGGCTGTGCCCAGGCTGTGCCTTTATTCTGAGCTTTGATAGAGAAGGGCGAAATCCAAATGCTCTTTTTAAACCCAGAATGTGGGCAGCATCTGTTTTCTAATAAGAGCAATCGAAGTTTTAGCACAGAAAAGGAAACCGAAGTTGCAACCCCTTGTCTAACTGAATCTATGCTTGAAAATGAGATCAGAATCCAATCAAGCAAATCTCCTGATTTGGTAGGATGGAATCTTGCAGTCAACTCTTAAATCCTGTCCTTTGTGAAGGAACTAAATTAAGTTTGAAACGGGCATTTGCACAGCTAGGGCAGGTCTAAAGCTCCTGCTATGATTTCTGGGAGTTGCTGTGAGCTACTGTTTATGAGGCCCATTTTCCTGACTATGGGGGTACACATGTATAATATTCTATCCTACGCTAATGAAAAAAATCTTAATATTCAAATATACTTTTAATCAGCATCCAATGAAATTAGCAGAGTTTACCAAAAGGAGTGATTCTCTATAAATGTGGCACTAAGCATGCGCTCACCTTCTGTCCTCTATGCTGTGTCGAAGCTCTGCCCAGAACACTCCATTTCCTTTCTGCTTCTTGTAAAGAATGATATTTTTTTCTTGCTAATGATACAAAGAATCTACCAATAACTTTTTAAAATCTAAGAAGTTATATAATATGTCAAAAACCCTACTTAAATTTTTTCTTAAGATGTTGTAAAAAGCCATGTAGGACAATAAAATTGATTTCATTACTATTTATGTATTAACTATCATTGAGTACCTAACACATTATACGATTTGCTTGTGTATGTAGCCTTATCCTGTTATCTAATTATCACAGTCATTCTTGTGGTAAGTACTACTTTACACTTGAAGAAAAACCTTTAGTGTTAAATAATTGAAATCAGGGCACAAAGCAGCCATTTTGGTGATGCATTAGATTCATTCTCTACATTCTCTATCCTTTTGTCTGTACAACTCTGCCTGGCATGTCGCCATGAATGTTCTCACAGGGCAATGTATTTGGGGTACCTGACTGCTTTGAGTGTGACCCAAAACCTTCTCAGGTCATCCAAGAGGAGGCAAAGTCACATTGTTCCTTGAACTTGGGCTGCTCTTGTAGCTTGCTTTGGTAAGTTTTATGTATATTTCATGACTTATAAATACTAGAACCAGGAAGACTTATACCTTTTTATTTAATTTACTTGCAATGATTCTGGCAGTTTGTAGAGAAGCCTAAAATAAGAGGCCATGTTTAAATAGAGGACCAACTTTTTCAGTCATCCCAGTAGCCAAAAGAAGGCTTAAAAGTAGGAGGGTAGTCTGAGACCCTTCTCCCTCCGTCATACTGCCTGCAGACTCAGATGAAGAAATGAGCTCAGGCTATACCTGCAGCTCTATTCAGCTGACTCAAAGAATCAATAGAAATTAAACAATAACAGCAGCAACAAGGTGCTGTTTTTAATGCTTTGTTACATAGCAATAGATAATGCAGCAGGAGTTATTTTAAGTCACCGCAATGATATCTAAGCATGCGTAAGATTCATTATAGCAAAAGAAAAGTATTCATACTCATATTGCTTCAAAGAAAAGTTCAGAAAGGTTATTTTATATGTTCAGGCTTTATTATTTCTGTTTCCTGAGTGCTGTATGAAGCATATTATGGATCACAGTTTTAATAAGGTCAAAAAGAACACTTTACTCCACTATTAAAAACCAAAAATAATTTTCTCCTGAGATAGGATCTCAGCTGCCTTGAAAAAAAGTCCTATAAAATGTTATATTTTTTCACTAGAACTTAGCATAGCTTTTTCATTAGTTTGAACTTTATACATTTAAAAAATATTAAAATAAACAAGGAAATAGTTGATAAATGGACTTTATCTTCTCTAAAATTTCAAGTTTAATGCTATGAAACTGTGTCTAGTATGATCTGGAGCCTGGCAGGTATGTATTCATGCAAAGGCCCTGCTCACAAATGGGGTTTGATTTTCCAAAGGGTAAGTTCATTAACACAGATCAGAACAGATGCAATTTAGTTTAGAATATCTGTTTCCTGTGCCTTAAGAAAAATGCATTACCTGAAACCAGTCTTGGTGGGGAGAGCCAGTAACAGAGAAGACATTTCCCTCTGGCTTACACCAACTTCTATAAATTTTCCTGTTTTTTTCAAAGTAAACAATAATAACACTTTCAGATAATATCTATTTTTAATTTTATACTTTCCGAGTGTCAAACTTGCTATTTTTCTATGCTTCTGTTAGGTTATAGATTTGTTATTATGCACACGACAGCTCACGTCTTTTAATGTATATTACGGTGATGAAAAAGCTGATACCTAAGTCTTCTGGAAAAGGGATTTAAACAGAATTAAAGACTTGAGCAGGAGTTAGAGGCAGTGTTTCAGTGTTAGAGGCATGTCTAATTGGTAAGACATGGTATGGCATGACAGTAGAAAAAGGTAGGATCATGCCTGTGGATAAAAAAAATCAAGTCTATAATGCTTAAATGTGACTGTCAACTTGGTTGGATAAACGAGTGGTTGGGGACATCAATGACATGCTTTTGGGTATGTCTGTGGGGGTTTTTCCAGAAAGAATTGTCTGAAGGGGAATGACACAGTGCACTGAGGCTTAGACTAAATCAAAGGAGAAAAAGGTAAAAGCCAGCTGGGTTCGTATCCCCTTTTCTCTGCTCTCTCATCTACTGAGATGTGGGCAAAAAGCTGCCACATGCTCCTGCCACCACAGAGTCACATACTGTTCTACCTTCGCTGCAATGACAGACTACATCTTCTCAAGCTATGAGCCAAAGTAAGTCCTTTTCCCCTTAAGTTACTTCTTGCCTGTTTGAACTAGAAGCTAATATAAGTCAGGTTTGGGAAATCAATCGGGCTGGCACCGAAATGATTCTGTACTAGCCCCTGTGGTATGGTATTGTGGTATCATTGGTTTCTAAAGGCACACCATAGATCAGTGCGGTGTTAAAGAGTGCTTACAGCCCTGCATGCTACAGAGGAGTAGGCAAAAACCTTAGCAACATCCAGGCTGCAATCACAGACCTTCTGATTCACTAGACAGAAGGAAATTATGAAACCTGAATTTTAAGGGCTCTTCAGAAATTCTTTGTGCACCCTGTTTGAAAACGAATTGTGGCCTATAAGGCAACGGATGAGGACTAGACAATAATCCTAATGGATTTTAAAATGTGCTATGCTTTAACTCTGGAGGGAATCCCTCTCTATTTCTATATTTCAAAGTGTAAGTTCGAATAATGGATTATTACTTCTTGGTTATAGTTTTATATCTCTTCCTTTTTAGAAGCAACTATGTGTGAAATAAGTGAGTTATTTGTGGGGCACATTTTAGTTTCATGCGTTTTAACTTAAGAGTGTGTGTGTCATGCATATCGCAGCAGTTAGGCAGCATGTGGTGATGGATGTAACAAGCAGTCTTGTTTCACCTTGAGCTGCGGTCATACCTATTCTAGACTCAGCAGAGTCTAAAGCTGCCATCAAGTCATTCTGCCTCAGTCACTTTCTACTTGTCTAGAGCTTCCTCATATGTGAAATAGTCCTGCTTTAGCACATAAGCATCTTTCCATCACTAATAGAAACCACTCATGGGGCATGTAAACTGCTGCCCAAACCTATGATACAAGTGGGCTACTGTAGGAACATAATACCCAGATACCCTGCCAACAAGTCATACATCAATCTTTTCCTTTTACTTGTCTACAATATAAACTACTTGACTATTTTATGGAATTTAATATCTCTTTATCCTATCTTAAATCTGCATGAGGATCCCTAATGTATAATATGTAATAATGCTAAATAGCACTAAGTATCATCAAATGTTTCAGGGTATGATATTTTTCATGAGGTCTCTGCATAGCCTTGGGTAGCCTGTCAGGGAAATTTTTTCCTCTGATATCTGCAAGAGCTAGGTAATCTCCACAGGCTTCCTTTCTCACAGGAAAGATTCTCTACTGTTGCATTAGGGATAGTCTAAGTCTTGTGTTGGGAGCAGTGAGACCCCAGATCCTGAATTTCTTGTTAACAACTTGTTTTCCCCTGATCTGAGTGCCTACAGCTGCTCTGAACAGGAGACCTTCAGGAGTTCCTGATGGCAGGAGAGTGGTTTCTGGTGCATTTGGCTGGGGTGTGGCTATCTCTACATAATCTGCCCCTGAACACAATAAAGGGAGCATTCTTGAGGAATTCAAGGATGACCCGTGTGGCTGTCTCTCTGTCTGTGTGTGTCTGTGTTTTTTAACCTCCAGCTCCCTTGCCCAAAGTTCGTGAACTGGGTGTAATAGCGCACAGAGCGCAGACACAGGGGAGCGGTGCACGGCAATCTGTGCAGGGATCAGGCTGATAATCTGAACTTCTTTCTCTTCAATTTCTCAAGAGAAGGGAAACTGTGGGGACATAGCTTTGCTTGAGATGAAACTTCCCTAGAGAGGAAGGAAGCTTATCCTGTCCATTCCTGTATTCCTATGGGGTGGGGGAGACTTTTCCTTTACTCCCTGTTAGTGAGCCAGAAGCACACGCCAGAATTACCTCACTCTAACTCCAGAAGTATTAGAAATTGTTACTGTACTTCACCAATTCATGCTCTTGAAAAGTACAGAAAATGCTAAACAAGTAGAAAATTACTCTTCCATCTGAATATGCTCTTGCTTCTTGCCTTTCATTCTCCTAAGTTACCCTCTGGTCTTTGTTCAGTTCATTATCGGGATCTGGCAATTCTCAAAGTGTCCAGTCTTTCCCCCCAGAAAAAAAAGTCACAGTAACTGAGCTCTTGAGCCTGCTTATTATCATCCAACACTACCCACTTGCACTTCATCTAATGCACATTAATGTTTTCTATCGAGAAAATGGGCCAAGGGAGCTCCTCCCAGGAGTGGTTTGTAATTAATTTTTTTTTGCCAATTCCTATTGCATTTATTTGCCTCTGAGTACTGCCATTGGTTTCTTTCCAAGTTACCTAAGAGCTGAGCTATTATTCCCCACAATGGCCATTATTCTCTAAAACAGAACAGGAGTAATAGGAAATATGTATTTGGTCTCTGCCTCCGGTTCCTGGCACACATTAAAATGTTCATGGGATCACCATAGTACAGTGGTTCTTATCTTTCCTAAATCTGGGATCATTTATTACAGTTCTGAATATTGTGGTAACCCCCAACCCTAAAATTATTTTCTTTCTACTTCATAACTGTAATTTTGCTACTGCTATGAATTGTAATGTAGATATCTGATATGAGACCTCTGTGTAAAGGTTGCTTGAACTCCAAGGGGATTGCAACCCACAGTTTGAGAATCACTGATATAATAGTGAGTCCATCTTCCGTAAACTGATGAGATGACAGATAACTAGTGGACTTCAGAAGGGGCTTCTTACTAGGGAGACTCACACACAGTAGAAGGCTGAAGCATTCAAGTCAATTCTCTTAATTTCAAGGGAAGGAAAAGAGGCTGTTGGTTGCTGACCAACAACATATTTAATCAGACCTATTTACTGAAATCTTCATAAAACCTCAAAGGACAGGGTCCTGATAACTTCTAGTTTGCTGAACACGTGTTATTCCCCAGAGAGTAGGGTGTGACTGAAAGATGGGTGCTTCCAGTCCTTCCTTCTCTTAGCCTTGTCCTGAGGATACATTTTGTCATGGTTTGAAGATGATATATTTCCCTACAGGTGCATGTGTTTGAGAACTTTGGAAACCCTTGGCACATGGCATTTGCCTAATTCACAGAGATAGGATGTAGGGGCAGGATTAATTCTAGCCCCTGCATCCTGAGTCACTGAGACATGGGCAAGTCACGTTATTCTCCTGCCATGGACAGCAGATGCCTAATATTATACCTTCGTTGCCAAGATGAACCTTAAACTATAAACCCAAAAGGTGACATTAGCTCTATTTAATTATTTCAGTGAGCCAATGGGGATGGTGGTACACTTGCAGAGTCTGTGCCCTTGAACTACAACTTCAGTCAGCCACCTGATCAAGTGGGCAGCAACTGCCTCCCTATGGTTTAGTTTATGGTAGACCATAATGGTGTAGGACGGTCTTCTTTCTATGTGTTGCTTTCATTGGTTGAATAAAGAAAACTGCCTTGACCTTTTTAAGGACAGCCCTTAGGTGGGCAGAGTAGACAGAACAGAATGCTGGGAAGAAATAAAGTGTGGCAGATGCCATGATTCTCCTGCCCGAGACGCTGATCAGACTCACGCCAGTAAGCCACAGTCTAGTGGCGATACACATTAATGAAAATGGGCTAAACTGATATGAGAGAGTTAGCCAATAACAGGCTAGAGATAATGGGCCAGGGAGTAATTAAATTAATACAATTTCTTTGTGGTTATTTCGGGGGTTAAGCAAGCTGGGCGGCGGGACGCTTTACTCATACTACACCATGATGTTTGGTTTTGCATGGAGATTGAATGAATTTCCTACTTCTGTATTTTCAATATGCTGTGTCCAAACCGGATACAGCCCATTGAAAGTTGAAGAGTACATGATCAAGCAGCAGAGATTTTCCTTAAACGGCTCTTCACTCTGACACAGTAACATGCAAACTAGAAACACTCATAATCGCAAACTTAACACTGTTCTTTCCTTTTCAAAGAAGTGTTCATAAATTTTAGATGCTTCTGCTTTTCCCTCTTACTTGAAAATACACTGCAGAAAATCCTTGATTGATCAGTGTGGTTATAGGATAGGGCCATTTCAGGTTCCCTATCCTCAGCTGCCCAAGGAACTAACTGGGGACATTGCCCTGGACACCTGGGCGCCACTCTAGGTTCATGTCTCTTACCAACCCTAAGGTGGTTCCCTTAATTAAGTTATGTGATTCCCTGCCCTCTATCCAACCTTGTTTTATCCCCAATCATCCCGTTTCCCCAAGTTCCCCCAATCCTCCCCTTCTCACTTTTCTCTCCCCATCTCCCCTTACCCCCATCTCACCCCACCCCCAAGGTCCCAATTTTTTGCCCAGCAATCTTGTCTATTTCCCATAGCAGGGATAATAACTATATGTTTTTCTTTGGGTTCACCTTCTTATTTAGCTTCTTTAGGATAACAAATTATAGACTCAGTGACCTATATTTATGGCTAGAAACCAATTATGAATGAGTACATCCCATGATCCTCTTTTTGGGTCTGGGTTACCTCACTCAGGATAGTGTTATCTATTTCCATCCATTTACATGCAAAATTCGAGAAGTCATTGTTTTTTATGGCAGAGCACATCACCATAGAACCTTCATCTAGTGATGGATGGAGATAGAGACAGAGACCCACACTGGAACATCGGACTAAGCTCCCAAAGTCCCAATGAGGAGCAGAAAAGAGGGAGAACATGAGCAATGAAGTCAGGACCACGAGAGGTGCGCCCATCCACCGAGACAGTGGGGCTGATCTATTGGGAGCTAACCAAGGCCAGCTGGACTGTGACTGAAAAAGCATGGGATAAAACCAGACTCTCTGAACGTGGCGGACAATGAGGGCTGATGAGAAGCCAAGGACAATGGCGTGGGGTTTTGTTCCTACTTCATGTTCTGGCTTTGTGGGAGCCTAGCCAGTTTGGATGTTCACCTTCCTAGGCCTGGAGAAGACCCTGGACTTTCCACAGGGCAGGGAACCCTGACTGCTCTTCAGACTGGAGGGGGGGGAGGAGTGGGGGGAGGAGGAGAGGGGTGGGAGGAGGGGGAGGGAAATGGGAGGCTGGGAGGAAGCAGGGATTTTTTTTTTCAATAAAAAAAAAGAAAATCCTTGATTGATCAACAGTTATATCTTCAACCACCAGTGGATTTTGCCGACAAAAATTCATAATGTACATCAGTAGTAAAAATTCTTCTGAAAATGACATGTGTCCTACTTTGGGGTTCTTTTCCCCTGGGGATGGTCTTGAATCCAAGATGCTTTAGACTCAGCTACAAGAGCAGCTAAGATTATCACATCATGATGCTTCACTATTGTCAGGTTTTTAACATGACAAGGTAGCTACCTAGAGCCTTTTGACATGCAAGTCTTTAAAGCCAAGATTTTTCTGTGTGACAGAATCCAAGGAGTGGGGATATTATATCACAAGTGTCTATTTGAAATTTTAATGAACATGGAATAATCACTAGTAATCACTAATAATTCTAAGGTAGTTAATGCCATGTACATTCCTTAAAGTTGAGACTACCTTCGAGTTTTCTCACAGAAATATGACTTTCTTTCCTATGTAAGGCTGGTCCATATAATGACGATAATAAATATGGTTGTACTTAAATATTCTCTCAAACTTTTGGTAGGAGGTGAGTTTTCTATTTTGTGAATCCTTATTTTTGCCATTTTCATGTTCCTATAATATTATGCAACATGTTCTTTTTTGATATAAAATATTACAAGAAAAGTTTTTACTCTAGTGACTTCTATATGCCTGTATATAAAACTAATACATTCAGTGAAAGTGCTCCCTAGGCTCCAAGATCTTTTAATTTCATCTGACAAATCCTGCATTGTTCTTGTAAACTAAATCTTATCAAGAAGCAACTATGAAAACTGATGAAGGCATGTTAGCTGTAATGTGAAAGAAACAGGAAACTCTGGTTTAAAGAAATGCAGAAGCAAAGCGCAGTTATATAAACCAGTGACCTGGACATGGTGTAATGAATAGGAACTTGTCTTGTATTCATAGCTATGAAACAGGGATTAAATATTTCTGTCTAATAATAAGTTTAGAAGCATCATTAATGATATTTTCTCCTAGACCTTTTTCTCCTTCCTACAGCACACAGAATCTTCTTGCTCGAGTGAATTCTTGGAGATAAGGGGCATTCTGGCATACTGAGGAAAAAGAAAGTGGAATTGTTGCTGACCTTCTGGCCAACTGTCTGCGAAGAGGCCATTTACAGTTGGGAGAATTGACTTGCTAAATGTTGCATATGTGCTTCAATAATGACTCATTTGTATAAACACAAGAACTGAGAACAATTCATAACACACCGTGAGAGACTCACACATCGTTCTCTTCACCAAGTAACAAATTGTACTCCAACAATTATGTGGTGTGTGTGTGCGCATGCATGCGTGTGTGAGTGTGTATGTGTGTATGTGTGTGTGCATATGCATATGTGTAAAGGTCTTACTTTACAGCTCTGGCTGTGAACTCCTTGGCTCAGTTTCCTTGAGACCTGAGATTACAGGTGTGTTTCACCCTGCCCCATGTTTTTAATAAATAATTGGGTTGTTTGTTTTCTTGATGTTCAGATTTGGGGTTATTTTTTAGCTCTTTATATATTTTAGATGATAAAATCAAATTAAAAACATGCCTTCATCTAAATTTTGTTTCCATCCTTTGCCATAGGTAAAGATAGCAAAATATCAATTAAAGTGTTTTATTTGCAGTATTCATCTGTTATTAACACTTTCAATGTTGAAGTTTTATACTAGAAACTTTTAAAATATATCAATTAAACTGTGTATTAAAATTTACCATAGATTTCTGTCATAGATTTTTTCCCTGTGATTAAACACTATCAGTCAAAACAACTTGGGAAGGAAAATATTTATTTAATCTTACAGTCATATTGGTCATGAGGGAAAAACAGAGCAAGAACTCAAGGCAGAGACTGAAGCAAAGTCCATGGAGGACTTCTGCCTATTGGCTTGCTCAATCTGTTTTCTTATACTTCCTAAGACTACCCACCCCAGGGTGGCACCTCCCACAGTGGGTTGGTCCCTCTTAAATTAATCATTAATCAAGAATTTGCCACATAGCCTTGTCTCAGGGTCAGTCTCATGGAGGCATTTTTTTCAAAGGACGTTCTTTCCAGCTGACTGCATCTTGTGCCAAGCTGACAGAGCTAACAGACAGCAAAATTTCCTAATACCTTAGTATCTCTCCTATGAAATCTGGAAAAATAATTTTTTCCATTGAAAACTTACCTTATTGATAAATTTTATTTATTGTGTGTGTGTGATGGTGGCGTTGGGGTACGCTGCAGCTTGTGTGTTGAGATTGCAGGACCTGGAGAGATCTCTTCTCTCCTTCATTGATGTGTGCTCCAGGAATCAACTCAGGATGTCATACTTCATGAGTCAATGTCTTTACTGACTGAATCATGTTCCAGACTTTATTGAATTTCTTTTCATTTCTTTCTTCCATTTTTCCTGCAGAAAGCATATCAAAATTAGAACAACAATAAATAAATAAAATTAAACACATACTCTTTATTATGTAGTACAAATCTCTAAAAATAACGGACGATAACCAATCATATTTAAAAATTTGGCACGCAAAGCTGCCAGGAAATATGGTTTATGGGATGTCAGATCTTTAGTCTCTATGTTTAATTGTTTTATTTTATCTGCTTTTGGAATGCCAATAAATTTCAATTAAAGTCATGTCTATTGATTATGGTTTCAAGATCATCTGTTTCCCATAGGAACTGTATAATTCAGTTATAAAATGTTGGTCTTTCTTACTCATATGGTCCTTGAGAACTCAAAAGCAGTCATTTCAAGAGACTTACAGCCAAATCTTAAGTGCACTTGACTCGATCCATTTTAGATCAGAATGTTTCCCAGAGGCAGAGAAACCGACTAATGAAAATCCCAATGAGTCACAGCAGACAGTTCTTCAAATTCATTCACTTAGCTTCCTATCTCTTGAGTGAGGCTTTTATTGAGCCCAGTTCATAAATTGTACATTTTGATTGAATTAAATGAAACTGACTACACTTGTAACTCTGTTCATTTGAAGAAAGGGACACAGGGTTTTGTATTATGATGTGGATAGCCTGTGGAATGGCAAAGTCATTGTAACACACACACACATACATATGGTTTAAACAATGTGTGTCTCTATACTTCTATACAAAGAAAATAAGTTTTCTTACTTAAGAAAAAATAGACATTATGATAGAAACTCTAGGTTCAAATTCAAAAGGGCAAAGTGAAGGAAACTAAAATTAGCAAGAGAAGATAATAATTCTTGTTATATAATAATATTTTTATAACAATATGTCATGGAGGAAACTTAACCTAGACCTTTTATTACTCTTGACATTTTTAACAGAAACAAGTTAGTCCTGAAATAGCCCGTGACAAGCAATTCAGCCTTTGTCAGGATTTCTTTCTGCACAAGTATCAAATATTTATGGGATCAGTCAAAAAGCCTTGACCGCATCCGCAAGGCCAAAACGAACACAATACATTGTAGCTGGGTTACACTGCTCCACTTGATGTGGATTTTCAGTACTTGAAAAGAAACTGTTCCCTTTAACTCTCACAGAGACCTTGTAGCTGCGCTGTGCTGTTTACCCTAAAACACAGAATCTTGTCTTCGGCCTGCATTATTATCCTGATGTTGCTTTTCAAAACTTCAAGGGGACTCTTTTCCTCCCCCCACAATTTTTAATATTCCTAAGTAGATCATGCACTCATATGTTAAAATAACTTAAAGGCTTCCCATGATAGAATTGGATCACTTCCTTGACATCTGTATTTTAATTCATTTCCCAGAGACAAAGAAAAATTCTTTTATTTTACTTTCCAAATCTACTTCATACTTGGATAGCTAAATATATTCATATGCTTTCTTTTAAAGGAATACTTTATTCTTTGACACTATCATATTTATGTCCAGTTAATTATGATTATATCCTTCTCAAAGTTAATTATTCTGCATATGATTACTTAAACTATGACCACTGAGAACTATATAGTGATCATTTTTTGAATGATTGCATATTATACTATAAAGAATGAAGCTATATGGACCTGATGATGTCATCATTATTTCCATGTAGATATATAAAAACATTAGAATATGTGATTGTTGCCAAATTGTTGTCTGTAAAGGATAATAATAATTTCCATTCAAGTGTGCAATATATGAAATATTCAAGACAGAGAATTAATAAACATATGCTACTTGTTAATCTGATAAGGGTTGGTTCTTTCTATTTCTGACGTGGCTTATTGTAATAATGAGGCTTCTCATATCCCTTCATCTCATGTGCACACTCATATATCTTATTCAGAATTATGGAACAGACATTCTCATTCAACCCATGGGAATCACGGGACAGCAGTTAAAATACAGAAGTCTTTCCACCATTTTTAAAAATAAAATAAATGAGTTAGCCATTATGGTTTGTTACAATCAGTTTTCCACTTTATATAAACTTATTAATTTTCTTTGTTTATAGCCATGTTCTTATCTGAGGTCACAGAGTATGCTTCTAATTAAATCTTATAATCGCTCTAAGCAATATTCTGTTTTGGTAAAAAACATGATACCTTAATAATGCATATGCCATTGATGGAAGAAAGAGAACTCAGAAGAGAGCTGAGTAGAAAATAAAACTCTGATGTGAACTCAGTGGTCAGCAAAGGGATGCACTCAAATACATTTTTAGTTAAAGATGTAGATAAGACATTCTTCAGAATAACACTGAAGAACCTTCTGGACACACAGACACAGTGGAGGATTTAATGATCTTCCCCAGTACACTGTGTTAGTTGAACACAAAGTGGGGCAAAAGGCAGTGTCTGCTTTGTACTTGCTGTGGTTGCATGCTGACTTACAACAGAACTTCATAAAGAGAATCATATCTTTCTAGAAGCAAACAGTGAGTAATGTGAATGAAAGCGCAGACATTAGGAAGAGCACTGCTGCCTTTACTCTATGTCGTACATGATCTCTCGTGGCCTAAAAGGATGGAGAGATTTCAAAGGTCACATTTATTTTTATCTATAATTAAATAGAATATAGTAATTGCGATGTCCTGATTAATCTGAATTAATCAGAGTTGGAAGGAAAGCTGATTGTATTGAAAATAAGAGAGCACACTTAATTTCTTAATACCTATTTTAAAGGATCACCAAATTAAAATTAGTAAAAATGTTTCAAAAAATCTACTCTTTTTGTCTCTCAGAAGAGATCCTCCATCCCACATGTTGATAAGATGGAACGTCATGTTCATGGAACTGAATCTGGAAAGTGTCATGACTGAGAATGTCTTTGATCTTAGCTCACAAAAGTGGAAAATGCTCAACTAATACAGATCATTAGTCTAATAGCCTTACTCACGTTAAATACAATCCCATTGTAACAGAATGCTTTGTACTTAACAGTTCCACAAACCATTAATCGATTAGAATACTAATCATTAATGATAATATAATAAGCATCAAAATTTGTGATTTGCATTGGAAATAGTTTTTTTTCTCTTATTTTTCTTAGTTCTTTGAGAATTTGATACTATGTGTTTTATCATATTCACCCATTTCCCCAATTCCTACCAGATACTTTCCCCTTTCCCTATTTACACAACTTTTTTTTCTTTTTCTTTATAAACCCATCATGTCCAGTATGTGCTGCTCACATAATCTTGGAATTGTGGTCTTCTATAGATAGGAGTGTGGTTGATTTACCAGGAGCTATACTTCAGTCTCTGTGCCTCTCTTTCTTCCTCCCTCCCTGCTCTCACTTTCCTTTCTCTTCTCCCTCCCCTCTCTTTTTTTTCTCTTTCTCTCTCTCCAGCAGCTATCAGTTGCCAACAGTTTCTCAGCTAAGGGTGTGATTTTGTGCACACCTCCACTCTTCATACTTGGAGTTTGCAAAAATCTCATGCATACTCTATCCACCTCTGTGAGTTCATTGGGTCAGTGATCCTGCTGTGTCGTGAAAACAATTCCCTTGATGTCGTCCACTACCTCTGGCTCTTAACAACCTTGCCATCCCCTTTCCACAGTGATTCTTGAGCACTCGGAGGAGGGTATATTGTTGACCGAGGTTTCTGTCCTGCCTGGTCATTCAGTCCCAAAGAAGCACACAGAGGCTTACATTAATTATAAACTGGTTGGTCTATCATCTCAGGCTTCTTATTAACTCTTATATATTACTTTAACCCATAATTCTTGTCTGTGTTAGGCACGTGGCTTGGTACCTTTTTTCAGTGAGGCCTTCTCATCTTGCTTTCTCTTTGTTTGGGTGACAACTGCAGACTGAGCCTTTCCTCTTTCCAGAATTCTCCTACTCTGGTGCCTCTGCCTTTATTTCCTGCCTGGGTACTGCCCAATCAGCCATTTATTAAGCCAATAAAAACGACAAATCTTTACAGGGTACAAGGTCACTGTCCCACAGCAGTATATGATATAGATGTCCTATTAATTGGCCACCATTTCACAATTCTTATTTATTTGCACCTTGACCAGTTGTGATTTTCAATCTTAATATTTATTGTAAATAAAATCTTCTCTGATGAGACTTAAGGGATGCATTAATCTATGGATATAATGTTGAGACAATAATTCTACATCCATTTGGCTTATTAATAAATAGTAGCAGGTTTTCCTCTAATGTCTATCACCAATCTAGCTCAAGACTCTTGGAAGATGAGACAATAATTCTACACTTATTTAGCTTAGTAATAATAACAGGTTTTCTTCTAATGTCTATCACAGTCTAGCTCCAGATTTTTGGCCTGATAATGGTGGCAGGTAGAGGTTTCATCTATGGAGTGTGCCTAAAATCCATTCGTGCCAGTTGTTTTGTAGCACACACTATTCAAGCTGGGGAGGATTGATGATCTCCTCAATGAGTTCGTACATCTTCAGCACTGGGAATGCTAGCTAGTGGGACAGAACTTTCTTGATTTCTGTCAGAAAAGATTTTTTTTTACAATTGAAAAGAAATTGTTTTGAACAAGCTCAATAACCACTCATTTCTAGTATCTGATGTTCTTTGAGCCTTCATGTTTGTAAGTACGTTCCTTCTTAGATCTACATTTTTCTTTTAGAAAAAAAAAATCTAATTCTTACCCTTGAAAACTGAAATCTTAAAATGCTGAAAATGAACCTTAAAAAGCTATGCAATCAAACATTTTCTTTTTCTTCAATAACTACAGAAAAATATTGTGCAATATATACTAACAATTGGCTGGCATTGCCCCTATTTTTGATAAGTATAGATGTGTATGCACATATTATTACTTATAATAACTTTTAATCTCTTTGAATTGATAATTACATCACTTCCTCATTCTCTTTCTTCCCTAAAAATCCGTGTAAATATTTCTGCCTCCTGTTTTCTCTCAAAAACATGGCCCCTAATTCTTTAATTGTTGCAAAATACATATACACACAATATGTACATATTTTTATATATGTATATACAATATGTTATATAGGCACATATATCTCTATAATGTTGTACATGCAAACACACACAACCTGCTCATTCTGTATAATGATAGTTTTCTGTATAGGATTTCAGTGTTGACCGCATGGTACTGTATAACCTAATGAGAGCTCATCTCTGAAAAAAAACTACTTCTGCTTAGTTACCTGTAGTTCTCTGTCCTAGATTGGGGCCTCATGTTAGCACAATTCCCTTTGCCATGTTAGCATCTATCAGTGCTGTCTTTGTTCAGGTCTTATTTAGGCAGCCATGTTAACAAAACTTCATGGTTATAGCTTCCCTGACATTTCTAGAAGCAAATCAAACAGCTAACTTCTTGTTCTTTGGGCTCTTATAATTGTTACTCCTTCCTTTTCACAATGATTCCTGAACCTTCAGTTAGGAGTTGTCCTAAATATGTATCAGTTGGAAATGGGTACTACATAATTTCTTATTCTCTAAATATTATTTTGTATTATTTACTAATCTTAGTAAGTTGAGCATAAAATCATATTAGGAACACAAAAGTGCTAGATTATAGTTAAGTAGTTACATTTGAAAAATTATCTTTCCTGTATCCTATAAATATATATATATTACATATAAGTATATTTATATCATATGTGAATATATACTTATATATGAATACACATTCACATATATTTATATATAACAAAAGTCTAGAACTGATTTGAAAATATAAATCCTTTAAAATGTTAAAATTCACATGTATTTTGGTAAACTATTATTTTATCATTCAAATTAGCACTGTGGTATAAAATATAGTTATGAGCTCTTTCTTTAAATATGTCAAAGGAATAAATGCTTTTTATTATAATAAATTTTTGTTGAATGGAATTTCTTTAGGCTTTAGAAAAATGTATTTTTATCTTTAAAAGCAATGGATGGAAAGTGTTGCAACTCTAAAAAAGAGCGATTGATGTTTTATGTACCAATTTACATTCTTTTCATTTAGATCTAGTGGATGAAGCTAAGAAGTTTGATCCTGATTCATATTAACATAGGTACTAACTGTTAAAGCAAATAGTTTGATCAATGTTCTAACTCTGATGATGTCTGGTCTTTATTCTTAAGTATTACTTTAGCTCATGGAATTATATTGAAGATTAATGCCACAGTAGATTGTTGGAAGTCAAGTACACATTTCCATGCCAATGGAAGTATAACTGTTAAAACCAATCCTTTTACTTGAAGAAGTTAAAGTTACTGACTTGATCAAATGTAGAAAACATGAACATTTTAATAATGTAATAAGTATACTTGAAGACAGTATAAATTTGGAACAGACACATCATTTTCAATCCCATGTATGTTTTATAATGTTTAGAATGTTTGTACCCATGTATGTTCAATTTAGAAATTTTAGGTACTTTGCTAATTATTTAACTTCTCTTACTCCTCACTTGCAAAGTGATAAACGTGCTCATGTTTTTGTGTGAGGATTAATTCAATCATAATATATAGATGAGTGACTGGCATGTATGAAGGCCTCAGTGAAGATGGAGTGCCATGATTATTTATGAGCTGGCCAGAGTTTTCCAAGCCATAGTGAGGACAGGGCTTCTCCATTGAGCAATGTGATTCATTACATATGAGTATTTCAGTCTTTTAAAACCGCTTTCCATGTGGGGAGGAAATAGCTGTCTGCTGTAGACGGCGAGTTTTCATCACACTCAATGACTTCTTTCATTGTTAAGGAAGTAATGCGGGTTATCACATGGGAAAATTTAGCATGACCTGAAGATAGAGCATGCCTTTTGCATTTTCTCAGATGCACTTAATGAAGGGAAATATGATAATGTGAAAGACATTTCATGCCTTGTAAACATCTGAAAGTGGATTTCACAGAGAGCCCGCATGTTAAATCAAAGAGAGTATTGGAGTCAATAACCACTCAGTGAAGCATTCTGTGTGGAAAAATCATTTTGAGGAAAGGCTCCGCTATCACTAATGTGGGGAACTAATGTGGGAATGAAGCATTCTGCACTAAAATATGTTTTCAAAAAGGTGTTAACATCGTGCTAGAAGGTGTGGCTCTTTCCCTAACTGTTCTGTGCTGAAAGCGACTTGGCCATATTCAGCGGGATACACCACATTACAGTCGGTTCATGAATTGTATTGTAGAGATCAAATTTATTTTTGTTTCTGAAACTCTTTTGAAAAGTATGTCCTGATGAAGCTGTAGTTTATATTCCATATAATTTACCATTTTGTAATTCAATGTTTTTATATGTGTATAGTTCAGAGGCTTTGGTATACTTAAGACATTATGCAGTCATCCACACATCTGATTGCATAATTTTTAATCGACCCAGAGAGAAATCCCACAACCCCTAGCAGTCATGTGATTATCACTTCTCCACCTGTCCATTTCCTTTAGCCCAAAAAAATCAGAGTATTCTTAATTTGATTAATGTTTTATGCGATTATATAGTCTGAGATTTTATTTATATATAAATACATGTAATCATATATACATAAGTGATATACATATATGCTTTGTATTCCTTCTTTTGTTTATTTGTGTATTAGATGATAGACATTTGATTGTTTTTTCTGTTTATCTGTTATAAATAATTTTAAAGGACTTAGGAGATTATGCATGTGGTAAAGCAGCTACTGATCAAGTCTGAGGGCATAATGGTGGCCATACATAACCCATGTTGAGGGAATGAAGACAAACACAATCCCTGATGCTCACTGATCATCAAATCTATCCAATGAATATGAAAGATCCAGAAATATTTTTATTTTCAATTATGTTGAATACATGTCTACCTTTGATGATAGTACTATGATTTCTAGATCATTATAACTGAAGCAATTTCTGAAATTTGATATTGTGTCTTCTAACTTATTCTTTAGGTACTTTTTCACCTATTTGATGTCTATATATTTCAATCTACATTTAAATTTCTTACCATTTACAAAATCTACTTCTGTTTCCTCAGTTTTAACGGTTATTATTCTATCAGTTTTTCTACTATTATAACTTATTATATGCACAAATATGTCTGAATATAACTGTGACTAATGTGTAAATTATACATTCTTTGAAAATGATATGATTCTTTTAAATTTAATGTCATGGCATTTTCATTTTCTTTCCATCCCTCTGAACTCATACATTATTTCACTATGCTTTTTTTTTTTTCTTTTTCCTCTTTGAAGTATCAGTTTCATTTTGGGAAGTACCTCTGCTTTTTCCATTTAACACCTTCATCAAATCCTGGCACTTAGGTTACAGGTTACATTTAAGAATGAGATAATGAGGAAATAAAAAGTTAATGTGAACTCTGAGGGCTGAAGATAGGATTACAGGGAAATAAGCTTCTCTGCAGCACATTTGGGGATGTCTAGACTATTTCTTGTTGGAAATCACAAATTAAACTGTTTGGACTGTCTCAAGGCCATGCTAATGAACCAAAGATAAATCCTTTGCTCAAGGATGAGTCTGAGAGTCTGAATTTAGATACTGCAGATTTTGACCGAATCATGCCCAAATTCTAGTCCCTCTGGATCAAACCCTTCATAGAAGTAGTTCATCCTATGTGGGCATGATTTGGTGCTAGTTGTGCAAGAGGGTAGAGACAGGGAAATCTGACTTTCAACAGATACATTGAAATTATCCGATATTTCATTCTACAACCACCCTCTGTGCAAAATTCTAACCCTTCTATTTGTGAAACTCACACTAAGTCTGTGATGAACCTGACTAGTATCCTGATATTTAATCTCATCTTTCCCTGATGCCTAAAAAGAGGATGTTATGGTCAACTTTTTCTAGCTTTCCAATCAGTTATTAATTTGCAATTATTTCTTTTTTCTATTTCATTTACTATTATTCTCTGCGTTTTTGTAAAATTGCATTTTTTACAACCTTATAATTTTAGTAAGCTTTCTCTGATGGTGCAAAGATAGTGTGAAAGATTCATTTATGATGATCACAAATTGTTCATTATAACGTTTGGCAAATCATTCAAAGAATATATTGAATTATATTCTGGAGATACAAAATTGAATATAATGTATCTCCAACTAGGAACCTATAAAAGGCATAATATGCATAATTAAACAGTGTACCTCCAATGACTTTGGCACTCCCACCGTATAACAGCTGGAGTTCAAACAAGGAGATAAAAAATATTTGTTTGGCATCAATGGTTTAATGACAAGCATAATTGTGTCACTTACTTGTCTATGACAGTGAAGCCACTTTGGGTTCTTCATAGGTACATTAAATTTCAATAACAGTTTACATTAAATGATTATTAGTAGTTGTGGTAAGTGCTGCAAAAGTCAAAAATCAATAATTAGATTAAATATTAGAATTATTAGAATAAGTCTTGTCACAATGTAACAAATGCTGGCTAAAACAAAATGAAAACCAAAGGCACAAATTTGTTGAATTTGAGAAGACAGACTCTCACTGTGCAATCCAGTCTGGTCTCAAACTCACAGTGGGTAGTAATATTACAGCCATGCACAACCATCGCTAGGAAACAAAGTGTCTTTTGAGCTGTTCAGCAGTAAGTCTGGTTGCAGTCTGTGTGAAAATCTGGGGCTGCTTGAGAAGTTACTTAACTGGTCTACAGAGTAAGTTCTAGGACAGCCAGGGCTATTACACAGAGAAACTCTGTCTCACTCCCGGCCTCCCACAAACAAACAAATAAAAAGAAAGGCTATTTAATACAATAGCACTCCTTTTTTTTTTTATAATGGAAGAATGTAGTTGATTTTTACTTTTTACACTTTGGGGCCCGCCAGCTAGCTCCCAAATAATACAAGTTTGTTTTATTTTTTGGGGGGTTGCCTTTAAAATATCATTATATTTCCTTTATTTATTTATTTATTTATTTATTTATTTATTTATTTATTTATTTATTTATAGATGGTATTCTTTGCCTCTAATAAGAAACTGAAGTCCTAAGATGCTAGGCTTGTAGGTTAATGTCACAAATGATGAAGAGAATATATTCTGTTGCTATTAGGAAAATCAATTAAACAACTTCTATAATAAAATCATACCTGAATTCTTAAAAAATAATTTTATATGGTCTGGGGAAATCCTTACCATTGTAATATTTATCTGTAAATAACACCAATCAAAATTTTCTAGTATCTAGAGAAAACTAATGTTTTAAGTGTCCTTGAATTCAATTTAAAAAAAGAGAAATATAAGGAAAAATAAGAAACTATTCAAGTAAACAGCACCAGAATGCTTATTGAAATTCTAAAGTCAGTCTCATCTTAAAAAATATACCTTAATTGCTGTAAAAAGAAAGGACATTTCTTGAATAATGAATCAATGACATGAAACTTAACAAAACATAAAACATCAGAAGGGCAAATTGAATGCAGCTGAAAATCAAATTGATAAATTGTGCAAATTGAGATGAAACAATATTTTGCAATGCAGCCATGATGGAAATTATGAACAAAAACCTAATTTCTAAAAGGAATTGTATCTATCTTGATAAAAACCATGTACCAGGAACCTAGAGTGAATTACACATAATAGTCTGATGGGTTTTTTTAACTTTTTCGATTGGAAGCAGAAACAGGCAATGGTACTAATAATACCACACACTGAGTAGATGAAAGACATAATGCACTGTGACTAAAGTAAAAGGAGATGACAAATTATGTTTGTATTAAAATTCATCTAAGTAGAAATCTTGAAATTATTCACTGAAAAATGAAGAACTTCAAGAAAATGGAAAAATATTATATTAGGACATGGTAATTTATAATTTTCCAGTATAGCAAAACTAATTAGAAAGCAAGATAAGACATAAATTCCACTCTCTAGACTAATCAAGATTTTATTAAAAAAGAATTTAATGAAAAATGTGTGAGGTAAAAGAAAGAAAATTATGAACTCCATAAAAACCATCAGAATTGAAAATGACTGACAGAAGAATGTCTAAATAGTTCAAGAGAAGCAAGCTCTTTCCTGCTTTCAACAGAGCTGTCGAATTGCTACAAAATACAATATAATTTTTCTTTAAAACACAATTGAAGTCCCCCAAATATTTTAAAGTAGAATTAGTCAAATTGTAACATTTATTCACAAAAGACATAAAAACATCAACAAAAACAATATTTTTTTCAAAATTAGCCCATTTAAGTGGTAACGTGCATGCTAGTTATTATAATCCAACAGCTGAAGCAGTTAACTTGGTGAAGAAAATAAAAAAAATAGATCAATAAACTTGAATTTGAAGCAGAAAAGATGTAACACACATAGGATTTTGTGTTTAAAGCTTCATGAGAACTTTTGAAGCCTCTTGTACTGCTGTGCATGGGTATTTCACAGATCAAGAGGTGAAAGCGTTTATGATGAGAATATCACAGAATTAAAAGAAATATTATCCCAACTTGACATTTATTGCTACTGACCCTGATTCAGTCATGTATAAGTTCTAAGACAGCATGTTATTGGCATCTTAGTGACTTTCCTATTGCTATAATAACAACAAACTGGAACAAATGCTGCTGATATTGTTAGTGTCTGAGGAAAAGCCCCCAAAGAAGACCAACAACTACCTATGCAATGAGAGTGTTTATTTATTCCACCGTTGGGGTGGCAATAGATCAACCCACAAAGAAAGTCACAAGCTCCTTTTAAGCAGAGTTAGGGGACTTCAAGAAGAAGAGGATTAATCTGGGCTTGATTGGTGGAGGAAAGACTAGTATTGGGGCTGATTGGTGAAGGTCCTAGTGGTTAGGGACCTTCCAGCAGCAGGGTAAGTAAAGCTATCATGCAGAAGTCAGGGGGCATCTGTTGAGCTAGCAGAACGGTTTTGGGGGCCTGCTGACCCAATGGAAGGGCTTGCTCATGGTCACCCATAAACTGTGTTTTTCATGAGACCTGCTTGCTCAGCTCTGTTCCATTCTAGTGAAGTGAAACCAAGGTCTGTTCTCCATCAGGGCCCTGTTCTGATGCTCCCCTCTCCAGTCTTTTCAATATTAGCAGCATGAAGTCAGTGGTGATCTTGACAAGAGTTTAGGTAAAAAGGAACTCAACTCACTGATGTAAGTATCCTCAAAGGGGGAAAAAAAAGAAAGACACTTGAGACAGTGGTTTTTTTTTGTTGTTGTTGCTTTATTTTATTTTATTTTTAAACGTGCAAGCAGAAAAGAGACTAAGAATGTCTGGAACAAAAAGAGATGTGTGCTTATATAATGGGAGGAATTTTCAAGCATTATATGGTGATAAGGTGATTAAAAAGAATGAAACATAATATTTATTTAGACAGGGTCTCACTATGCAACAATTACTAGAGAAACTACTCTACATGGGTAGAAATTTATCTTGTAGAGATGATTGAAAAAGGAGCCTCGGAAAAATTCATAGTGAATATTCTGAGCTGCAGGTTCTCTTGTGCCGATGTATTCTGTCTTCCCCTGGCCAGTCACGGAGCTAAACTGTACAAAGAAGAAATGACAGGCCTTTTATCTAATAAATTTGATTGAAGTTAAGCTTCATTCTGGTGCACACATTGCTCTACCTTCTGAATGTCCTGAGGAGAATACCAATAGATATACATACGATTTCGCTACTTCTAGGTGCCTCAGTTGCGGTTACAGCTTGTGAGAGCGCATAGAAGTGGTTTTACTCCATCTTAATTTAGGATTACAGAGTTCAAGTTTGGTTTGCCCCTTCAAGGTCAAACAACAGGCCTGAGGTGAAGTACTGTACATCTTGCTTAGCTAACAAAATGTTTGGCCTAAGTTATAGCTGTTGGATGTTTTGCTCCTCAATGTTAGGAACTCTTGTTTGTTCCTTGTTTCATGATAATAAGTCTTTTTGCCCTCTTTTTGACTTGGGCTATAAAAGGGTTATGAAAAGTAAACTCAACCCTACAGTATTCACTGGCAGACCATCACAATCTGTCCTATGTCTGTTTTTCTGCTTCTGTTATTTCTACCTCCAATTTCTCAATCCACACACCTCCCTCCAAGCAAGAAGGAACAAGTCTGGTGGGACCTGCCAGCAGACATTGTTGCCCAGATGCGGACTACGACAGCAGCTCTTGTGTATATGACCCAATTACTTTTCCAGATGACTCATCTGATAGTGGGGTACTGAAAAAGTTTAAATTCTGGGTAAACTCTGAAATCTCAGCATGATTAATGCCATAAAATTGACATATATAATAAACTAAGTTGTCTATAAGAGCAGTTTTATTTATTTCACACAAAATCATAGTAGAAAATATTTACATTTGACTCCCTGAGTCTGTAAGATTTGTAATATGCTTCATGAGATAATTTTTTGTAGGATAAAGATGAAAAGTTGCAAATATATTTGATTTTAATTTTCAAAAATACATATCAAAATAAAAATAACTATTACTATGCTAACAAATTAAGAAGTGTAACAACTTGTTTTGACAAAGAAAGGTTAAGAAACCTACTATTGCTTTTAGCATAAAAACACATACTATGATAATCTTCAGTGTTATGAAGGTATTTGTGTAGTTGCTTGTTTAATTGTAACCAAAATACATCTTGAGACAACTGCTTATGATTTACACATAATATATTAATGTTAAAAATGTATGTCAGAAGGGAGTGACCTCTGAGTGAGCAAAGCTAAGCCAGAGACCTCTGCAGGACCAGTCTTAAGTCACAGACATTCATGGGAAATGCCCAAGCTAGGGACACCTGTGGGAACAGACTAGAGCCAGCGACCTCCACAGGAGCAGGTCAGAGGCAGCAACCTCCATAGAAACAGGGGCAAGGGAGCTGCTAACTTGAGCCAAGGCCCGAATTGTTAATGTGTTTAAACCAGGTTGAATTCCAAATAAGTCCAACAAAGTGTGAATAAGATAAGAGCTGTTCCTTATTTCTTAGTAGCACATAAATATGTTATGTGTTATTTAAGAAATATACGAATATTGGCAGAGGCATTCTTTGTAATCATATATGTATAATTCACACACATTCTCATGAATTAGGTGAATTGGAAGATTGCATGAAAATCGACACTCTGGATCCTATAAAGGAAGCTTCATGATGAACAGGAGACACGGAGTCAAGGCATTATATACACCTTCAAGTTTCAGAAACTTCTGTAGTTCTTCATGGGTAGAAAATAATCAAAAGAGGTCATGAACACAAATACATCTCTTTTTCATGGATCAGTGAATCAGGAAATCACATTGTTTGATGATAATTCAGAAATCATTGAAGTGTTCTGTCCTTTGGTATCAGTCATTTTTCTCTCAATACTAAAATCGATAGTGAAGGTATAATTGTTCTCATCAAACCCATTGCCCCATTTTCATCAAGATACAGAGTTTTCACTTTCCATTGTGTTAATTGTTTGGGTTTCAGAAAATGAGGAAGCAAAAGTGAACAAAATATACTTATGGAGGCTTAGCTTTCAACCCATCACTCCTGGTGGGCTATTAGGCAATCCTGCCACTAAGGCTCAAGACACCATTATATCATGCAGAGTAAATTATGGTATGAGAAATGGAGGTGAATCATAGCTATCTGCAGAGGATTTCTGAACTAAAAAACTATTGAGTACCTAGTCAAGAAGGTTTGGAACTGGAGCCCTGATGATGAGAGATACACAGATAGGTGCTTTTCATGATCTGAGAAAATATGAATGCTGGGGAACATATGATACCTCAGGGAGAGATCAGTGATGGGAATAAGTAATAGACATTTGACAGGTAAAATAAATTATCAAGTGGTTTGACAAAAATCTACCCTCATGGGCATATCTATTTAAACTCTAAAAGATGTATCAGTCCATATTCAAGTAGTTTCAAATACAGAGAATAGTCCAGGAAAGGTATGGAGTAGTTTTCCAAGGGATCTGATCTCCTTGTGTAAGCAACTCTTTGCACCCACCCTTGATGACGACACACAGTATGAAGATAGTGTTGGGGAAGAGGAAATGGGGAGAATGAAGTTAGAATTATCTCTGCTTTTCTTTTCTTTTCTTTTTTTTTTTTTGGTTTTTTGAGACAGGGTTTCTATCTCTGCTTTTCTTATAACAGATGGTTCTATGAAGGTTGGAAAAATAAATGCTTCCTAAAAGCATCTTACCACAATATTTAATTTTAAAGAACATATATAACGTAAATTAAGTTGTTAGAGTGAAAAATGTTATAGATCTGCCTAGAAACTGTCATGTTAAGTGTATATAACAGTCTTTTTAACTATTAAGGAATAAAAGAAACACCATTTAATATCTGTCTAAAAACTATCATTCTACATGGATATGAAGCTTACTTTTAGAAAGTATTAAAAGAACACATATCATTTAACATTATAGCCAACATGATCTATGCCTTATAAATATCATTTAATTTAGTCTTCATAACCTTAAGAGTTGAATGAATATAAATATTTGTACTTCACAGAAAAAGCTCACTGACATAACACAACAATTACTTGATAATTGATGAAAGCTACAGAGCCAAGAAGTGCCAATTTTTTACTTGAAATTATTTGTTTTTTAACTACCAAATAGTTCCTGTTTGGGGGGTAGAAGAGATGGTTCAACAATTAAGAGCACTTCCTGCTCTTGCAGAGGGTATAGACCAAACCCCATCAGCCACATAGGACCCAACTCCCTCTTCAGGCTTTCACATGTATTGCACATATATGTGGTGCATAGATACATATGCAGTAATGCACATAACCAATTTAATAAAACTTTAAAAAATTACACATATTTGTATAGATAAAATATTAGGAATAAAACATAAAATGGGACTTTCATTTCAGAATTCCTGTTCTTAACTTATCTTCAGAATTTCTACCTTTTGTAGGATGATATATATTTGAAAAGGTGACTATAGCCTTGTACTATTTTCTCACAGAGTTGGCTCAATGAGCACGGCATTCACACAGCCTTGGTGTGAATTGCTCGTACATTGTTAGGTGAATCTTCTTCAGTATGATGAGTAACAGTAATACGAATGTCAACTGATTGTAAGACACTAATGAAGCTGCTGTACATCAACAGTATTGTGTTTTAGGTAGTAGGGAAGTTAAATTTAAATTCCCACACACGTAGCTCAATGGCGCAATGGATAGCATAGCACATTGGACTTCTAGACCAAATTTAAATTCTTCTCATCATGTCACAATCTCCTTAAGTTTTAAAGAAAACAGTCATACTAAAATTACACACATACACACACAGACACCCCCACCCTGTATTTTGTTATTAATTGATTTTTTTATTACATTTTGCTTGTATTTTTGCATCTGCTTGTATGCATGTGTATAAATGGGTACAATGTCATGGTGTTTGCTTGGAAGTCAGAGGACAGCAACTTACAGAAAGTTGGGTCTCTTACTCCCTGGTCCTCTGGTTCTTGGGATCAAGCTCAGGTTTTCTGGATCAGTAGCATGCAACTGTACCTGCTTAACCATTCATCTGCCTTATGTATTATTTATTTTCTCTTAGCTTTGGATATGACATAATATCTCAGCATTGAGATACACAATAAATTAAACAATTGCACCTGCTCAACAGTGTCTCTGAGCACCGAGAAGGAATCCTCCACAACTATGACTGTCTTTTCAATAAGATTATTATTGAAAGAATGCCTATCTGCTTGAGTTATTATCCATGTTTTCAGATATTTCCCCACAAACAAGGCATTCAAAGGATCTATAAAATCAGGGGCTTGTATTGTTTATCTTATATTTGGATTAAGTGGGTGGCTGAGCTAAAATCTGCTGAGAAGTGTGACTTTCCCAGCCAGTTCCTCACCTTCACTCTCCTTCCTGAATCACTTGCAGTGAGGTTAATGTAGGAAGGCATTTGCAATAAATAGTGAAACTCCCTACTGAGACCTCGGAGTTATTTCAAATATCGGGATTAATTCCTGGTGAGATGTGAGAAACCAAACAAAAATATCTTACAATTAATCAGTGGGAAGACAAGTCCCTAAAAAATAGAAATATCATGTATTAAAAGATGGTGATATTGACTATGAGCTGTGGGAATTCAAATACATACATGATTTGAATGCACATAGGATATAAACTTTAGTCCTGTGCAGGACCAGAGCTTCATGAGAAACACATCACTTAGACTGAAGAAATCATAGGAGAAAAGTAGCACTGGAGAAATGGCTTCAGGCTTTCTACAATCTATTAATAGTAAGTGTCCTCTAAGAGGGGAAAGTGAGTACATGTGATAGTGTTATAGTGATGTTGGGGTTTCTTTAAAGGTGACAGAATCTATTGCTTCAGGTTGCAAGGTTTGCTTTGTAGGTGTTCACTGGATGCCTCAACAGAAAGAACTTATGACGGGACTGAATACTCATCCTTTTGAAGACTCTCTTAGTATTGGAGAATGGGCTGCTCCTGCTTCTCAGTATTGGTCCCTTCACTGTTCACAACTTGATTGTGCTCCATGTGTGCTCAAATTGTATAAAAACAACCTGTAGTTAATAAGCACTTCGTTTACATACGCAGGCAGGTCTTGCCTTTTTTTTTTAAACATAGGTTTGTTTTTTCATCTGTGCTCATATTTTCCTGATTTCTTTGTAGATGGTTTCATTTTCACTGAGAGGCCGGGCAGTGGTGGAGAATGCCTTTAATCTCAGCACTTGGGAGGCAGAAGCTGGCGGACCTCTAAGAGTTAAGGCAAGCCTTTTCTACAGAATGAGTTCCAGGACAGTCTCCAAAGATACACAGAAGCTTGTCTCAGAATAAAAAAAAAAAAACAGCTGTGTGGCAATTTTAGGTACTTTCACACTATTTTTGGCAACATTGGAAGCAAATTGAAAGCAAGATGTGAATGAAAACAAATGATCATAAGATCCATCTCTCTTTGTTGCTGTGGGAAAAAAAAATCTGGTTTAAACAACCTAAAGACAAAGGATTTTTTGGCTGAATGTAGCAGAGGGTACAGTTCATGGTGGAGACGGCCTTTTGATGGGGTTTGATCCATGCTGTCAAGGGCTTTGCTTGCTTCTTCTCACACTCTAGGAGATCAGGAACGCTAACAGTAATATAAGCATAGAAAGACCGATATCTGCCAGCTAAGTCCCTTCAAAAGGCTCTACAGTTTCCCAAAAGAGCATCCTCAACTAGTGAACAAAGTATATCTGCCCGTGAGCAGCATTTCACATTCACACCCTAACAACCTGGCAGGTGTAGATAGGAAAGAGGACAACACTCTGGACACATTGAACAGAACTCGGTAATTTATGGCCCTGGGAAAGACAAGTGGAAACTTTCAGTTTATGTAATAGGTATAAAGATTTACTTCATTATCAGAGTGCCAAGAAATAATGCTGTTTCATGGGTTCTATTTTATGGACAAACTTTACAATATAAAACATTCAATATATATTAGAATAACACATTTCAAAGCATGCATATATTCATTCATTTTGGAATCCCAGTATGAATGCAGATCCTAAGTTCTTTGTCCATATCTTAGCAGTAGGCACTTGTTTGACGAGTAAATTTTCAAGGTACATGAGCGTGATAATTAACTACCTAAGTCAAGATGTAAATTACTTCTTTTCATAAGAAAGAGAACATTTATATTTCCCCCTCCCCCTTTAAATGCTTATACAACAGCTGTTCTAATCATACAGCATATAACCTTTCAAAAGATTTCACTTCTTATTCCCAGGGCACATTCTAATGAAACAAACATGCAGATTTTAGTACATTACCTAAATAACATTACTTTCTAAAAGTCACCAGTGCCAACTCGGAATCTTTGTCATATTCTGAGAGTGAATTTTGCGCGTGCACACACACACACACACACACACACACACACACACACACACACACACACTTCCAGAGTTTAACAAAATGCTTGCTTTCCAGACATAAAAACTCTCTTGAAAGCCTTTCATGATTTGATTTGGAAGGAACTTACTAACTCCCAAGCTTAGAGAACAGACGTGCAGAGTAGCTATTGCCTATTTTGATATGGCTCAGCTCAAGTGCTTTTTTTCTTTTTTGGATGTAATCTGAAGTTTTTAACTCAAAATCTTATGTTCTTTCCTCTCTGCCCTTCTATGCAGGCTTGAGTCCCAGTGAGTACTGGAGACAGAAATGCAATGTCCACTCTAGCTTTTGTTGAGTAAAGATTGACTCATGATTAATACAAACATTCTATATAAAATCCTATATAGCTACAGAGGATACATATTTTTTTATGTAAGTTAAAAACTAACTATTGTGAGTATGGATATTGGATTAACCAATCAGAACTGGCACATCTCATAAGAAGACCAGCACCATGAGGATACTGTCATTTCCCTCACTAAGGCTATGGCTCATCCAAGGCCCAAAATTGCCAGGGAACTTGAACCAACGTGTAGCTCATCTTGGCATAGAATTTCTGTAAACAATAGCAGTTATCAACAATCAACAGAGCAATAAAAAGTTGAAGTGTCTTTCCTAATACAGAGGCTCTTTAAATTAAAAAAAAAATAGAATCAGTATTGTATCTGCTATATGAGTAGTAAGGCCTATTAGGATTTTAAGCTCATTTAATTATTTGTAATTCTTTAGAAATGTGTAGCATACATGATACGAGCTGCTATTGGCATGCAAAGAAAATCTAGCATAGAATATGTTTAGAAATATTTATGAGAATTCAGGTTGGTGCAAATTATACTACACAGGGGCTTAAACAAAAAATGATTGTTGCAGAATAATTGCACACATTTCTTAATATCTTTTATTTCTATTATTCTCAGCTTATAATTTCATTTCATTTTAATAACTCTTAACGATAAACAATGAAAATATTGCTGTCTGGTGTAAAGATGGAAGCACCTATGCCTTAAAAATAAGTGACTAATTTAAGATCATATTTAAAAAGATCCTATAATAAAAAATGATTGGAATAAAAACATACCCCAAATCTCATGGCTTGTGATTTCCACATTTTTAAAAAAAAAAATTAATGGCCATCATTTACCTAAGGAACTGTGTTTTGTCAAGATAACTTCTCTATCTAGATTTACAAAGAAATACTGCAGCAAGTGCCTTGTGGGAAGGTGTGTGTATGTGTGTGTTTATGTGTGTGTGTGTTTGTGTGTGTACACATATGTAGGGAGACCAGCAATCAATGTTTGATACTATCTTAGTGTCTATTGCGGGAAAGAGACACTGTGACCATGGCAACTCTTATAAAGGAAGACATTTAATCGGGGCTGGCTTACAGTTCAGAGGTCTAGTCCATTTTCATCATGGCAGGGAGCATGACAGTGTGCTGACAAACACAGTACTGGAGAGATAACTGAAAGGTCTATGTGGGATCCAAAGGTGGAAGGAAGTGGGAACTTGGGCTTCTGACACCTCAAAGTGTGCCCCTAGTGACACACTTCCTCCAACAAGGCCACACCTCCTAATAGTGCCACACTCCCTATTGGCCTATGGGAGCCATTTTCATTCAAACCACCAAAGGTGTCTTCTTCAGCATTTCTACCTTACGTTTTGGGAAAGAGACTTTCACCAAACATACAACTCACTGATTCAGATAGATTGGCTTATGAGCAAATTTCAAAAATCCTCCCAGCGCTACCTTCCCAGTGCTGAAATTGCAAGAGACAACCACTCATTGCTGCAGCTCGATTTAATTTTGGATCCTGGATATCTGAAATCAGTTTTCCATGCATTTCATTGAATGATTCTTCGAGCTCCCACTATGGGATTTTTATTTCATGTGTCACTATACTTGTGTACTCATACAGGTAGAAAAAATATTTTAAAAGACTTAAAAGCAAATTTAAAATGTAAGACAAATAAGTGGGATGATGTTTAATTGATAGTATATCTAAAATTAATTTCTAAGACCAATTCCCAAGTGATGTTTTATATTATGCTTTCTTAATTGTGTGTAAGTATACGCTAGTTACTTTCCATTTTGATTTTATTGTTTTGTTTAATTATTTCTTGAGACTTTCAATCATGAGCACTTTATTTACTTAAGTTCTCACTGCTCTTCCCTTCTTCCAGCTCCTCCCATGCCCTCCTCCTCAACTCTTCTCAATTTTTTGCCCAATTTTTCTTTAATTGTTGTTATACACACATACAATCTATTCAATTTTACTCACATAAATACATAACATATGTATTACATATACATATAATGTTATACATATACACACACAGAGACACACAATATATGCTGTCATATGTCAAATGAGTAGGACCTCTTGCGACTTTCTCCATCCACATTGGTGTATCAAATGGTGCTGTCATTTCCGTTTTTGGTTTCTCAAAGAAGACTATTTTAAAAAGAACCTGCAAGCCTGGAAAACTTCCTATCCTTACATTAGTCAACTGCAAACACAGCCATTTCTGGTGTCAGCATTTTTTTAAACTAAATTTGAGGCTATGTTTTGCTTTGTATTGTTTCTATGCCATCAAAGTTTAGTTATGCAGATGGAGATTGAACACATATTTTCAGTTAAGCTTAACAGAGGATAAACAGATTAAGTAATTTAATGCACAAAATATCTAGAATCAGTTGAACACAATCTTTTTGTGAATCTTTAGATATCTTTAAAACATTAAAATATCTTTGTGTAAATCAATCTATAATTTAGTCCCCTTTCTTAACTAATGTTACTTCTAATTAGCTAAATCCTCTTTTCAAACATAAAAACTACATAACTAATTTGGGAAAATACGTGACAAATTATCAAATGGATTTTATTTAGTAGAAATACTAAAAACAAAATTTGGAGTATCAGAAAGAATATTTGCCAGAACATCTTGAACTCTTGGTTTTAATTGAACTTGCTTTTTACATAATTAATTGACAAAATTAAATGCATTTCAAAGAAACACAATGATTATGTGTAAGCAAGAGTTACCTGATATGGCCAATAATAAATGAATCTTAACCAGGCATTATTTGGAGGATCACATCAAGACTGAGGCTATAGCAAGTTTAATCCAGAAAACCAGACTTTTTATACTCTTATTCAAAACAGAATATTTAGATAGTTGCAGGATCAATACAGCAGTATTTGCTAGGATCCTATGATGTTAACAAACTATATACGGTATACAAGCTTAATGTCTAAGACTAATCATCCAGCTAACTTCAATAGTTTCTGTGGCTTCTAAAGCAAACAGAGAAACATAAGACAAACTTACTACCTGAGGAAGTACCTCTATTTCTCAGGAAGGCACACAGTTCCCCAGAAGCCATGGACTCTAACCTTAAAGAACTATGATGGTCTCTCAAGGCAGCACCACAAGGTCATTTCCTACCAGCAAAGTTTCAGCACATCTATCTCCAGAGGCAGATCCATGGTGTCTCCCTCTCCACCTTCCTTCTCCCAGCATCTTCCCCGCTTACTTAAGTTTTGCCTTATCAACAGGCCAAGGCAGTTTCTTTATTCATTAATGGTAATCACAGCACACAGTGGGGACTCCCACTTCAGCATTTTACTTTTCAGATATGCTCTGTTTGCTGGTGACAAGCAGAGGCATAGCCTCTTTAAGAGAAGATGGAGTCAAGGATACATCATGTAGCTGCCAAAGGAGAAAGATGGCTAGAACCTTTAGCAGTAAGTCACAACCTCTTGGCTATATACAGATTAACAGAAATGGGTTGATTTGAGATGTAAGAGCTAGTGAGAAATATGTCTGAGTCATTGGCCAAACAGTGTTGCAATTAATATAGTTTCTGTGGGATTATTTGGGTCTGGGCAGTCAGGAAACAAATGAGCAGTCTGTTCTTACATGTTTGAAAAGCTTGAATTTTACCATCCAACAAGGTCACTTATGGTGCATTTGGTTTTGTCACTTGTTCTCTTCAACCAGGATGTAGATGGACATACGTGGTGAAGAGTGTTTGGCTCAGGAAGTTGTGAAACTAAGTTGTCTTGTGCAATCATTTGATGAAAGCAGAACTCTATGTTTCCCTTTTACTGACGAGGAAGGAATAAAAAAACATTTAAGAATAGAATTGTTTCTTTATATTCTTTAAAAGTCTTTTAAAACAAAAGATGGAGAAAATTTAGTATATGACAGTGTCTTAAAGCTCAGCCACCTGCCTCCTCCAGGAAGCAAGAAGTTTACAATCTACCAGTGGTCTAGTTCTCTTTGGTGACGTTTATTAATGGCACAATTTTCACTTTGCTGCCTTCCACCCCACACACCTACTTCCCTCATTTTCTCCAGAGGGTGTAGAGTTCTGTAATCATTTTCCTGATGGTGCCTTCTGCTTTCCCAGAGTGATGCACAAAACTGAGCACAGTCGTCTACATGAGTCCACACAAAGGCAAGCACTGGGTCATCACTGCAAATGGGAGTCATTATGTAGGGAACAGAATCAAAGTTAAAATACTCTTCATAGATGTGTCTTGGGTAGCGCAGTGATTTCATATCTTGTGGATCTTCTCTGTGGTCTCTTTCTGAGTTCCTCACTTGTTCTAATTCTTTTGTTTTATATAGTAAATAATTTTTTACAACTATTCTATCACTTTCTCATTCATTATGTGCCAAAGTATCATCAAAGAAGATAAAAAATGTTTACAAACCTGCCATTGAGATATCATAATTATGAAGGTAGTTTTCTGAGGATAAGGTCCTTCCATTGAACTAGAGATACATTGATGACCCTTATGATTTTTACAAATGCAGGAAACATGACAAAATCATTTGTAGCAATAGGGAACCATATTTGCCTTTTCCCCTGAGTTAATATAGGAAAAGAGGTTCAGATTTTGACACAGATTGATATAAATCCCACAGTTCATACTTTTAGCATTAATTAACCCACACAAGTGTCAAAGTCACACCTTTGATCAAAAGGTTATTCATTAATCATTAACCAAAAATTTGTTTTGGATTTACTCTCCTCTGAAACATTTATAATTTTTTTTATCAGAAACAGATAACTCATGGTAAAATTTATATTTCGGTGAAGATAGCAAATAAATGCAATATATACTAAAATACAATATTCTATCTAGAACATTAATCCATCTTACTCCTCCATTAAAAACACAGAAGTGAAATTTTCCTCATTTTTCAGGTCATTTGCTCTCATTCTCTGTTGCTTCTTTGCCATTCTCTCTTCTCCTCCAACCTCATATACCTGTTTTACCTTATCTGTTTATTTTATTTGTAACATAGAAGCCACAAGCTCTGAAGACTTTGTAACCCCCAAATGTAGACTTCTCTGAATCAGCCTTCATCCCTTTCTAGTTTTCTTTTTTTCAAATAGTAGAGGACTCCTCCTAGCTTCTATTTCAGGGTATTTTCCTCACTAAATTCTAGGTTCACTATTCCTCCTTCTTTGAACTTTCATATATCTTCAATCTTTCACTGCTGGTTCTTTAATGAAAGATACTCCCCTGCCCATGTGGTTTTCTTCCAGGAAACAGTTCCCAACCTATCTCCCTATCCACACAACAGACATCCTTCTTTTTGTGACACATACAATCAGCCTTCTACCACATGAAGCCATGAAAGCGCAGCACAATGACCTGCCTATGAAAGCCAGTTATCCACCTCTCTACTAATAGTTAATAACTTGTTACTCACAATCTCATATTTTTAAAAGAATCTCATACTTTGGCCCCTAAGCTGCATGTGTGTATTTTATTTTTTTTCTCTTAAAAGCAAGTCCCCTTCTTTCCAGTAGGCTTTGCTTCTTATTCACTTCCATCCTTCGCTGTCTTCAACATCTATGTCCTTCTGACAAAGCACTCACATCACTAATCAACAAGGCTCTTTTGTTCTTGCAAGTATTGTAGCTAATGTTTCTGTGTGTATTTTCATTTGAACATATAATAATCTCATATTTGATATGCTCAAATTTGTTTTCAATGTCAGCCGTGCTTCTGTTCTTTATGCATAAACACCCCATACCACTGTTTCCTCTAATTGTGTTCTGATTCTGTAAAAGATACCATTATTCCATTAGAACTGCTCAGAAATGTCCTCTTGTTCTCTCCACTTCACCCAAACATGCATATGTCCTTTGATTCTAAATTACAGACACTATAAATGTACAGTTTTATAAGAACATCCCAATCCTTTCCCTCATCTTCCAATCCTTTATCTTGCTTCTTTGTCTACAATGATGCTGAAGCTTTGTGTGAAATCTAGGTCTGATTTTGTCTCTATCTTGCCTAACCATTTTTTTTGAGTCTCCATTACAGGTGAGACAAAATCCAAATACCATGAAACTAAAGTGGAGTGTGCTCCCAATGTAATATATTCCAAACCTTAGACAATTCCCTTTACCTATAATTACATCTAAAAAACTGTTATAATTTCTCGACACATAACCAAACAGTGTAATAAAAAATCTTATATTGATTAACTATACATTGAAGTAGTTTAAATCTATCATATATTTCCCCCAAATGATGTTTTTTTAAGCCATCTCTACTATGACTTGATGTGAGAGTCCTCTTTTGACATCCCATTACTTTTTGATGATTTGTAAATGGGAAATGGAGAAATTTCACATCCCCTTTGCATGAGCTTGTACTATACTAGGTGTATAATTCTAATATCTAAAAGCTTTTTAGGTCATAAATGTTGCAGTAAGTTTTGGGTAAGTTACGCCGATGAAATTTATTCTGACTTGACATTAAGCAAGTCTTCGTCTCCATTTCTTCCAGTCCAGTGAATGATCCTATTATTCACTGCATAAATATTAATGTATTTGATTATGGGGTGCTACCCTAGACCCCGGGGTATAACTTACATACATGGCATTTGCACAGGATTAACTTTCTAAAATATTCAAAGCTTAACATCTAAAAGCCATTTTCCTCAAGGGATTTGGATTAGGAATTCTGAACTTATATTAACCTTAATAAAGTGAATTGAAGTCTATTAAGCTCTTTCTTGAACACGGGAACCACTAAAAGAATGTATTTGAAAGAAAATTTACTTTTACAGAGTAAATTGATATGTTCGCTTTCTGGAATATCTGTAGGACGGAACTGGGCAGCCTTAAAGGTTCAAATTTTCTCCAGATTGTATTTACCTAGCAATGGTAATTCAGACAACTAATAACAAATTCACTGTCTCTGTCAACAAAATTCTTATAAGTTCTAGTGCCTTTCTTAGGCCTCCATGGTGCACCTACTGATTCTACACAGTGATCTTTCACAGTGAATTAACAACACCAAAGATACTATTTTGCAAAGTAGACATTTCAGGTTTATGGAGGTAAATGGAAACCTGCAGGGACAGATAGGCTGTTCTTGATGCCCAGCTGGAATAACAAAGCCTTTAAAAAGTTCATCACCCTCCTGTGTGTGTGTGTGTGTGTGTGTGTGTGTGGTCCCTCAGGCAGCAGCAGGTCTGTCATCATTCACAGTTGTTACATTTCACTCCTTACTGACACAAATGTATACATTGGCTCAACTTATCCTAACTGGTGCTGTATTGTGCCTTCATGCCCACACAGCAATTAGAAATTCCTTCTAGTTTCTTGACACTGCTGCCATCATAGATATTCGTTTGCATTGGCTTGCATTCAAGGATCTTCAAAATAGCCATTGAGATGCCCCCTGTAATTAGAAGAGTACTCCGTTTTATTAAATTAATCTATAGTAGTAACCTAAGGGCCTCCAGCAATTTATGCATATTAATAAAAAAGTTTCTGGCCATTCCTGAGCAGATTTTAAAAGGCTCCAGGAAAAGGGTTTGTAGTCTTTAATATTTATGATTTTATGATGTTTATTTGCAACGTGAAAAAGAAGAGAAATTTGAAGTTCAAACATATATACTAGTTATGATTTCAGGTTGTGCTCTTGTTAAATAAGATTTTTTGTTGTAAATGTTCAATAGTTTCTTTAAATGTAATTAACATTCCTTTGAGATGAAACACAAATTTAAATTATGTAATTGTCTTTTTTTTAAATTTCTAAAATGAAGTACATTTTTTAAACATAGTGAAACACAGGGAAAATAAAATAAATAAATAAAATAAAATTTTGGCTTTTATGTATGACTCTAGACTTAACTAGTATGACCAAAACACAAGTTCTTTATATCCAAAGGCTTTTTAGTCATATTTGCTTATTATACATAAAACAATGAATATTTAGTGTTTTGATTGAAGTAGTATTAATTGGTGCTTCAGGATATTGTAAACAAAAAACAAAGTCACTAAATCAAAGCAGAAAGTAAAGTATTTTTTTTCTAATACTCTGCACCATTTAACAAAGTAGGCTTCTTTTCTGAGCAGGTAGTGTGTGGTCCTTTTCAATTTGGTGAATAAAGTATGTTTTTTCTAATACTCTGCACCATTTAACAAAGTAGGCTTCTTTTCTGAGCAGGTAGTGTGTGGTCCTTTTCAATTTGGTGAATTTGACTTAATTGAGATTTTAAAATTCAGAATAAGTAGAAGTGTGAGAAAAGGTAAATATGTTGATTGATTTTTCTCATAAAGAGATACTAGGGCAAAAACAAGAATTCAAGGAGGAGGTATATTCAATTAGCTAAATCAGAGCTTATTTCTTTCATTCTAAGAGGAAAATTTGCATTGCAGATCAATATGAAGGATCTCAAAATTGGTACTGCTCAATAGCCAGGTTCGAATGTCTGCTAAAATGAGTCACAAACACAAAAATAAACTCCAAAATTAAATTAGATAAATTAAATGAATATACCACCAGCCACTTACATTTCGTTGAATTCCATTTGAAATTTTATTATTCAGAAAGAAACAATGCATTACTTCCTATTAGGAATTGTGGTAAAAATATAAACAATGGAACATTCATCTATATGTCAACTACTCCATCTTCATTCACTCAGAGCATGCTGGGAATCAATTTAGGTGTCAGTGTTTTTTATCTCTAAGAACAAACAGGCAATTCCAAAAATAAGGCATTTTTTGATAATCAAAGAAATATATGACTAAAATGGTACCAATCTAAAGAATACAGTTGATTAAAGTTGGTCATTTGCTTTGGAAGACAGAGACAGAGGTCAGGATAAGGTTGATTCCCAGTTGAAGATCCATCTGATCAGACAGAAGGTACATAGTTAATGAAAACTACAATTGTATTACTCAGATCTGATTTTTAATATAACATAGCATCAGGAATAGAAAATCTTGGGTATTGCTTTTATTAACTATATTATAGCATAAAAGAGTATATTTAAAAATACAATAGATTTTTTTGAAGGCAGCTGGCAATGACAGACATTAGTCAAGTGTTTCCTACATTTTCTTCATTAATCTCTCCGTTACAAACTAAAAAATATTGACAGGATCAAAAATATTCCTTAATTTTATTTTTTGGTGTGTCCGATATACTCATATGCCTGATACATAGATTATTAACTATCTGAAGTTGTTTCAAGTAATATTCTTTTAAAGTGGAACTAGAGATGACCACAACATGGAACCTGAACTGTAAGGTTGAAATTCAGAGGCTGTTTTTGCACTTCACACAGCCCTGGTCCCTTCTGGGACAATGGGTAAACTCTAGAGGACCTATATACATACCTCTGATCTTTCTGGCCCTTTCTCCTTTCTGTTTTCTCCACCTGTTTGTACCTAATGTCATTTTGAGGTTCGCCCCGATTGTCTTTGCTTTCACACCGTTTAAAATGGTTCATGGCTAGGATTATGTTTGGCATCACATGTCAAATTCTCATGAGTGAGACATTGCTTTAACATAACGTTGTCACGTCTGTCAATTCAAAATAATCACAAGATGCCCTCTAGTTACTCACCAATGCAAGTGACTGTATTTCTAATATTAAATTCATTTCAGTCTCAGGTAATGGTGCCCATTGTCTCTTGAAACTGGGATTGAAAGGCATTAAAAGTCTCGGATTGCCGCTAAGATATCTTTGCCCCTTTATTCTGAAGGATTTTGCCACTCATCTCCTCTCATAACTTATAGCTTCTCTTTTCCACTTGATGTAGCAAGATTCCTATTAACCACCGATGGCCTTAACATACCCTGCAATGTGCCATTGACCAGTGAATAAACTTTGGGAATTCTCAAGGGTTAAAACAAATAAACATTAATGACGTCAAGTTGCTATTCGGGTGTAATGTGTCATTTGTTATTAAATATATTAAAATTCTGGTCGACTGGGATTTTGTAATAATATTATAATCCAGCTAGGAGAAGTATAAAAATCATAGAATTGACATTTACAATCTACAAGTTAAAATTTTGTCCTTAAATAGTTGGCAGTGAAAAGTGCAAATTGTGAAAATTCTTGTGGTCTTATGAAGGATCGGTCTCATGAGAGCATTTATCTGTGAAAAAATAAATCCTATTTTAACGTCCCAAAGAAACTTTCCCCAGGGACCACTGAGTTCAATCACAGCGATTAAGTATACCTTTAATAACCTAGTCAAAGGTGGTAAATCACCCACTGGGCCAGAGAAACTCAGATAAGAGATCAGATATGCTTGAAGAAACAAAACCAGTGTAGCAGACCCAGAATCCTAACAGTTTAGAAAAGTATTTTGAGACCTGCATTTTTGAGTGAAATATTTTCTCTTGTTTTCAATGGAATTCGAATTGGAAAAGAACAAATTCCCCTTTAATAGGTGGTATTCAGATAAAAGCAAAGTCTTTGGTACCTGAATGCAGGTCCCCCACTGTGATCTATTATAACTATAATTGTGAGTTCTATACTTGTTTTTTTATGCTTTGTACATACTTTAACTTCAAAGCTCTTCTTCCTACTCCCACTTTTCTTTAAGCAAAAAAAAAAAAAGGAAAAAGAAAATAACGAAAACAAAAAAGAAGAAAAAGTCTTACAAGTTTCACCCTGCTTTTTTTGATTCTCATATGAGTGAAAAATATATAAGACTTTGTCTTGAAGTGACTTAAAAGCAAAACGGCAAAGCAACAGAGCATTCATTAAAGTATCTGTTGCACAAACTAGCATAAGAACATCTCCAAATTTAAGTCTCTTATCATGACTACTGAACATTTAAAAAAAATTCTTAGTAAACTTTTAAGAATCAATGTGCCTATTATTTTCCTAAAAAATTGTCACTTGTAAATACTGATGGGACATGCATAATTTAAAACTTACTATTAGTGTACATCCCTTCTTAAATATTGAAAAGCAACTTCTTGTTATCTCAAGATCACATTAAACCAGGTGAGTGGGATGAGGGCAGATGTTTCCTGTCAATGATGTCTTTCGAGGCTGTTGAAAATATGTCACGTATCCCATGAGAACAGAGCTTTACTGGAGGTTGCAATTTGGAAGCTCTCATCAAAGTAAAGATTTCTAGATATCAGGAATCATGACTTTGCTTCAGATGTTGAATTATATACTATTATATTCTGTTTTTTTTTCTGATCTATTTTGGGTCAGGTTAACCTGTAACATGAGACGGTTAATGAGTTTCAGATAGGATGCTAGAAAAAATAAAAAAGGACCACTCAACTTGTTCTAAGCGGGTAAGAAAATAATTTTTTTTTATTTTACGAACTTCATCATTTTCAATAAGTTTATGGATGTAACTTATGAAATGAAGTATTTTCTAAAGACAATAGCTTAATGTTGCATCCTTTGTTCCTATGCCATTCCATGGAAGTTATTCTTTAAGAAGTGTTTTATGCTTTTCTATACATCTGGTCTTTTTTTTTACTTAACTATCTATAACTGTCTTGATTTTCCTTTATTTAGGAATACAAACACAAACACACACACACACGTAACAACATTAAAACAAAAAGGGCCATGAATCTAAATTAGAACAAGGAGGGTATATGAGAGTATTTGGAGAAAGGAAAGGGAAGAGGGAGTGATATAATTAATTATCTTATAATCTCAAAAAATGCAGAACTGTTTAAATAAAGTAACTTGTGTAGGGTCACAATTTAGTATATATATACTATATATATATATATATATACATATGTATAGTATATATATATATATAACATTTGAGATACATGCTAAGCAACTGAAAATATTCTGTCAGAGTCCATGAATGCTAGAAGTTAACTAAAAACGAAAAACATTTTTCTCAGAATATACCAAGACACGTATTCATCATCTAAATTAAATGCACTCTAAATATTTTATGCAGATTTCTAAGCTTATTATGTAAGAATAAAATAAATTTGGATGACAAATGTAGTTGCCTTGAAATATCTATAATTATGAAAACATTGTAATAATATTTCAAAATTCCAAATAAAATATATTATGCAAAAACAAGCTGCTGAACTGTCAGCATATGATCGTAGTTGCACAGTGGACTTTAGGTTTTTATAATCAAAATATTAAACTGAAGAAAATATTTTTGCTATATAAAAATTGACTTAGATAAAATTGAGGTGCTTATTTTTAAGAAATAAATATCTGTGAAATGTGAACTGTTCTGTAAAGAAATTCTAGCTTAATAGATATTAAGAAATAAAGTATTTATTCAAATAAGTTTCTCAGCCTTTAACTAGAGCTTAAGTAGTTTCAAGGATGAAAAATTGGATTTGAATCTTCATAAACAAATCAATTTTATGTACACATGGAGTTAATATGAATCCAGAAATTGTCATACATTAACTGCTCAGTGCATAAAATTGCCTGTAATGATAGACAAATAAATAATAACTTTTGAAAACAGTGTGTAATATCAATATTTTATTAACAAAATTATTCTAAAAGTTCTTTCTTTCCCTCAGGCTCTCCTTTCTTTTTAAATTACATTAATTGCCAAATTCCTGAAATTGCAAAGTACAAACAAATTTCATTAAAAGCTATTTATCTCTCTCCAGAGTAAGGAAATCTCAAGTAAATGGGTTAATTAGACTGAACACAGTTTCTTTATACAAACACAGATGTTGGGAACATCTCCTGACTGTGAGTATTCAAACTGTATAGTTTCTTGTTTACCTAGTTACTGAATGTGTAATTGCAGGAAGTAAACACGCTGGCTTCAATCACTAGTGAATAACTTACCTTTGAGTCTGAAAAGTAAGTGCCATTCTTAGATTTTACTTGAACTGAATTGGAATATACAGATCAATGATTTTTTTTCATTCTTTATTTTTTCATTTTACATACCAAAACAACTTTGCCCTCCCTCTGCTTCTCCCGTCCCTCACCTTCTACCATCCTACCCCCTACTCACTCCCTTGGAGTGTTATAAAATCTGGCATACCAAGTTGAGGCAGGACCATGCCCCTCCATCCCTTATTGAGGCTGAACAAGGTATCCCACCATAAGAAATGGGCTCCAAAAAGCCAGTTCATAACTCCTGGTCCCACTGCAGTGATGTGGGAGGTGATGTTTGCTATGAATATGCTTTATTGCCATTGGTTAATAAAGAAGTTGCTTTCAGCTAATGGATTAACAGAGTAAAGCCAGTCTGAAAGAGATATATAGAGAGACTAGGCAGAGTCAGAGAGAAGCCATGTAGCTCCACAGGAGACAGATACCGGATGAAACTTTACCCAGTAAGCCACAGCCACGTGACAATACATAGATTAATAGAAATGGGTTAATTCAAGATATAATAGCTAGCTAGAAATATGCATTAGCTATTGGCCAAACAATATTGCAAATAATATAGTATCTGTATGATTATTACGGTTCTGGGCAGCTGGGAACAAACAAGCAGCCTCCCCCAACACTGCAAGGACAAGATCAATATGATTTAAGCTTAATCAAAAAGAATATGAAATAAATGCACTCTATAACATTTTTACTAACTACATTAAGGGCACTATTCATAAACTCTTAAGCTTTATAAAATTGTATATATTTACCAAAAGAAATAATTCAATCACATAGATAATAGATGATTACAAATATTTGTTTCACTGAACTGTCCCCTAGGAAGAAAGCATTTTCCATGATGTGATATATATGTGAGTTTCTGTCAAGCACCATTTATAAATAAAGAGCTCACTTGGTATTGCACTGAATGTCAATTTTAAAAATTAAAAAATTTCAGTGTGTTAAAAGACTTAGATATCAAAGTTGTTAATTCTAAGTCTGCTCTCTGGAAGAGTTGTCTAGATTTTCACTATTTCTTTTGAAAAATTTGAGAAATTTCCCTGAAGTAGATCACAGGACATTGAATTTTGATAAGGTTTACTTCTTATTGAGAAAAGTAAAATGCTTAAGTGTCAGGAGTTATATTCATACTTACCTATTTGTAAATTAGTCTCACAGTGGGACTAATTACAGGGTCATCCTAAAGCTCCAGGGGGTTATTACACAGATGTCTTCACTACACAGTTCATCATTGGTAGAGGTGGGTCGCCAGGGAGGCACCAGGGAGGGCTGGGGCCTGGTCTGACTTCTGAAGTTATTTTCTGCTTCTGGCTTTGCCAAAATATAAAGAAGTCACACCCCAGACTCATAAATGGAGCAATCTGTGTTCTGCCTTTCCAGCATGCAAGCAACTGTTAAGCTTGCCAGCCTCTACTATGCAAGCCAACATATTAAATCTCCCCTGGAATATATGTTAATTCTATCACTTCTGTTTTTCTAATTTTTAAATGATTTTTATAATATCATACGCAAACACCATTCTTACATTATTTCAATCCCTCCTTCTCCAGCTCCCCAGGTATCTTCAATCCCCAGGGAACCCTGATTGCTCTTTGGGCTGACCTGACTAGGGAGGGAGACTTGATTGGGGGACGGGGAGGGAAATGGGAGGCGGTGGCGGGGAAGAGACAGAAAGCTTTAATAAATAAATAAATAAATAAATAAATAACCTAATGGGCCAAGCAGTGTTTAAAAGAAAAAACAAACAAAAACAAAAACAAACAAACAAACAAAACCATGATCTCATTTTCTTTCGTTTTTATTGCTGTCTACATATATCCATACACATACACACATGTATGAATCAATACAATGCATGGAATCCATTTACTCTTATTTCTATTAATACATGTTTAAGGCTGACCATTTGTAATTGGATTACCTGTTGGGGGCTGGAGTAGATGATTCTCCCTCTCAATGGATATTAATTGCCTGTAGCTCTTGATGTACACGTGAAGCCAAATGGATTTCCCCATTTATGTTAACATGCCCACTGGTTTTTCCACTGTGCTGATCTTGTTTAGGGTATCAAATGGCTGAGATTTCATGCGTATGGTTTTCCTATCACATACAAAGGATACTATCTTTCAACAGGTATCCTAGTCCCCTGAATTTTACAATCTTTCTAAGATTGTGATGTTCCCTAAGCCTAAACTGAAAAATTGTGCTGCAGATTTACAAATTAGACCCAGACATCCTATTGTAAGCTGTTCTCTACATTTTCATCAGTTATGGGTTTTTGTGATGGTCCCTGTATGATGCAAAAAGTAGCTCCTTCAAGAAGAAAGGGGAGCTTCACTTATTTGTGGATCTACGAATATACTTAGAAATTGTAGTGGCTTGAGTTCTCCCCTCTCCATTTTTCTCCTCCTCTCTTCTACCTTCCCTTCTCTCTCCACCTTTATGCTCCTAATTTGTCAGAAGATCTTGTCTATTTCCCCTTCCCAGAGCAATCTATATATGTTTCTCTTAAGTTTCTCCTTGTTACTTAACTTCTTTTGGGTTATCCTTTGCTTTATAGCTAGCATTCACCTATGAGTGAGTACATACTATGTTCATATTTCTGGGTCTGGGTTACCTCCATTAGGATGGTTTTTTCCTAGTCCATTCAGTTAAGTGACAATTTCAAGATGTCATTGGGTTTTTACCACTGAGTAGTACTCCATTGCGTAAATGTACCACATTTCTTTTATTCATCTTTCATTTGGGGGGCATCTAGGTTGTTTCCAGGTTCTGGCTATTACAATTAATGTTGCTGTGAACACAGTTGAACATATGTCCTTGTAGTATGATTGAGCATCCTTTGGGTATGTGCACAAGAGTGGTATTTCTGGGTATTGATGTTGGTTGATTCCCAATTTTCTGAGAAGTTGCCATACTGATTTACAAAATGGTTGTGTTTTGCATTCCAACCAGAAATTGAGGAGTATTCCTCTTACTTCACAGTCTCTAGTGCATAAGCTATCACTGGTGTTTTTGATCTTAGCCATTTTGATTGGTATAAAATGGTATCTCAGAATCATTTTGATTTGCATTTCCCTGATGGCTAAGGCTGTTGAACATTTCCTTGAGTGTCTTTTGACCATTTGAGATTATTCTCTTAATAATTCTCTGTTTAGATCTATGCCCAATATTTAATTTTATTATTTGATATTTTGATGTCTAATTTCTTGAGTTCTTTATATACTTTTGAAATTAGTCCTTTGACTGATGTGGGGTTGGGATTGTCAAGATGGGGGAAGGACAGAGACAGAGAATAAGGGAATAAATATTTTAATTGAGGCAGCCATTATGGAGTTAGCAAGAAACCTGACACTAGAGAAATACCCAGGAATCCACCAGATTGACCCCAGCCAAGACCCTAAGCAGTAGTGGAGAAGGTCCCTGAACTGACCTTGACCTCTAGTCAGATTGATGACTATCTTAAATATCATCATAGAAACTACATCCAGTAACTGATAGAAGCAGATGCAGAGATCCACAGCAGAGCCCTGGGATGAGCTTCCAAAGCCCAGTTGAAGGATGGGAGGAGTGAGAATATGAGCAAAGATGCCAAGACCATGATGGGGATACCTATTTACCTGGCTTTCCTGAGATAATGGGCACTCAATAACTCTGGCCTGACAGCAAGGGAACCAGCATAGGGTCATCATAGGCTGTCACCTCTAGATGTGGCTGACAGTTATATGGCTGGGGCATACTGTGGAGCCACTGACAGTAAAACCAGGACTTATCCCTACTGCTTGTACTGGCTTTTTGGAACCCATTCTCTTTGGAGGGATACATTGCTCAGTCATTATATGGTGGGCAGGGCCTTGGTCCTGCCTCAAAGCAATGTGCTAGACTTTGATGACTCTCCATGGGAAGACTTACCTTCTCTGAAGAGTAGATGGGGAGTGGGGTCGGGGGAAAGATAGAGGGAGAGGGAGAAGGGGAGGAAATGGGAAATAGATTTGGTATATAAAATGAGAAAAGATAGTTTTTTAAAATAAAAGTTTTTAAAAAGATATTGTACCAGCTTAGGAATGAGGAAGTAATGTGTTCTCTTTTCTTATATCTAGAATTTCCATCATTCTAACTTCTATTTATATAATCCTTTCAACCTGGTTAGAAAAGTATCTATCAAACTCATCACAGGAGGAGTGTTCTGTACATTTCAATAGTCAAAAAAGATTCAGGAAATATAATTAATCAAAAGCTAAAATGTCTTTAGTTTGGAAAACTAAAACACATATGTTCTGTAAATAAAATTTATAAAAAAGACACTCAAGGAAGGAAATGTATGAATACAAGCCATTGCATAGCTATGGCATTTGTAGTGGTGCTAGGCTTATATCTAAGAACTCTTATCTCTGTCTGAGGGAATGGCTGAGCATTATCTGAAGAGAGCCCTGTGCTTTGGCCCTCAGGAGCAACATTCTTACTTATTTACAGATCAGCACTTTTCACTGCAGACCACAAATCGCCTTACAAACTTGGATGCTGATAGGAACTCGGTTGACAGATTCTCTGCACAGCTTGAAGTAAATCATATCCTATAATATCTGATCAAGAGACTTATAAAATGGCAGATGTTTCATTTAAGGAAAATGAAAATTGCCACAGAAACTCACTGGTCCATCTGCTAATTAGATAGCTGTATAAGATTATGACAAACACATTATGTACCCTTGTGATTCAGAGGTTGTAGGAAAAATAGACCTTGAGGAGTAAAAACATTAGCTCCAGTGATCAAATTTTAATAGAAGAGATTGCATGTATTATTAAAAGCCTACTTTACACTTGAGGTCTATTGGTTGTACATTTATTTTTATTCCAAATATTTTACATTTTTAAGACAAAGACAAGTTTATAACTCTACCCATATATAGGATGCTTTTATTAATATTCATTCTATATTAAAATATAGAATGATGGTGTCACACACATTTAATCCCACACCCAGAAGAGAGTTACAGCGAGCTGCCTATGAATGCTAGGCTTTCTTACTCTACAAAGCAAGATCCCGACTTGCCGGGTATACTGGGTAGCTCTGTATCCAAAAAATGTAAAGAAAAGAAAAGAAGGAAATAAAGAAAGAAGGGAAAAAGTGCCCATGAAGGTAAGTTTTATTTTCCTCCTTCCTTATTAATTTGGATAATATTGCTTAGATTGAGTGAAAACAAGAATTTGAAAAATGAAGTATCCTTTATTGTCCTTGTCTTTATTGTGCTTGTTTTGTATAATATTTACAGCCTAGATCAGATAAGTGTCTGTTTCATCACAGGAGGAGAGTCCTAAACATTTAAAAGGCTAGAAAATATTATTGACCTATTACTTTTTTTTTTTTTTTGATTTTTTGAGACAGAGTTTCTCTTTATAGTCCTGGCTGTCCTGGCTGAGTGGAAGGCCCAGGAATACCATCATCACTGTGCCAGCTCTTGTCTGTTGAGACATATCTGAATGGTATTTAAGATGGGTTGGTGGATGTCATTATACCCCTGTGTGAGGGATTCCTCCTTTTATACAAGCCAGGTGAAGTGATTGTACCATTTGTTGACATACTGGAGTCATAAAGTTCATAGGCCTGTCAATATGGTTTTGGTTAAGTCCAAGTGTCTCCATGCTCCTGGCTTAATTTGATATATTTGGAGGTGGTAATCTTTTATTTGCATATATGTTATTTATGACCTGCCATCTCATGATTTGTAGAGGACATGTGGGATTTTATTTGTACAAACTAAATGTAGAGATTTTCTGCTCTGATATTTGCATTGAAAGCAGAGGAAACTGTTATGCTCTAAAGGGAGCCACTCAAACAAGGCCTGTGCTGAAAGTTAAAGCTCTTCAGAATACAGAGTAGAAATTGTGGAATTTCTACCATGTGTTTCTCTGCTTTAGGAAGGGAAGATGATCTTTTTGCTTTTAAATTTATTGCTTACCTTCAAAGCAATAATGAATTATTAAAATTATCTGTATTTTATTGTTTAGTTTATTTATTTATTTATTCATTTATTTTTCATTCCAGGAGATGGGCTCTAGGCCTGGTGCCTGCCAAATTAGCATTAGAATACTTCTGCAGACATGTTTGGGTCTTTGAGGTATGATCTTACTCTGAACTAAAGTTTACCCCAAAAGTCTTCACAATTCTCCTTTCTCACCCCTTATGCATTAGGATTACAAATGTACACATGCTCACTACAGGGCCACAATTTGGAATTACTATAGTTTCAGAAAGTATAGTTGTTTATGGCATTTTCAGGAGAATTAGGGATCATAACATCAAATTCATCAATGAATTTTGCATACATACTTTACTGTGCTACATTATTGGAAACTCACTCTGATTCTTTTATATATGGAAAAATTAGCAATATAACCAAAAGGAAATATTTAACCCACTGAAAGATGTGCAAAACAATTGTATCTCAGGAAATCAAGAGCATGGTAATGCAAATAACTATATTAAAAGCAAAGAAGACAGAGAATATATTGTTTGTTCAAAAATAGAGTAATTTAAGAAAATTGTAAATTTTTTCTTTATCTTCTTAGAGCAATGCTGTCCTGAGACCAGACTTCAGGCTTTTGATTTAGAAGGCTCTGCCTTTCACAAGAATGCATCAAATCTGAAAGTAAAGTAACTGTGATGGTTGAACAAGACCCATGGATCAGGTGGGTGACATACAAGACCCATGAATCAGATGGGTGACATACAAGACCCCTGGTTCAGATGGGTGACATAGAAGTCCCATGAATCAGATGGGAAACATACAAGGCCCGTGGTTCAGTTCTACATTGCAAGGAAAAACCCAGACCAGGACATTTACTTAACAGTGAAGAACAATGACCTCATTTTTCTGCTCCTCTGTCTTCCTCTTTCCTCTTCTCTACCCTTTCCTCCAGCATATCTCATAAAGGAAGAAAGTCAGAATTTCCTGGGTGCCTACTAAATCCAGATGCTTTGCTGGCTTTCTGTTTCTGGTCTTTCACATTGTTTTAGCACACTTTGACAAACATAGTGTTAATTCATGTTCAAACAAAGACAACAGTTCCTCAAGTCTACTTGATGGACAAGGAACTTCCCTTCCACACGTCCCCATCACGAATCACTTGGAAAGACACCATATCATTAAACAGAACTGAATGCTCTTCTGATGTTTTTAGTGGTTCAGAAGAAAAGGTGTGTGTTTTAAATGCTTCCCCTTAGTTAAATATATTCTGAGGCTAATTTCTTTTTAGGGTCCAGTTTTGTTTGTTTGTCTTTTAAAACATATTAGTGATGTCTTCATTTTTATTCCTTCTTGTCAATGAAAGAATTGGTACAACCAACAAGCCTGGTCATCATTTCCAGATGCCATGCACCAACTGCATTCTGGTTTCTGGAGTATACTCTCACAGAGCCCAGGACCTCACTATGTGATTTCTTTAGGGAGGAAGCCGAGGCAGCCTCTGCATCTCACTGTTCCTTGCAATTCCCACAGCATGTTTCCTGGTCATTGTCTGCCTTGAAACCATTCTGAGCTGTTCATTCTGCTTATAGATACTGCAAATACCTTATTTCCCGCAGGGCTCACAGGGAGAGGTACAGAATAACAAGTCTCAAAATAAATTTCTGATTCTGGGTTGTTAAAAATTAGCACAGATTCTGGAAATCTTGAAAGTTCTTTGTTCTGAATATAGAGAATGGCTCTAATCCAAAATACCTGTACGTTTTCTCTCTTAAAGGGCATTGGTTAATGATAAGTGCTAAGCACCTTCTTTTAAAACATTGTCTTTGATGGAAAATGTACTGGATTTTCTATTCATGGCTGAGGTGAAAATGAATTATAGTAATTTCAGTATTGATTTCCTTTGGTGCTGAGGGTAAGTTTTGAGAAATTGTATATCTTATGATTTTTATTTGAAATGATGCCCAAGCATGAGATAGACTTGATTCCCCTCCGTAAGAAAAGTTTTTCTGCAGAATATTTCTTTATACTGTATAAAGATGTGTCACTGTGATTGGTTTGCTAAAGAGATGAATGGCCAATAGCTAGGCAGGAGAGAATAGGCAGTGTTTCCGGAGAGAGAGAGAACTCATGGGAGAAGAGAAGTAGGCAGACACCAGGAGATGCTGAAGAAGTCAGGCATATGGTAGAGTAGAGGAAATCAATCCACATGACAGAATGAAGATTCATAGAGACAGGTTAATTTGTTATGAGCTATTTTGGAAAAAAAAGTCTAAGCTAAAGTCAAGCTTTTATAATAAATAATAAATCTCTGTGTCATTTTTTGGGGTGGCAAAGCTTGCTACAAGTTTTTCTGTATCTCTTTCATAATATTATAATAGATTGTTGGAAAGGCAGGATGATCATTCCAATTGGATATGCTACTTCTAAAATCTGGACTGCCTCACAAATTATAAACTCAAAGCACAAAGGAAGTGATGTGATTACAACTTCTCCTGGAGGATATATGAAGTTGACTTACTTTGTTTATGTTGAATGTTAGCTACATATACAAAAGACCATTGCTTTTCCTGCTTGGCCAAATAGAACTTACTTTTATACTTAACTTATTCTACATTCTGGACCTATGAGGGCTTCTGGGAATCATGCAAAAGTAAGAATCACAGATATTTTTAGAAATCAGATGACACCTTTCAATCGTTTGAAAAGGACGTTAATAAAAAAGCTAGTCATTTCCCAAATGAGTCTCTATAATTTAGGTAATCTTGTGGTTGGAACTTGAGTGAAATGTTTTTGAAAAGGAGAAAATTCTTTAGGAAATACAACTCTATAAAGACTATTTTCAAAATCTAAAGATGTGTCTCCCAAGAACCTCATCCATGGACCCCCATCTTTCAGTTCATATTTTAGTTGTTATCATGGGAAGACGTCATGGGAAGTAGATTATGCACAATGATTATAAATTCTATCCTCTGGGTCAAATTGCCACCATCTTTATGAATTTAGCTATGCATTGTTTGGAAATCCATCACAGTCTGGTCTACAGAATGTGAGTGTTACTTCATATAAGGAGAGATTAGGAATGGTCGTTGGAGACCTTTTCTAAATATTCAGCCATTTATCTCCACCTTTTCTATATATTTATCTAATTGCTGGTATCCCCAGGGGTCTAGAGGAGTCCTAGATTTTATGAGGTGGAGAAGATGAGTGGAAACGGGGATGCCATCTGTGTTGCTGTGGGAAAAGTCATTATATATGCTAAGGAAAGATAATCCAGTGCTGCTACTACCATGGAGTCAAACATGTTACTCTCAGTAACTCTTGACCCATAATCTGCATGTGTAATGGTTTAAATAACAGTGGCCCTCATGTGCTCATACATATGAATGTTTATTAATCTGAGAGTGGCACAATTTGAGGATTGGAAGGGTGGCCTCGGTGGACTTAGTTTGCCCATGCTAGGTCCAGTTTGCTCTTTCTCTTGACCTGTGAAACAGGATGTAGCTCTCAGCAACTGCTTCAGTGTCAGGCAAGCTGTCATTTTCTCTGCCCCAATAATAATGGACTAAATCCCTGAAACAGTAAGCAAATCCCCAATTAAATGTTTTCTTTTATAAGAGTTGCCTTGGTCGTGGTGTCTCTTCACAGCAATAGAACAGTCACTAAGATAATAGATATGGCCAATGAAGTCATTGTATCCTCAGAATGAACTGGGGTAGAATACTATTTCAGTTTGTCATTAGGACTTTAGGTAGTTGTCCATATACTCCAAAGGGAAGGACTTTTAGTGACTCAACCCAGAAGGGTTTAGATTCTTTTGAATGACCATGACCTTCTTTCTCATTCCAGTGATAACATTTGAGATATCATCATTCCTTTATATATTTCCATAAAAATAGGGAAATAAACTGTTTTTTAACTTATTTATTACCTAATGTTTCTACTTAAAATGAAAAAAAAATAGTTCTCAGTTTGGTTAGCTGTCACACAGTTCTTCTATCAACACTGTTCACAGCAGCCATATCAAATTCCATGGCTAAGTGAAGAATTTTCATATGCCTAGTTTATGTGAGATCAATTATAGCAATGGGATAATTGGGGTCAAACGAATGGTACACTCTCAGATCTGGTTTTGATTATCAAATTTTCCGGAAAATATTTTTATGCTCAACTCTTGCCTGTAACTTTATCAGCGAGTGTTTGTCTAACCTCTAGCTCATGTACACAGTTTCAATTCCCCAACATATTCTTTGCTTGTACTTCATGGCTTGTAACCTCACACTAGAGTCTTGCTATTCCTTACCACACTATCTCAGGCAGCTCACATTCAAGAATTCCCTCTCCATAGGCACTTCAGTTATAAACTGAATTAAAGGATCCCTTGTAGATCTTCTGAAACCGAGGCAAATCTTGGCGTTTAAATTCCACTTTTATTTTTTAAGTAAAAATGACTTGTAATTACCACCAGCCTTCAAAGAGACCTTGTGGACAATTTTTTTTTACATTGTAAGCTGTTTATTATCACACCAAAGAGAAAAATATGTATTATTTAAGTGACACATTGTTTTTCTTAATAGTGAAGGGTGTAATAAATACATGGCGAACAATGGGGGCTGATGAGAAGCCAAGGACAATGGCCCTGGGTTTTGATCCTACTTCAAGTGTGGACAATTTTTTATACATTTGATTAGTTTGATTCCATCTATAACCAATGGATGATGACATTTGAATAGATGCTAATTGTAGGGTAGTTGATTGTTTAGAATGAGAATCATCTCCTTTACAAATACACATTTTCCTTGCAGTAGGATTCCCATTTCTGCCAGGAGTGCAGTTTTAAAGTTACTATTTTGTACTTGTGGAGCTAGATATTTTTTAAAGCTTCTTGTCGAGAGAATGTAATATTTTAAAATTACAACCCATAATGTTTACCACAACTTCCTCAAGTCATTTCTCTTCTGCAAAAGGAGGATATTTAAAATTGCAAGAATTGAAAACAATGTAAGTATAAGCATAGAAAATTACTAGTTGCAATTTGGGGAGATGTAAAGACATAAATTCTACCAAGTGGCAGATTTGGACAAATTTTTCTTTTGGAGGATTTTTTTCCTCATGGTAAAAAAATGTTTTGAAAAACAAGTCATTGATATTAGAACCTGTTATGAAGACAAGAAGATAATCACCTCATAAGAAGTACAGAGATAATTACACTATGTGTCCTAGAAAATACCATTGAAATGGGAAACAAAGCTTGACAAAGCACTAAAATGTTGTTTTGGGGACAGAAATATGGAAAAAGCACACTTCATGTCACAATTTTGTCCCATGTTATACTGCAGAGAAATGAATTTTAGTTTTGAAATGGCTTAGTTTTGTCCAAACCATTCATTAGATGTGTGACATTTAGTAAATGACTGAACTTCTCCGAGATGTTTAACTTTCTTCCACACAGATGTGAGTATATTTAGGTTTCTTTCAACCTTGGGTGGCTTTGGGGAGCCATGTTATGCTGACATTACTTGAAAACATTTTACAGATATCTTGATGTACTGGCTAGTTTTATGCCAATTTGACGTAAGCTAGAGTCAGCTGAGAGGAAGGAGACTCAGTTGAGAAAATGCCTTCATAATATCCAGCTGTGGGGTATTTTCTTAATAAGTGATTGATGGGGGTGGCACCATTCCTGAGCTAGGGGTATTCCTGGGTTCTATCAGAAAGCAGACTGAATAGGTCATGGGGAACAAGTCAGCAATCAGCACCACTCAATGGTTTCTGAATCAGCTCCTGCCTCCTGGTCCCACCCACCTCGCTTGAGTTCCTGTCCTTACTTCTGTTGATGATGAATTGTGATGTGAAAATGTCAGTCAAATAAACCCTTACCTCTCCAAAAAAAAAAAAAAGAAAGAAAATACCATGAACTAGGCAACTTAGGAAAACATGACCATCTTTACACTAAAGCTCTCTTTTTGTAAAATTACTAACTTAATGTCTTTGTAAAAAATAACTCCTTCTCTTCTTTCTAGTCAAATATGTGCTTTATATTTGTTGTGTATGTGCACATGTATGTGTTGTGTGTATTTATGCAAAAAAATTCTCCACTATGAGCTAAAATAAAATTTCCAGCAGTGCTTGTAAGGAGTATACTATGAGACGAACTTTCCTATCTTCTGAAAATCCTTAGGTAAATCTGCTAGTTCCAATCACAACAAACTTAGAAAGACTAACTCCTTAACTCCTTTACTTCCATAAACTATAGATAGTAAGTCTTTTACTAAGGTAATAGGAACTATGAGCTGGCACATTGATTTCAACTTGACACAAGCTAAAGTCATCTGAAAGGATGGAACTTCCGTTAAGAAAATACCTCCATAAGATCAGTATGTACCAAGCCTGTAGGGCATTTTCTTAACTAGTGATTTAACTAGCCCAGTCCCAATGTCAGTGGTAGCATCCTTGAATTGGTCATTCCTTAGATTCTTTTAGATGCAATCAAATAACATTATTTTTTTATTTCCTTCTTAATTTCTAAATATCTTTAAATAGATAACATAATCAAAAACAGTCTTAGACATGTATGGTGTAGCTCTTTTTGGATGCTTAGAATGTTAAGACAAATTTTAAAATTATCTTTTATCTGAAACATTTACCAAAAAGCCAAAAATCTGCCTCGTGGCATCCTATTGTGAGTTTATCTTTGTCCCCTCAGTTAACATAACTATTGTTATGTTTGGAATGAAGATCCCCCTATACAGTACCTGCATAGCTTTCTAATTCTAAGAGTTCTTGATATTTTCTAAGACAGATGGTCTCCAGATGGGATTAGACATTAAGCATAATTATAGTTATATGCTGTTTAAATAAATATAGGGTCGGGCGGTGGTGGCGCACGCCTTTAATCCTAGCACTCGGGAGGCAGAAGCAGGCGGATCTCTGTGAGTTCGAGACCAGCCTGGTCTACAGAGCTAGTTCCAGGACAGGCTCCAAAACCACAGAGAAACCCTGTCTCGAAAAACCAAAAAAATAAAATAAAAAAATAAATATAGGGTAACTTTGAATTGGAAGACAAGTTTCATTTAAAACAAAATATGTATTATCCAGGAGTCATAGAATGTGAAAAAATATCTGGACACTATATGCACTATGCCACAACAAAATGACAGGTAGGAGCACATTAATACAAATATTCAAGGAATATTACACAACTCAAATCAAGAGAGAATGAATATCAGTGAGGGTGAATTGGGCTCCTTTCTTGGGGATGTTTGTCACTGGAGAGACACATTTCTGTTTTACAGTTAGTAACTAAAGAAAACACACATCTTACTATGATGCTTAAGAATGCCCTTTATTGCAAATAATTGTAACATTCAAAGTTTAAGCAATTTCAAGACTGAAAAAGCTTGACATAAAGGCTTGGAGTACATTGACAATAATCCAAGAACTTTCTCTATGTCCGTTATAAAAAGAAACAATATTTTGTAGGAATAAGCACATTCATTTAAGTGTTATTAAAACTATGATGAATGCACTTGGCTAAGTTATAAATGATCTGGATAAAATGAGTTATTAGATTATAATAGAAGAATCTAGTGAGTTTTCATATTGAAAATGACATTTGTTTTTCTAATATCCACTGTTTCACATGTTTTCTCTTAGAAAACTACTATTACTTAAGCTAAATTTTTGCTACTACAATGGAAGGCCTGTTCTTAAGCTAACTTTTTCTAGTAGTACAGGGGGAAAAAAGTAAAATAAAGTATATTTTCAAGAAGCAAGCAGAATTTTTTATCTGCTTCTATCCAAAAAGCAATATTTAAAATTCATTGTGGGCATAATCCTGATGTAGATTCTCCAGTGGTGTGAGGTTCTGAGGAGAAAGAAATATCTTTTCATTATGCTTATTAATAGATCTGTAAGTGAAGTATTGTCACCTAGTTGAAGGTTTTGCTGCTTGCCAGCCAACATAGCAAAAATGAGAAACAAGAAATGCATGTTAATGTAATTGTTAAATGCTGCATTTAACTTTTGGGTATGAGATATCAAACTCTAAAGAAATACAAATAAAACAAGACACAGATTAAATCCTGAGAGAAATAGACAAGAGCAGTAAGGAATGAAGGCAGGATTCAGGAGGAATATTTCAGGCTTCAAAAAGTACAATTAAGGTTGAAAATGTAGATGACTTTTTTTTTCAAATGTAAAGAAACATGTTTCTTTCTCTCTACTCAATACTTTGGAAACGAATGTGAAATATGGAAGTGACATTTTTCAGAAGTACTGAGGGGAGCTGCTACATAGGCCGAAAACCAAATGGCCTGCTTTTACTCATTTATCCATCTTAAATGAGCGCTGCAGTGCCTCTGGGTCGGTGCTTGCTTTTAGAAAGTACAGAAAGGACTGACGTATTCCTGTCATAAGGGACAAAACTAACAAAAGAAAATGGTACCATCATTTCATCCCAGTGCAGCCTCTAGATAAAGAAAGAAGAGCATGCATTTACATGTGTAAATATCATTTGTCTATCTATCTATCATCTATCTATCTATCTATCTATCTATCTATCTATCTATCTATCTATCTATC
>JABTXL010006712.1:18937445-19001221 GCA_025134845.1 Neodon shergylaensis | reverse complement strand
ATCTATCTATCTATCTATCTATCTATCTATCTATCTATCTATCTATCATCTATCTCTCTATCATCTTTATATATATACATATATATATATGTACACACACGCACATGTGTGTGTGTAAACTTTTGTATAATGTGTTTATTTACACAGCAGTTGCCCAAACAATTCTCTTTGTTGTCCCAAATCCATGACAGGAACAATTTAAGGATGAAGAAGTTCACATGGTTTAAGGTTTAAGGAAGTGGTTCTCAACTTGTGGGTCACGACCCTTGTGGGGTTGAACAACCTTTTCATGGGTTCACCGATGACTGTCAGAAAACTCAGAGACTTACATTATGATTTATAAAGTAGAAAAAAATTACAGTTATGAACTAGCAACAAAACTAATTTTATAGTTGGAGGGGTGGGGGCCACCACAGCAAAGGTAACTGTCTTAAAGGGTCACAGCATTAGGAAGGTTGAGAAGCACTGGGCTAATAGGAGACAGTCGAAGCTGAAGAGGAAGGCATAGCAGTGAGATTCCCTGAGAGCAGCGATTGAGGGAACTGTTACCTCCCGGAGAATCAGAAATGTGAGAAATCCAGCTAGAATTGGCACTAAGCAACAAAGCATGAGATCAGCTCCCCAGCAACCCACTCCTCCAGCTGGGCCCAACTTCCCAGGGGTAAGCAATAAATGCTAGCTGGAGGCCGAGTATTTAAACACATGAGCCTAGGGTAAATATTTCACATCTGAAACCCAACGCTATCTATTCATATACTTGTATTATTGATCTTCAGCATAAATGTAAACTTTTATTTTAAGTAATAGTATTTGTTGGTATTTTCCCAATTTTTAATAGATGTGTTTTTTAATTATATTTTTGTGGAAAGTAGATTAGTGTAACTCTCCTTTGAAAATTGAAATACAAAGTTCTTAAGGCACAAGAAAGGTCTCAGGAAATATATTTTATATTACATTTAATTTCTAGATTCTAATTCAATATGCATGCTGAGTTTCAGAACATTTTTAGTGAATTTTTCTTTGATTAAAGCTATTAATTGGAATTGCATGTAGGAAATTATTTGTGCGTTGCATTTCACCTTTAGGGGGAACTTACTGAATACTATTTGAAATAAGAATAATTGAAGCAGCAAGCGTAAACAACCCACAGAGCACCGTAATATCAAACGGCACTTCATTAAGTCTTAACCCAATTACTTAGAATGTATTGGGCAGAGCATTTGCTACAAATCATTGCTAATGCAGGATATTAAATAACTCCAAAATTAGCTAGTACACTTCTATTAAACCGTCTTAGTGAACATTTAAGAGGGAAATACTCCAACATTTGTGTTTAGTTTCTTCCTTCTTTACTTTATCATTGTATTGTTGATTATCTTTGTTTGCTTTCTTTCATTGTTGATTATTTTTAAAACTAAGTTGAGTACTAGAGATTTGGTGATTACAAGATTTTTTTTTTTAATCTAGACAATTTGGGTTGCTTTGAGGTCCAGCACTAAGACTTTAGTGTTTGCAAGTCTTGGTTTTCATAGGCACTTTGTTAAGTGACCTTTTCTACGTCTCTGAATTCCTTCTACACTTTTAGGGGTCTGGTGATTGCTTGAGTATAGCACAGAATTTTATTTCATCTACAATGCTCAGTTTCTTAAGGAGGGCATATAATTACAAAAATTTCTTTTCAAATTATTAAAGATTTTTGGAATGTTAGTTTCACTTGTGTGGATAAAATGTGATCAGCCAGTATCCTGTCTGCAAGGTTCGCCTGTTGCTCCTGCTGCCACGCCTTCCACAATGTGATGGACTGTAACTCCTCTGAAGTTGTAAGCCAAGGCAAACTCTTCCCTAAGCTGCTTTTTTTTTTTGCCTGGGTATACTATCATACTGATAGAAAAGCAATTAAGGCACTTCTTACCAGGGATTTCAAATTAAACAATTTTCTAAGAAAATGCTTCAAAAAACGTAATACCTTTTTAAAGACTATAATCAAACATTTAGCTTTATAGCCAATGTATGGACAGAAATGTGTCGTAATTGTTTCGGATAATTTAAAATGTCTCTTAATAAGAAACTTAGGAACATCTAAATTGCCAAACAGAATGCCTTCTACCATGGAATGTTTAATGCTGATTACCAATACGATGCCTTTTAAAACACATTTTGATATTGATATTTTGTAGACCCATTTTATATCTCTAGGCTTCTCAAATCTTGAAATGTCAGTGCTGGCCATTATTCCTTTTCTCTTTGTATTATCATTTTCCTTACCTCTGTCTGCCAATGCTCTTACTTGATCCCAACAACCACATAGAAGTTAATATTCCTAATCCTATACTTGTAGATGGGAATATTTCCCTGACATTTGTATCTCCTTACATAATTTTCATCCTTATTTGCATTATTTCTTAACTTTAATATTTCAAGCCCGTTTTTAACTCCATCATCTAAAAGACACTTCTGTGCACTTGACTGAGAACTTTGGCCAAGTTTTCCTTGTACACGACTAGTAATTAAAACACCATTTAAAGAGATGCAAAGTGCAATTCATTTGTTTTTTTGCATCTCATTTGAAAATGCATTTCTCTCCATCTTCCTACCTGCTCACAGACTATTACCAATACATAAATCGGCATATTTAATTTTATTCCCACTCTGTTAGCCTCCTACTTCCTAAAAGTAACTGAATTTGGATGCATCTTGTTGACTTTTTTTTTATTTTTGCTATATAGAAACTTCTCCAAACCAAATAATGGTTTGTTTATTTGTTTGTTGCAAAAATATAAATTTTGGTATGTTTGATGGTTCCAATGAAAATATCCATATTGGTACAAAATCTTAAGTACTTGGCTCCCAGTTGGTGGAAATGTTTTCAAAGGATTAGGAGGTGTGGTTGTGTTGGAGGAGCTTTGTCACTTGGGAAGGCTTTGGGGTTACAAAAGACTCCTGGGAATCACAGTGATATTTCTGCTTGTTTTTGTTTTGTTCTCTCTTTCTCTCTCTCTCACTGCCACATGTTGGTGGGTCTCTCTCTCAGCTGTTTGCTCTGTCATCATAGACCCTACCCTCTGGAACCTGTAGTCAACTTAATTGTCTTCTTTTATAAGTTGGTCTTGGTGTTTTACAACAGTAGAAAAGTAACTAAGACAGTGTGATCTCTTGGCAGTATGTGTTAATGAATACTGATCCTGGTGTCCTTTCCTGCCTGTTTACCAATAATCTCATTTGACCACCTCTTATTACTTCAGATTCAGTGGAAGCGTCAAAGCCATCCAGAATTCTTCGCTCTGCAGTGTGTATTTGCCTCTCCTTTTTCTTCATCTTCTGCAGTGTTCGGGTCCAAATATTTCCACAGCACCGATTTTCCATTATCTCTGTTTTTATTCTTCTCTTCTGGCTTTGAGGTCATTGTCCTAGTAAGATTAGTGAACACAGAGCATTTTGGTCTTCACCATTTACTTACGAAAAAGGTCCTCTTACCATCACATTCTTTTCATAGTTGAATAAACAGAGAGACAAGAGTAGGCAACAAAAAGTGAACCAAAGTCACCCAGTGAATAAGTCCCAGAGACAGAATTAAAACAGAAGAAATCAGATCTTAAAGATCACACCTTTTACATTTATAGTGTTAGGAATATTTATTTTCCTAATGCTAGCTCTCTGGCCGATGCAAATTCCCAATCAAGCCAAATCAAAACTTGCCAAATTAAGAGATATCCAGGTTTAATGGTAGTTCTGTGCTCTCCAGTGGTCCCGAGGGGATACTGGGAAGCCGTGCAAACGCGACCACGTGTTCCTCTTTTGGGAGTTCACTTAAATATTCTTGGAGTGGTCCTGACCTTCCCTACAGGGAGGGGTCAGGACCTGGCCTGCTGGGATTTGGAGTCCAGAGTACTAACTCTCAGGGTCAGGGGGCTAGGATAGATGCAAGGGACTGGGGCCTAAGCTCCCAACTTAACATATAGCATTTTACATCATCAATCATCTATATACCATTTGGTATATAGTGTCCCACATGCAAAAGCTGGCTAAAAATGATTGTACTTGCAGTAGTGTCCTTTGTCTAAAACAACACCTAGGCAAAAATAGTATTTAACTAACGCAGTGTGTAGAAGTCAACCACACCAAACAGCACCCACCCCACAGAAACATTCATTCAGTAAATTGTGCAAGAACTCATTGTTTCCTATCTTCACTCTGCTGCTTCAATAAAAGGCTTTCATTGTTCTCGGGCCTCTTATTCCCTAAGAATACTATTTCCTTAACCTGAAATGCTCTTCAATAATTATGTCTCTGATTAGAAAATACCCAATACCTATTACATGTCTTTTTTTCACCTTAGAATGAACTAATAAGGTCATCATACTCTCACAGTAATCTGCTCCTGCACAAAATGAGAATTGTTCCAAGAAAGTCACTTCTTATTTTTGTACATTAGCTTTCCCACTTGGGGAATGAAGAAAGATTTAGAAGAGAAAATCTCGCCTAACACTTCAAAAAGCTTTGGGGACAGTGGGTAATGAAATAATGATTTCTAAAGCACCAGCAGATTTGAAGATAAAAGTTGCAGTGAGATGCAAAGATGATAAGAATTTCAGGCAAGCAGCTCATTTAATAGCCATTTACAAGAAGAGGTTTAATTCTAAGAAGTGCTTCGATTTAGCTCTTAAAGTCTAAGTGATTATTTTAAGACTAAAAAAAAACTGCAACTTGGATAGAAAACAAATAAATGGGTCATAAATATGTCACACTTACTAAAAATCAAATTCCACTTCTTAAATTTAAAAGTGTAGAAAGATTGGTTATTCTGTAAGGAAATAAACAAAAAATACGGCAAGAAAAGCAGAAGTAAGCATGTTCATAAAGACGGAGAGTGTAGTCACATAAAAATAGCATCATGAAACACATCTTGCCATCCAGATATTTCGACATAGCTTTTAGGAACTAAACAACATAGGAGTAGGAGATATTTGTTTCTATGGATAGGTACAAAGGGAATGAAAGTAAGACTTATAAAGAAAGTGAAAATACTATTATTTGCTTTTAATCATATTAGCAAAATATTCCGTCAGCTTATGTTTTACTTTTGAGTAGTCTGGGGTGGAATTTTAAGAACTATAGTATTTTTTCAGACAGTTCCTTAGTGAATTAGTCATATTTCTTAAATGATAGCATGCAAAATATAATCTCCCTATAAAACATTAGCATTCCCATTATCTGACTAAATAAACATCAGTTGTATTTTTCCAACTTATTCTATTTACTCATATTGTTTTATTTATAACTTTTTTGATATAAGATAATTTAAGACTCACAAAAGTATAAGATACAGGTAGAGATAGCTTCTATTCATCAGGAAACCATCTTTTACTCATAAGAGTTTTCATAATCTACTGTGTTGTCTGAACCAGAATATAAAACTAATGTATCAATATCTGCCTGTGTAATGGCAAATTGGTTTTTAGTATTTTAAGCTTGAAAATAATATAAAAACATTGTTTATGCATGTATATATTCTTGTCTTAGAAGCTTGCTTTTTTATTGTTCTACAAGAGCAGTGAACATTTTTAGCCCCACGAGCCCTCTCTCTAGCCCATTTCTTCAAACTCCTGATAAGCATTCTATTCTACTTACTGTCCCAAGGCTTATTATTCTTATAACTATTATCCATGCTATTTCTGGTCACAACCCAGACACCATTCTTACCATCCAACTCCTTCCTGAATATCCATCTGCCCTTTCTGGTAAGTTTATAGCCAGCATTATTTTCTGAGTAGCTCAGGATTTTTTATCCTGAGAACAATTCTACCTTGCTTGCTTACTATACAAATGAGCCACTTGTTTTTTATTATATAACAATGATGTGGTGCTAAAGTAAAAGCTAAATAAATGTAATTTTATATATTTTGTCATGTGTTTTAAATGCTATATATGTCATATTTCATAGAATAAATTAAAATGTAAAAATACAAATTTCTTCCTTCTTTCCTCTCTTTTTCTTTCCTACCCTTCATTTCTCTCCATCCCTCCCTTCCTTTCCACCTTCCTCTCTGCCACTGTCTTTGTGTTGTGGCAGCCCGCATTTATGTAAATACTAGGCAACTTTATCACCCTGCCACTGAGCTACATTCCTAGTTCTTAGGCATCATTTACAAATCCCACTGCTATATTTCCATAAGCGCACCACAAATTTTGTATACTGCAAGACCTAAAAGTGTTTTGCATGAAGATCTTCCTTCAGCATTGACTGTAAATAGAACAAACATGGGAGGACAAATGTCAAATAGATATTTAAATAATAATATCTTAAGCAGCCCACATTTATTTAGAAAATATTTCTCATTGATATAGATTTGAGAGTAAAAAAAGAAAAGGGTAGAAAGTCAACATGAGTTGTATTTAAATCATCAGAAAATAAATTTTAAAATAATACCAATGTTCTAAAGAAAGTTAAAATCCAAATGAATGACCCCTGAAACTAATGCACAAATTGAGAAATGTAAGAACTCTTGGGGCATTTTCCCTAAGAATGTTGCTATGCATGTAACTTCAGTGACTACTCAAATGCCCCTGAAGAGGTCACCTATAAGGTGCCTTGTACACAGCCCCATTGAAATCAGTCTACTAACTCCCAGTCAGGGTGTCCAACTGGTGAAAAGTAGTGCCCTGACCCTTCCAGGAAAATGTTTGCAGAAGATGAATCTTCTTTAGTGGTTCACTATCCACAAAATGTATCAAGAAAATTGCTTTACTGAACACTGCATTGTTCCTACTCACAATATTGCCAGGACAGAAAGTGTATCATTTGAAGTCATTACATTACAGCAATAGTGAACATCCCTTTGAACCTGGCATAACAATGTAACCCTTACATTAACAATCAAACTCTTGCAATAACTGGGGTTATTCCTTTATTATAGTAAAGATTGGAATAGGAATATATGCGTGTGCATGTTATTTCCAAGAAATAAACTTAAAGGTGTATAAAGCTACCATTTGATGAAAAGAAAAGCATCTATGGTGAGAGATGAGAGCCGCACATATTTGTGGGTATAAGAATACACTTTAGGAGGTAGTTAGCTAGTCTAATTGGTAAAGTTCATCTCTAAAATCCATGGCTTGACTCGCCCCAAGTAGTTGATTAGGTTTCTAGAATGAGGAATGATTTTCCTAGATAGAAAAGTCTGTTGTGAGACTATGTCTGCTAGAAATGGCTGCTTAAATAGGACATCAAGAATTACATATCAACAGACACACTAATGCATCAGGCAGAAATCTCAGGGGAGACCAGCCCTGTGACAAAGAACTAGAGGCACTGATGGTTACTGAGAGAAAATTAGCATCTCTCAGGGATGACTCCCCTCACTGATTAGCCAATGCAAATTAGTCAGCTCTGAGATCAAATAACACACACAAATAACAAAAAAGGATTTTCTAGGCTCTCTCTCTCTCTCTCTCTCTCTCTCTATATATATATATATATATATATATAATATATATATATATATATATATATACTAGGCAACTTTATCACCCTGCCATATATATATATATAACCTTGGACGTCCCTTTTTGTGTAAGTTCATACATACAAACACAAACACATAATCAAATCAAAAGAAGTCATAGATTTATCAATTTAAGTCAGTGAAAGGGACATGGGAGGTGTTAGAAGAAGGAAAGTGAGGAGGAAATAATGTAAGTATATTGTACATTAAAACTATATAAAATATTTTTTAAACATTGGGGAGAAAAGGGTTTATTTGCCGTACATGTTCTATTCACAGTCCATCAATGAAAGAAGTCAATGCAGAAACCCAAGTAGAGAAGGAGCCAGGAGGAAGGCAGAGACTGAAGCAAAGGATGTAGGGTAATGCTGCCTACTGGCTTGCTCTCCATGGCTTACTCAATAACTCTTTGTAAACAACCTAGGACCACCTGCCCAGCATGGTACTGCCCATCCTAGGTTGATCCCTTTCACATCCACCATCAAACAAGAAAATGCCAAATACACATGTCCATAGGCCAATCTGATGACCTCAGCTGGGGCTCCCCGTTCCTCAATGACTCTACCTTATGACACATCAACAGAAAAGCAGCCAGAACACACAAGCACACACACACACAGAGAAACAAAAACATGTGACAATATGTGTATACCTATGCATATGCATATGTGATTTTCCCACAGATTGTAGACATATTAAATAAATATTGAAAAAACCTAAAAACATGAAACCAGAAGTGTTTGTTTGCATTATTTGACTTCTATCATATTAATTATTACTCTGTGTCATTGGTTGTTTTTTAGTCTTTGACTCTTTTGGGGACCCACTACCCAGCTCCAAAATAAATACATGAAGGCTTAACTTTACTTATAAACAGCCAGCCTTAGCTTGGATTATTTCTAGCCAGTTTTTATTAATTTATATTATCCCATATTTCTTTGCCTCTGGGCTTTTATCTTTATCATATGTATCTTTCTTTACTTCTTACTCCATGTCCTGCTGTGTAGCTGAGGGCCAGACCCCTGGAAACCTTCTGCTTATGTTGCTATTAGATCTTCCCCTCCCAGATGTCTCCTATTTATTCTTTCTGCCTGGCAGGCCCACCTATCCTTTTTCTTGCCTTGTTTTTGTTGTTGTTCAGCTCCTTATTAGACCAATCGGGTGTTTTAGACAGGCAGAGTAACAAAGCTTCACAGACTCAACACATCTTTGCATCATTAACCAAATATTCCACATCATAAATGTGACATATCTTCACCTAATATCCAGCAACTGTGTATGTGCAGGCATATATCCCAGGCCCACAAGTGGAGGTGTTGCATAACAATTTCCTCGACCTTGAAATATTTCATTCTGCAGCGAAACTCTCTAAGACAGGAAGTAACCAGCTTAAAATAGCTTCGGGTAGTCCCTGACACTGAAGAGATTTACTGGGTTCCTCCCTCCCCAAGAGTAAACAGTAAAGACTGCCAGACTGCTGACAATCACTCTCAGATAAGCCAAGCTACAAAAAGCACTCTAAGACAATCCTAGCATACAGGAAGAAGCAGATACTAACCAAGCAGCCTTGAAGTAACAGATACCAACTGAACTGTCTAGGTCCAAAACAGTTTCTTTATTCATTATTGATAATCACAGCATACAGAGGGAAATCCCACATCAACGGCTGTGTTAGAAGAGGGGAATGCCACTGGCGTTAGGCTTTCAGATTTCAAGAGACTCAACAATTCATTCCCAGGGTTTCTCTTGCCCTGTTTTCAGATCAAAGTGTGAACTCTCAGCTGTTCCTTCAATCATTCCTTCACGCTAGCAATGTGGACTATAATCCTCGGAAACTAATCACAACGAGATGTTTTTTGCTTATAAGTTGATTTAGTCATGGTGTTTTGTCCTAGCAGTAGAATGGTAAATAATTCAAGTCTCAGAAACCTGTAATTGAATTTTTCTTTAAATAGCACTCATTCCTTTCATATACATGGATGTTGTCGAACCATCTCCACTCTACAAGTCACGGCTTTGTTAGCAATTATTTCACTAGTGAGTAAATGGAATAGCTGAAAAGTCACATGGTATAGAGGAGTTCCTGGCAAGACCTACCCTGTATAATTATTTGGGCATTTCTAAAGTATTTCAAAAAAGTCAGAATTTTCTGGAATGGTCCTTAGGCACCACCTAGTTTTTGAGTTCCAGATAGATGCCAGGTTCCTACATAGATTACTGCGACACTCTCTCGTTAGATCAGTAGTGGTACTACAGTTTTATTGGCGTCCTCATAAGGTGCTTTTCCCTTAAAGTGTGAACGAGTCCCCACAGGTGGTCTTCTCACCTCTCCTCTGCTGTTTTCTAGGTATGGTTCACACCTGTAATCCTGGAACTTGTGAATCTGAGACAGGAAGATTTTCCACTGGTTAAAAGTAGTCTGGAAGACACAGTGAGTTTTAGGTATGTGCCTTGCCTTATAGAGTGAGACCCTGCACACAGCAGCAACAAAAGGAACCAGACCCCAACAACAAAACATAGAGAAAAACAAGGGAAAGCTATTTTTCCCTTAATTTTATTTTATTTTGTTTTCTGAATCAAAGTCTTATTTCGCTCAAATTGACCCCCAACTCACTATGTAGCTGAAGATGGTGTTCAATTCCAGAGCTTTGTTCAGCTCTTCCTGGTTTGGTTGTCCATTCCATTTGTGTTAAGAAAAGCATTCCTAAATAATGTTCAGTTACCACATTATGACATGTTTTAACCCCCTGTCAAATCATGAAATGGAGCATCAAGTTAGCCAGCTAAGGCCACGGCTCTTAATAACACTGTTTCTGCTTTAGTTCACTTTGCCAGTGGCACGTGTATATATTCTTACCTCCAAAATCAGCAGAAACATCTGTCTTCCTAATCAGTATTTTAAACTAAATAGAAAAATCAAGAACTTGTTTGATCACTTTGTGCCTTAAAGAGAGATAGGGTAAAGGTGAATCAAACTATTAAGGTTGTGGCATTACTAAGTTGTGTAAAAAACATAAAACTATATCTAGTGAGGCTAGGAGTAGTATAAGAGACTAAAGTGTTTCATGCATATCGTGTAGGCATGTGGTGATAATGGGTGGTGCTGGATCCTCCTCTCGACTCTTCATAACCATTATCTGAAACTGGAGGTCATTAATTTCACATTCAAGGATCACATAGGATATTTAAGAACCTTGTAAGTTTGATATTCTGTGAAAGGGACAAACATCATTCCCATGTTTGGATGTACTGTATTCACTTAAAATGAAATAACAAATTACATTTGGAAAGGTCTATGTTTTTGCCCTTCTTCTTTAAGAACATGGGTCCAGAAATGAAGTCTTAAGCTTGAATGTCTATATAATTGGTCTTCTTTCACTCATGGTCTATAGAAGAAAACATGAAGTTATGAATTTCTATTATGTATGATTACATTTCTCAAGAAGCTTCTTATATTATCAGTCTCTTGATTTGTAAGCATAGTACCAATAAAGAAGTCATTTCACTGCATTAAATAATAATATTGCTTGCTCTATTATACTATTTTATATTTTTGGCTCCTAATATATAGCAGGTTTGTTTTTATTTTCTTTCAGTCATGTATCATGCTTAATCACACATCTCACTGAACTATCATTTCTACAACAGAGAAGTCAATCACTATATAAATCATTAATTTGTATTTTTATTATATTAATTTTCTATGTAGATTAAACATGAAGCTACTGAAATGAGCTTTAAACAACATAATGAATCGGGACAAATGGAATCTCTTAATTTTAACAATGTAAATCATGTTGTTGGATGAAGGTTCTATGTTGATATTTAAGATAATGATCAGTCTGACTATAGGGCAAGGTCAGTTCCAGCACCTTCTCCTCTACTGTTTAGGGTCTTAATTGGAATCACCCTTGTGGATTCCTGGGAATTTTTCTAGAGCCAGGTTTCTTGCTGACCCCATAATGGCTCCCTCAATCAAGATCATTTAAAATTTTTTATCAATAAAGAGAAGAAAAACACTAACTGATATTATTGTTAATTTTTGTTTTCACTTGATTGAGATAAAATGACTAGGAAATTGGTAAAGCACAACTCTGGGTGTATTTATTGTGATCCTTTCAGACAAAATTAACTAAAGAGGAAGATTCCCACTAATCACAAATGTGAGTTGCAACCCATAGTCTGAAATGGAACTGAGGAAGAAAAGGAGAAAGTTAGCTAGTGTTCAGATATTCTTTCTTTCTCTGCTCCCTGGCTGCCAAGTAGTAAGCTCCTCTGAAACACCATACCCCTCTTTAAAAACCTGTAATTGATAAAACCTTGCTAGTCATGAGCAAAAGCAACCACTTCTACCTCTAAGCTATTATACCAAATATTTGGTAATAGCAACACAATAAAACTAGCATATATAGCATCACTAAAAATATAAATTGCGTAGTGTCTTTGTAAAAAAAAATATTCAGGGACCAAATCTACAGAGACCAAATGAGAAAAAAATGCATGATCAAGAGAAGTATTGAAAAAATATTTTTTAAGAATGAAATGTTGCAATGAATTAATGAACAGAATTATAGGGAAGAGTCCTAGAACATTTTTTTCAGGATTGCATGGAAAGAGACTTATTAGAAGCTAGGTCATTAGAAATACATGAGAAATTGTACAGGTGGAAACTTGGGCTACACAGTAACCATGATGAGAATATAAATGTGGGACATGAGCCAGTAATTCCGGGGTGGTCTCTAGATAATTTCTGATCATCAAGCAGGAGAATTCCCTCTCACTCCTACAGTTAGATTACTAATTTAGACTTAAGGAAACCCAACAAGAAGATAGAAAGAGTTCTCAAGTAGAATGGTAGGAGATAATTAAAAATCCCCAACACTGGAAAGAAATCAACAACAAGAAAGAAGTTACTAACTGGAACAAAATAACTAATACACAGTGGGAAAAAGAATATTAGGGAAAACAGATACACTGAATATAAAAGTCCAGTTTCCTTTTTTTTTTTGAAAATTTTTTTAATTTTTATTTATTTATTAAAGATTTCTGTCTCTTCCCCGCCACAGCCTCCCATTTCCCTCCCCCCCAATCAAGTCCCCCTCCCTCGTCAGCCCAAAGAGCAATCAGGGTTCCCTGCCCTGTGGGAAGTCCAAGGACCACCCACCTCCTTAAAAGTCCAGTTTCTTTTAGCTGAAATTTTGAAAAGGAAACCAAAATTAGTTAAGGACAGAATGCACGAAAGAACAGTATAAGGAAATGCAAACATGGAAGGGCTTGAGTTCAGCCTATCAGTCTGCTCTACTTTTTTTTAATTAAAAAGATGGTTTGACATTTTCAGAAAAAAAAATCTATTTTTTATTAATTTATTAAATAAAAGATTTTAATACATATGACTGTATAATTGATAGTAAAAATAGCATTCTTATTTACCTTCAATTGCCAGTGTACTCATTGTCTCAGAGAACAAAGTTGTGGAATAATTTATTCTATTTAGTCAACGTAGAGGTTGTCATCAATTTTCTTCATATATTACAAGTTCAAAAATCCAAAATAATAAAAAAATGTAGAATGATTGGCATTACATCAAACAAATATGCAGAATACTCTAAATGTGAACATTTATAGCCTTAGAAAAGTTGAGGCTTGCCCCTTTTCCTGGTAAAAGTCTCCATTGCTATGTTGAAAAAACATGATTAAAAACAACATAGAAGGAAAGGATGAATTTGACGTATACTCCACATCAGTGTTCATCGTTGAAGTAAGTCAGGACAGGAATCTGGAGGCAATAAGTGACATAGAGGTTATGGAGGAATGCTATTTACTGAATAGTTCTTCACAGCTTGCTCAGTCTGCCTTCTCAGAATCCGAGACCACTAACCTAAGAGTGACTCTCTTCTATCAATCACTGATTAAGAAAATGTCCTACAAGTCTGCCTATAGCCTGATAATTATGGAGGCATCATCTCCATTGAGGCTTCCTCCTTTCAGTTGACTCTAGCTTGTGATCAGCTGACACACTAGCAAGTATACTCATCCTCATATTTTCTTTTCTTCCATATAAGGCAACATTTTATCATCACAACATTAACAAATTACCATTTGGGCATAGGAAGCATTTTCTGTGACTCTTAAATTTGTTTTAAATATATATGAATAATAAACCTCAGGTTTGCTTTCCCTATCAAAGCAATAAATAATTCCTCACGTTTTCCTCCCAAATAACTGGAGTTATGCTTATTTCATGAACATGGTTGCAGCTACTCCATATGGCAGATGAGCTTCATCTCTGTATTCATGTGATAACTAGAAATGTCTTTTCTAAGACTGCAAACTAGCATTTACAGCACAATCAAGATTTATTAAAATGACTCTGTAGAGCAACACTGCACAAAATTTATGAGCTGTAAAACCACTATAAAGGTCACTTGAGATGCAAAAGTTTAATTTGGAATATCATGTTAGGATACAGAATTGCTTCACTTAATGCTTGTTAAAATAAATGGTTTAAGGATATTTGTCTCAGTCTGCAAAGTTTATGAACTTCAACAAAATAATTCTACATTATCTAATATTTTACAAAGCTTTGATACCTTTTTATGGTTATTCAGCAATCTGTACCTTGTCTCAGGCTTAAAATAACAAATAAAATAGATACAAAGTTGATATTGATTTCAAAATGCATTTTTGTTTGATAAGAGGAATTTTACATCATTACCTGTGTGTAACTGTCAACATCTACTATTTCACATTATCTCCCATTCTTTCGTCTTCTCATAACAAGAAATAAAGAAACAGAGAGCTTTAAAAAGGGCATAATGGAAGTGTAAAAGATATTAACTATTTCTAACAGGAGCATCTGCTTATGGAGAGTTTTTGTAAAAAATATAGGATGTAGAACCTGTCTATCTCTAATAATGTGACTTTGATTATTAGATCTTTATCTTGACCAGGCCACAACAATAGTATTGTTTTTCTATAAAGATAGCCAAAAAATAGACTTATTGAACCTCAAATACTTACATAATTGTCTAATCTTAAACAACTTTGTTAGGGAAGAAGTATTATGCTTATTTCACAAATTAGGAAAATAAAACTTTAATTCTCTTCTTGCTTAACTTTTCCATTAAATAAAATAGCTGAGTTTAGAAAGTCTGCATGAATCTCAAGAGATAGCTCAAAAAATAAAATTATTCAGCCAAGTCTGATACACTTAATTTGATCTCAGGGACTTACACGATGGAAGATCAAACCAACTCCCATAAGTGAGATCCACACACACACACTGTAACAGATTGCACACACACACACACACACACACAAATAAAATTTGAAAGAACCTCAGTATATCATGCTCAGACATGTTCTCTTGTCCTGTCTCTGCTATTTCAAATTGTATAGCCCTGTAAAAACATTTGTCAGTGCCCCAAAACACTGATAATCCTTGAATGCCAACTTACGTATAATTTAATTGATATTGTTGTTTTAGTCACCTATTATCATGGGTTTCTAGAGATAAGACAAACTTAGAAGAGTAAGTTCTGAGAGAACCAGTTTTGAAGAATCAGGGATTGCTGCCTATTATGAAGAAAAGCATCTTTAAAACTTTGTTATGAATTTGTGCCCAAATATGGCAACAGTGTCTGGGTAAGACATAGCATGAAGAAATAACAGAGGAGAATGAAACTGTGCTTAGAAATGAATTAAGCTTGCCACCAATTTTATTAAAAATAAAATCATTTAATTATGAAAACTAATATCTTTTCATAGCGACAGCCTTCCATACTTATGGAGTGTACTAAATGCCCTTTGATTTTATTTCATCATCTGAAACATGCATGTTCTCTCGGTGCTCTCTATGTGTTTAATTCTTGAAAAGGAGCTTCAAATAAATATGATTTTATAATTTTTAACAAGAGGAAAAATACTTAGAAAAAGGGCAATGAGAAGATTAGAGGACATAACAATCTGAATACTATTTCAGAAAAAAAATCTGCAGAAGACTGAAAGAGTGAGCAAATGCTTTCTTCTGTAGCAGGGGGGTAGACAGAGCTGTCTCTGAGAAAGGATAGCTTGATGAGGTCATCTGCTCTGCAGATAGCTCGGATGTAGTTTATCAGCATCTGAGACTTGGCAAATCAGCAAACACAGAACAAAAGAAACCAGCAGGAACTGCAGACAACCCAAGCAAAAAGGAAGAGGAATATCGAGAGTCAGGAAATGTTTTAAGATCAGTATGTGAGGGATTTATATTTTTAAAACCTATATCCAAGTTGTAATGTCTGTTTGATTTACACCAAAGAGAAAATGAAAACAAAGTGGTTTATATAAGTAATCAGAGATACTGTACAATTAAACTTCCAAGTCTACACGTTAAATGTGTCTTTAAGGTCCAGACCCAAAACAAACAAAGAAAAAGTTTTGTTAATAATCATAAATGTTGAAATGTTTGTGATGAATTGAAGTTATCCAACCTTATGAGGGTGATGTGGGTGGGTGGCACAAAGTGGAATGTGATATAGATTAGCATTGCAATTCTCAGGGATCAGTATTTGGATTTTAGACAAATATTGGAACGCAGCCATAACTGCTATGTGGGGAAATTACTTACCTATACCATCTCTATTTTTATGTAAATATGTAATCTATATTTATCTCTACTATCTTTCATTTTATTCTATCTATTTATCTATCTATCCATCTGTCTATCTATCTATCATCTATTTATTTTTATTCATGTGTGTGCATGCATATTTCTGTGCAAAGGAGTACATATGAAAGTTAGGGAATAAATGATGAGAACTGGCTCTTTTTTCCACATTGTGAGTTCAGGGGGTTCAACTCAGATCATCAGGCTTGGCATTTTACCTGTCGAGCCCTTTCAATGGTCCTTTATCATCTTTTATTTTTTTTCTTATTTATTTATTAAAGATTTCTGTCTCTTCCCCACCGCCGCCTCCCCTTGCCCTCCCCCTCCCCCAATCGGGTCCCCCTCCCTCATCAGCCCAAAGAGCAATCAGGGTTCCCTGCCCTGTGGGAAGTCCAAGGACCACCCACCTCCTTCCAGGTCTAGTAAGGTGAGCATCCAAACACTTACAAAGGTATCATGCAAATATTCTTAAGTATATTAAGGCTAAAATACATTTAAATGTATTTTATACTTTGTATATCAGCATAGGGTATTATTTACATGAATTATTGAGACAAGTAGACTGCCTAAAGAAGAAAGCCCAACAAAAGAAGTATGCTTAAGATGAAATCAGTCTTGACTAGAGTGAGTAATACAGGAGTTTGACATCTAGGAAATACAAATTCATGCTTGTTACCTTACCTCAGTGACTCTGGGTGGACTGACAGCAGGAAAACCAGAACAAGACCAAACTAGGCCCGCTGAATGTCAGTGATGGTTGTATGGCTGGGGTGGACTGTGCAGCCACTGACAGTGGGACCAGCATTTATCCCTTGATCAGGCTAGGTGTAGTGGGGAGGGCCTTGATCCTGGCCCTAAGCAATATGGTAGACTTTGTTGACTCCCCAAGGAAAACCTTAGCCTCTCTGAGGAGTGGATGGGGCATGGAATGGGCGGGGGAGGTGAGGTGGAGGAAGCAGTAGAAGTGGAGAGAGTGGGAACTGGGATTGGTATGTAAAATGAAATGATTGTTTTATAAAAAATAAATTATAAAATGATTGTGATACAAAAATATGTTGAGAGTATATTAATATTTTGTTTGGTTAATATTAATAAGAAGGCAAGAAACAGAAGAATCATTGCCAAATTCCTTTTATGAAGCTACAGTTACTCTGATACCAAAACCGCACAAAGACTCAACCAAGAAAGAGAATTATAGGCCAATCTCACTCATGAACATCGATGCAAAAATCCTCAACAAAATACTGGCAAACCGAATCCAAGAACACATTAGAAAAATTATCCATTATGATCAAGTAGGCTTCATCCCAGAGATGCAGGGCTGGTTCAACATACGAAAATCTATCAATGTAATCCATCATATAAATAAACTGAAAGAAAAAAAATATGATTGTTTCATTAGATGCTGAAAAGCATTTGACAAAATTCAACATCCCTTTATGATAAAAGTCTTGGAGAGATTAGGGATACAAGGGTCATACCTAAATATAATAAAAGCTATTTACAGCAAGCCGACAGCTAACATCAAATTAAACGGAGAGAAACTCAAAGCCATCCCACTAAAATCAGGAACACGACAAGGCTCTCCACTCTCTCCATACCTCTTCAATATTGTGCTTGAAGTTTTAGCAATAGCAATAAGACAACAAAAGGGGATCAAAGGGATTCGAATTGGAAAGGAAGAAGTTAAACTTTCCTTATTTGCAGATGATATGATAGTATACATAAGCGACCCCCAAAACTCCACCAAAGAACTCCTACAGCTGATAAACACCTTTAGTAATGTGGCAGGATACAAGATCAACTCCAAAAAATCAGTCGCCCTCTTATACACAAATGACATGGAAGCTGAGAGGGAAATCAGAGAATCATCACCTTTCACGATAGCCACAAACAGCATAAAATATCTTGGGGTAACTCTAACCAAGGAAGTGAAAGATCTATTTGACAAGAACTTTAAGTCATTGAAGAAAGAAATTAAAGAGGATACCAGAAAATGGAAGGATCTCCCTTGCTCTTGGATTGGGAGGATCAACATAGTAAAAATGGCAATTCTACCAAAGGCTATTTATAGATTCAATGCAATCCCCATCAAGGTCCCATCAAAATTCTTCACAGATCTTGAGAGGACAATAATCAACTTCATATGGAAAAACAAAAAACCCAGGATAGCCAAAACAATCCTATACAATAAAGGATCTTCTGGAGGCATTACAATCCCTGACTTCAAACTCTATTACAGGGCTACAGTAATGAAAACAGTGTGGTACTGGCATAAAAACAGAGAAGTCGACCAATGGAATCGTATAGAAGACCCGGTTTTTAGCCCACAAACCTATGAACACCTCATTTTCGATAAAGGAGCTAAAAGTATACAATGGAATAAAGAAAGCATCTTCAACAAATGGTGCTGGCACAACTGGATGTCAACCTGTAGAAAAATGAAAATAGACCCATATCTATCACCAAGCACAAAACTCAAGTCCAAATGGATCAAAGACCTCAATATCAGTCCGAACACACTGAACCTGATAGAAGAGAAAGTGGGAAGTACCCTACAACAGATGGGCACAGGAGATCACTTCCTAAGTATAACCCCAGCAGCACAGACATTAAGGGCAACATTAAATAAATGGGACCTACTGAAACTGAGAAGCTTCTGTAAAGCAAAGGACACTGTCACTAAGACAAAAAGGCAACCTACTGACTGGGAGAAGATCTTCACAAACCCTGCAACAGACAAAGGTCTGATCTCCAAAATATATAAAGTACTCAAGAAACTAGACTTTAAAATGCTAATCAACCCAATTAAAAAATGGGGCACTGAACTGAACAGAGAATTCTTAACAGAAGAAGTTCAAATGGCCTAAAGATACTTAAGGTCATGATCAACCTCCTTAGTGATCAGGGAAATGCAAATCAAACAACTTTGAGATATCATCTTACACCTGTCAGAATGGCTAAAATCAAAAACACCAATGATAGCATTTGCTGGAGAGGTTGTGGAGAAAGGGGTACCCTCATCCATTGCTGGTGGGAATGCAAACTTGTGCAACCACTTTGGAAATCAGTGTGGCGGTTTCTCACGAAATTTGGGATCAACCTAACCCTGGACCCAGCAATACCACTCTTGGGAATATACCCAAGAGATGCCCTATCATATGACAAAAGCATATGTTCCACTATGTTCATAGCAGCATTATTTGTAATAGCCAGAACCTGGAAACAACCTAGATGTCCTTCAATGGAAGAATGGATGAAGAAAGTGTGGAATATATACACATTAGAGTACTACTCTGCCATAAAAAACAATGACTTCTCGAATTTTGCATGTAAATGGATGGAAATAGAAAACACTATCCTGAGTGAGGTAACCCAGACCCAAAAAGAGGATCATGGGATGGACTCACTCATAATTGGTTTCTAGCCATAAATATAGGTCACTGAGTCTATAATTTGTGATCCTAAAGAAACTAAATAAGAAGGTGAACCAAAAGAAAAACATATAGTTATTATCCCTACTATGGGAAATAGACAAGATTGCTGGGCAAAAAATTGGGACCTTGGGGGTGGGGTGGGATAGGGGTAAGGGGAGAGGGGGAAAGAAAAGTGAGAAGGGGAGGATGGGGGGAACTTGGGGAAACGGGATGATTGGGGATAAAACAAGGTTGGATAGAGGAGCAGGGAATCACATAACTTAATTAAGGGAACCACCTTAGGGTTGGTAAGAGACATGAACCTAGAGTGGCGCCCAGGTGTCCAGGGCAATGTCCCAAGTTAGTTACTTGGGCAGCTGAGGATAGGAAACCTGAAATGACCCTATCCTATAGTCATACTGATGAATATCTTGCATATCACCATAGAACCTTCATCTAGCGATGGATGGAGATAGAGACAGAGACCCACACTGGAGCATCGGACTAAGCTCCCAAAGTCCCAATGTGAAGCAGAAAAGAAGGAGAACATGAGCATGGAAGTCAGTACCACGAGGGGTGCACCCATCCACCGAGACAGTGGGGCTGATCTATTGGGAGCTAACCAAGGCCAGCTGGACTGTGACTGAAAAAGCATGGGATAAAACCTGACTCTCCGAACATGGTTGACAATAAGGGCTGATGAGAAGCCAAGGACAATGGCATGGGGTTTTGTTCCTACTTCATGTTCTGGCTTTGTGGGAGCCTAGCCAGTTTGGATGTTCACCTTCCTAGACCTGGATGGAGGGGAGAGGACCCTGGACTTTCCACAGGGCAGGGAACCCTGACTGCTCTTTATACTGGAGAGGGAGGGGGAGAGGAGTGGGGGGAAGGGGGGAGGAGCAGGAGGAGGGGGAGGGAAGTGGGAGGCTGGGAGGAAGCTGGGATTTTTTTTTTCAATAAAAAAAAGGCAAAAAAAAAAGAAGGCAGACATCTGAACAATGAAATGCCTTAAACATTTAGTTTTACTTTAATAAAATAAAAAGTAAAATAAAGTCTTTAAAAGTACTCAATAATCATAAAATATTAGTACAAGCATTGATCATAAAGTCATTTTCTTTTACATAATAACATTGAGGTAAGCTAAGTTATGAAATGTCATTTTTAACCATACTTTTTCCAAAAGAATTTAGTCAGGAGTATGTAAATTGATGATTAGTGCTTCCACATATTTTAGTTATATGGAATTATGACTTGTTAAACACTAAAACACTTCAAATTCTTTTTTAAAAAATGTTGATAACATATTGCCCTGCCACTGGGAATGCAAATGGTTTTGCACAAAGGAATCAATTCTAACACATTTTCACAGTCATATGAAAATCAACGCATTTTCCTTTTCCCCTTGAGTTGTCCCTCAACGACACAGCTGGATTGCAGAGGAAATCATTTCTTGATTTTTTTTTTGCTCTGGTGAGTTCTTTGCTAACAATGATTGAACACATGATCATACAACCTGATGCACTGGTCCATGCTTTGCCAAAATACGTCTTTCCATAGCCTCAGTCCTTGTTGTGAAGGGCATAAAAATGAACTCTCATTACAGTGTAATGGTTTCATTTTACAGCCCCTGGATGCTGTCAGTAACCAAGGAGACTCTTACAAAGAGAATTATTACTCACTATTAGACCTACTAATAGATACGTCGTTCCAAAACATTTGTCTGATGACTATAAGAATGATAAAATTTTACTTAATTATAAGGCACAATGTGTACGTTTCTAATTGATTTAAGGAAAACATTCATTTAGCAATACCTGAAAGTATATTTTGATGAGAATGTTTTATGCTTATTAAACTGAACCAGAAAGTAAATTGTTCAAGTCTGTCATTTGACATGTTTTCCCAATAATCATTTCTAATTGGAAAGATTACAGTTTGAAGAAATATAATTGAAAAATTGTATTGACTTCAGTAATGCTGACAACCATTTAGTTTTCAGTGCAGATATGATTAAGTTTTCAGTATCTATTATAATAAACAATAGGGGAGTTTATATATTTTATATTTCCTTCTCCATAATTAGCTATAGTTTAGGTTTAAATAGTGAAATAAGAAATATGTGATTTCAATTCCTCATCATGATCAGACTTTCTAATGGAAAATATGTTGCTTCTCTTGTGTATTAATTATGAGTCTTTAAATGAAGAGATCATATAGAATTAATATACACATTAAAGGGGGATTTATTAGACTGGCTATACAATGTCGACAAATGCTGTCTCACACTGAAGAGGCTGAAAATCTGGTAACTGTTAAGTCTGTAATGCTGGATATCTCAACAGTTTCAGCCTAGTGTTGTAATCTTCAAGGATTCCTGGAAGGCTGCTCATCATCAATGCACATTGGAGCTGATATACAATGAGTAGCTGCAATGCTATGAAGACAAAAGAGTTACCGATTCATTTCAACTACATTTAGTTTTATAAGAATAAGATGGCTTGCATTTTATTACATGTTGGTTGGGGTATTCTCCTTTCAAAGAGAAGCTGCATATGAAAAATGAATATAGATGATAGATGAAGCATATTGATTATTAGTAATCCAACTAATCCAGCAATGACACATGTCATCTTCAAAACTTCATTTAAAACAGATTCTATCAACATGATATGAGAGCGTTACACACTGCCTTACTCTCTTAGTGCTTATCTCACAATAAAAATACAATTTCAGAGTATTCAAATTAGAGTCAAAATTAGAGAATGAAAGATGAGAGTTCAAAAAGTGATTTTTCAGATTCAAGGTCAGCTGCAAATTTTATGATAATTTCTTTCTCTTTGTTTTTTTTTCTTCTCTTGTTGTAATCTTTCCTGTTCAGGTTCCATAGCAAAAGTGTACCGAGCTAAGAGTACTGTAACACTTCTGAACATGAGAAGGCAGTGGAGGTTAAAAACAGTGTCCATGTTAAAAAAAAATAATAGCTTGCAAATAGGATTATTTTCATATTGCCCTTGCTTTTAAACAAACTGCTGAAGGATGACAAAAGAAATTTCAGAGCCAATATGTTCAGAGTGACTTGAATATCAAACTTCTATTCAGAAATATCACCTTTAAATTCTCACATATTAAACATCCAAAAATCTTTATTGCTTGGCCACTAGCCCATGTGTTGAACTTAGCACAGCCAATACAAAGAAAAACTAGGACTCTGATGCTCGTGTTTCCTCAGTAAGTCAAAATGAAAATCAAAAATTAACAAGTAAACATGTTTTGTATGGAAGATGGTACTGAAGCTTAGAAAAAAGTTTAAGTAAAGCCACAAAGACTATACGAAATGTTTTAACAATAATATTGTTTATGTTATGATTTGGGATGTTAAAATTCATAGAGAATTGTTGATAAACATCTGATGACCATTGACAAAAAGAAATTTGGAAACAAGGCTGAACTAATTGAGGAGTCATGTAGTTACATGATACAGCTTTGCACATGGACAGAAGAGCAAGGGCACAAAAACTGATGTGTGGACATTAGAGATATTCAAGGCAGGCTTAAGGAAGAGCACATAAAACTGTTTACCTGCATGAGGTCACATAACAGTAAAGAAAATAAAAAGAGGAGGGAGAGAGGGGTATGGAGAGGGAAAGAGAGAGAAATGGGGAGAGAGAGAACACCAAATAATTGATGGTGGTAAGGAAGACAAAGATTTTGTAAGCATTTCTAGTAAATTTATTGAAGATGAGAGCAGAAAGAATTGAATGGTTTAAATTCATGAGAACTGTATAGTGTTCACGTTTTATAAGAAACTTAAAAATAAAACGCCATTTAAAGGTTATATGAGGATGTTTGCTGATCAATTTAAGAGGCAAGCTAAAAGGATACCATGGGAGTCTGTTGTTTGTTTTGGTGCTGTCTTTGTTGAGAGCTTTTCCACATGTGTTACTACTGAAATGTGAAATTGTAATATGAAAAAGGACAAAGTTTCTCAATCATCCTTTAAAAGACCAAATGCATACTTACATGTTGGGGATGGATAGATCGCACAGGAATTAAAATTGCTCCAAAAGTGTTTATAAAAAAGCACCTGGATTTGTTCCCCAACACTCACATGGTTGCACATAATTATATGTAATTTCAGTTCTAGAGGATCTGCCACATTCTTCTGGCTTTTGCAGGCACCAGGCATGCATGTAGTGCACAAATACATACAAAAAAAACCCTACACATATACAATTTTAAAGATGTATTTTGAATTAAATGAAGTATATTAGAGAAATTAAACTGACTTGTTCATTATTTTCTTTAATGCCTCTTTGAAAATTCCATAATACACATAACATGTGCAATACATTTCTATTAGGTGACATGTCTGTTGAGATGTTATTAGGCTATGGATGCTTACAAATGAACTATATATGAGATTCAAAATCACAGAAACAAAGACGGATGAAAAGTGTTCTATCTTAAGTTACTTGGTTAACATTTTAAAGCTAAGATGGAAGTTACCTGTATAAATTTAAGGCAAAATACGAAAAGTTAACTTTTAGACTATAGATTCTTGAATACAAAGTCTGAAAGGTCAGGATTATATTTCATATTCCTTTAGAAATTTGCTCATTAAAGAAGGGAAATTTGAAGGCTTAGTCTTCATGAGTGCAGGCAAAAATATATTCCCCTCATTTCTTGTAGAGATGATCGGTTGTTATGTATTAAGTGTGCATGTATTCACCACCAACTAGGTTATAGATAAAAGGAGATTATGACAATTTAGAAGACCTCCATGTATCATAATAGTAGGTCTTATAAAATATTTTCTACAGTACACCATTCTAATTCTCTTACTGGAATTCAAAATTGCACTATCATATAAACAGGGCAAAAATATTTGGTGTTCTCATCTGTGATGATCCATCTATACAACCACTGTTTTGTTCTTGGAACACAGAAGAGGAAGTATGTCTATTTCACCAAAACTGAATTTATCAAATGAGTATGAGACTGAGAATTTAAGCGGCCATTCCCAATGTCTCAAAAACAAATACATACAATGTGAGTGTGGTGTGTATGTGTGTGTCTATAGTCTATAGTCTCTTTGCAATAGATAAAGATACATTTCTTTGTGGTTTTAAAATATATTACCTTATGTTCACTTTTGTTAAGCAAAATCAAAAGATATTTGTGACTATTAAGAATAGTTTATATCATAGCACTATAGAATCCAAAATATTCAAATCATATTTCCAACAGACTATCGATATAGCAGAATGTGTCATGAACTGAAGTTCTGACTTAGCTTCCTTGTCAGCTCTGATTTAATGGTAAGGACGCCTGCCAGCCTTGGCTTAGCATGTAGATTAATTTACCTCGTGGCTGTTTTCCAGTGACAGGAATGAGAATACAAATAATGGGCTGAATATGAGCTCATCAGGGATAATAATGTGTAAATACTTGCTCTTCGGTTTCTGTGATGTCTTAGCTTATTTAAAATGTAATCTAAGAGAAATTGGCAAAAACATTTAATTTTTTTGGTTCACTTGATTTGTATTAATGTCATGGCAAATCCATTTGATTTCTAATGTCATTATTTGCTCACTACAATTGTTTGAGACTAGTGTTGGTTTATTGTTCATGTTTACTTTCTTTTTAATTGAGAAGATGTTACTTTTTTATAAGTTTTGATATAACAGTAAAATTGAGAAACTTTGGGTTTTTTCCTGTATTGTCTTCTATCACCCAATATAAAGCCTCTCCCTAGCCAACATCATCAGACAAGACAAAGAAAAAATAGTATATCCTGATGTGGAATGTCCTTATGTATATGTGTTGCTTTTATTGGTTGATGAATAAAACTGTTCCAGCCAATGACTTAGCAGATTAAAGCCACATTGGAAATCTGAGCAGAGATATAGAAAGAGAGTAGGCAGAATAAGGGAGACAACATGCAGTTTCTGAAGGAGAAAGACACCATCGCCAGAAACTTACTGGTAGGCCACAACCTAGTGGTAAAATAAAAGTGAATAGAAATCAGTTAATTTAAGATATAAGAGTTAGTCAGAAATATGTTTGAGCTATTGGCTAAACAGTGTGGTAATTAATGTAGTTTCTGTGTGATTGTTCGGGTTTGCATGGCCAGGAAATGGAGGCACAGTCTCTGTCTGCAACATCCCCACTGGTTAGAAGAATGTTATTATGACTATTGTAGGGAAAACAAAGTTATATTCAGAAAATCCTAGGTAGAACTGAAGACTTCTTGCTTTCAGCTGTTACTTTAACAAAGGTTTAATGTATTTAGGCCATTTTGATGCCTCCATATCCCAGTTGTGGGTAGCACAGCTTACTTTGATTAGGAATGAGATTAGAGCAGAACAAGCCATTGAATTCTATTACCACACTGCTCTGAACGCTTTCATGTTCTTCCAGGGTTTGCTCATTGCTCCAGCAAAGGCCCACTGCAGCTTTGTTGGTTTGTTTGCTGTTTCTTTTTACATCTTAAAGACACAAAGAGTCTTGGAATCATTTGATCTACACGTATTCTCTTTAAAATTACTTAACTTCTTCAATCGTATTAGAGCATGCTTACCCTAAGGAGTATTCCTTGGCCCTTCATTCTGGACATTTTCTTCCTTTTGAGTCAATACCTGTTCCCTCTGATTAACTCTATTTTTGCATTTCTAAGCCTAGTGATAAGATCTAGGAATAAAAGCAAATCACATTTTCTATCTGTCCATATGTCTATTTAACTTCTTTATTAATTTCTTTAATATTAATACTATAAGTATTCATTAATAATGTCAGATTTTGTATAGTATTCTGTAATTAGTTGTTATTGGTTTCAATATCTTAGACAATTCTTTACAAATTCCCCTTAACAAAATACCTAATTGGTTAAAGTTCTACGACTGGTTAAAATTATTGGCTATTATCATTTTATTTGCCATTCATTCAACATTGCTCTAAGTAAACTTATTTAACCTACACTTCATACTTCTAAAATTATGTGCTGCATGACAAGACAGATTGCTTGCTATAAGGAGGACTGCTTGCCAAGATTTTTGAGTTTAAAATGATGTGAAGTCCTTGTAATTTTATTAGTTAAATTTTCTCATGGAGATATAAATTTGTAAGTGCACACACCCACATGAATGCATAAAATTGTATGTATCTGAAAACAGATGTGACAAGCTCATACATAATGAATAGATTTAGTAAATTTTGTCCACCAATCACATTATTCTGACATTTTAATAAGAATTTATTAGCAAAGCAAAAGTTCTAAACTTGCTTAGGCATATAACAGCTACTAGCTATTAACTAAACTTGCAAAGAAATAGGATTACATTTTAGTCAACAGGATGCAAATATAAGCCAGTTTCAATTTGATTTGTGTCCGTGTGTGTGACGGGGGGGTAGAGAGGATCCATATTTAGGTGGATTGATAATTCATAATGTAGACAATGAACAGTTTTGATCTCTCTTTGCTCAATTCATTGATTTATTTATTGTTTGTGTTGTTTTATTTCTTTTTAGTTCATTGCATGTTCTAGGCAACAATCTTTCTGTATCACATGTATAGCTAGTAAAGATTTTATACAAGCGTATATAGAAGTAACCTCATTCTCTCTTTGACAAGGCTAAAAAATGATCCCAACACCAATTCTTCTTTAAATAATGTCGACTATACCTCAAAACCATAAACCAAACATCCTTGGTGTTTTTGCTCCCTCCTCCCCATGTCTCCTTCTGTATTGACCTTCCTCTCCTCAAGTAGAGACAGCTTCCATTTTTTTCCCTTTCACTCATACCATCTGAATCCAGTTATCCCTCCTCTCTGACCTCCCATGATGGATAATTTTTACTCTCCTTGTTTCTGTAGTAACACATATATTTACATCTCAAGACTTGAAGCAAAGAACTGCAAATGCAAGTGAGCTTGTGACATTTGTATTTCTGACAATACATTACTTCGCTCAATATGATTTTCTTAGTCCCATCCATTGACCTGTAATTCATGCTATTATTTTTCTTCACAGTGAAATAGTTTTCCATTGTGTATTCACTGAATTTCCTTTACCTATCCATGTTGAAGAATATTTAGGTTATTTCCTCTTCTTAGCTATTGTTAATAGGGTGGCAATGAACATTGCTGAACGAGTGGATATGAAGTAGGGTAGCAACTTCTTTGGGCATATGTGACAGAATGGTATAGCTGAGTTGTAGACGATTTACTTTTAACTTTTGGAGATGTATGCTTGATTTCCAGAGTGGTTGCCTCTATTTTCATCCCCCCCCCAAGTGACTTTTCTCTTTTCCTCACATCTTCACCAAAAGTTCTTGGCAGATGTATTGTTGATATTATTCATTCTAACTGGGGTGAAATAAAATCCCAAAGTTTTTAATTTGCCTTTTCCTAATTGGTAATGTAGATGTTGAACACTTTTTGAGCTTTCTCTCTCTGTGTCTCATCTTTGCCAAACATGGCTTATAGTTGTAATCTTGGTTGTCCTGGTATTAATTTTGTAGACGAGGTGGGGCTCAAACTCAGGAATCTATACTTTTCTGTCTCCCAAATCCTGAGATTAAAGGTGTGCACCACTATGCCTGGTATTTGAGATACTTCATAGTCATTTTTATTTCTTCTTTTGATAACTCTGTTCAGATTAATAGTCCATTTCTAATTGAGCCATAAGTTTTCTTGAATCTTGTTTTCTTTTTAGTTTTTATATATATTTCAGATATTACTGTTCTATCGAATGTATACCTGGCGAAGAAATCTCCCACTGTGTGAGTTTCTTTATCACCCATTTCCTTAACTGTTCAGAAGCTGTCAGTTTCAGCAAAGTTGCAGGATACAGAATCAATTTACAACACTTTCTATGTATAAACAACAAACACACAGAGAAAAAGATAATGAACAAACTACCATTTGCCATAGCCTTGAAGACAATAAAAATATTTTTGAATAAAAAGTCATGGAGATAAAATAATTCTCCATTGAAAACTTCAAATCCCCAAGAAAAAAAAGAATGAGGAAAATACTAGAAAATGAATGAAAAGCTCCCCCATGTTCATTGGGTGGTAGAACTGATATTGTGAAATTACCGTGTTCCAGGTGATGACTATTCTTGCCTATCAATTTGACTACATCTGGAATTAACAGAAACCCAAGTAGCTGGGCCCACGTGTGAAGTATTTTTCACGATTGAATCATTGTATGTGGAAAGACCTATCCTAAATCCAGATCTTTTGTGTTGGGAAGATTTATTGTGAATCTGGGCCACACCTTCTGTTATGAGCTTTTATATAAGTTGTGGAAGAAGAAAGCACCTATGCTAATACCTCCCTGGTATATTAGAATCAACTTTTTCAGGATTCCCACATATACTGAAGACTGCCTCGGACATCCAGCCTCATGTACCAAATGACTATTGAATTCTTTGACTTTCTATAGAGAGACAGTTATTCCTGCAATTCTTGGCTGAACAATCTCTCCAGCCCCCAAGCACATCACTTTGAAACCACAGTATTTCACCCTAGTCCTAGAAATTTATAAACCCATTTGTTTTCCAATACCAAGTGGTCAGCACTGAAAACATACATACAAGTAACATTAAATGGGTTGAATAGGTTGTATTTAGGAACATATATATATTATGCATATACATATATGTGCAAAAATACCAATTCACGAAAGAAGAGGTATGTTTGAAGGTAAATAGGGAGAGGTATATAGGGAATTAGGGAGAAAAGAGAAAAGGTAAAATATTATCTAATTTTTTAAAAGATGACCTTAAAATGCAAAATACATTTAGTTATTGTGAAAGAGTCCACAAGTCTTAACGGTTCTACTATTCCTCAAGAATCATAAATCTGAGACACAAATCATATAGTCAGTTGGGAGCCCTTATCTTAAAATGCAAAATATGTTTAGTTATTGTGAAAGAGTCCACAAGTCATCTTAATGGTTCCAGTATTCATCAAGTATCATAAATATGAAACACAAGACAGACAATTAATTGGGAGCCCTATAAATTTAAAATACAATTTTGGTGCTTTCAATACATATTTATATAGAGAAAACATCCTAATTCTTAGTGGGAAGAATAGGCGGGAACTCACCAAGGCCAGCTGGCCTGGGTCTGAAAAAGCCTGGGATAAAACTGGTCTCGCTGAACAAAGCGGACAATGAGGACTACTGAGACCTCAAGAACAATGGCAATGGGTTTTTGATCCTACTGCACCTATTTGCTTTGTGGGAACCTAGGCAGTTTGGATGAGCACCATACTAGACCTGGATGGAGGTGGGTGGTCCTTGGACTTCCCACAGGGCAGGGAACCCTGGCTGCTCTTTGGGCTTACGAGGGAGGGGGACTTGATTGGGGGAGGGGGAGGGAAAGGGGAGGCGGAGGTGGGAAAGAAACAGAAATCTTTAATAAAAAAAAAGGATGAATGGGACCAATTTCAACCCAAGAGGAAATAAATCACCTCTTGGGGACTGAAACTAACTTGGGCTGCCTCACTTAAGCTCTTGTGAGGGTTACTCCCCTCACGGTAGAGCATGAGACTCTTAATCTCAGGGTCGTGGGTTCGAGCCCCACGTTGGGCGCCATTCTGATGTAACATGAGTGGCGGGGCTGCATCCCCAGCACCCCGGCCGCCTGGCTAGCTTATGCCCAGAAATAACAACACACAAACTGTATTCTTTTAAACACTGCTTGGCCCATTAGCTTTAGCCCTTACTGGCTAATTCTGACATCCCGATCAACCCATCTCTAATAAACTGTGTAGGACCGGTCTTACAGGGAAAGATTCAGCATGTCTGACCTGGCGGCTTGCTTCATCGCATGCATCTGCCTCAGAGAGCAGAGCTATCGCGTCTGCCCAGGAGAGGGGAGCATGGTGTCTCTGTGAAAGGAGCTATGGAGTCTGTCTGAGGCGTCTTACCTCACTTCCTCTTCCTCCCAGCATTCTGTTCTGTTTACTCCTCCCACCTATGTTTTAACCTATGAGGCCAAGCAGTTTCTTTATTATAATTAACCAATGACCTTCCTCCATCAGCAAACTTGTGCAACCACTTTGGAAATCAGTGTGGCAGTTTCTCAGGAAACTGGGAGTCAACTTACCTTAGAATCCTGCAATTCTACTCTTGGGAATTTACCCAAGAGATGCCCAATCATACTACAAAAGCATTTGTTCAACTGTGTTCACAGCAGCACTATTTGTAATAGCCAGAACCTGGAAACAACCTAGGGGCCCCTTACTAGAAGAATGGATGAAGAAGGTGTGGCACATATACATTTCAAGTGTTAATTTAAATCAGTTTGTATAACCACATATATCAAACTTTGTTCATATAAAGAGGTTTTAGAAACTTAACTATGGACTCAAATTTTCCCAGCAGAGTTTAGCCTTTGCTGAAGTACAGTGCTTTTTGAAGCACACATGATTATCAAAATTGTGTTGTTATCAGTGGAGAAGTAGTTACAGTTAGTTCATTAAATACATGGGTGGTATTATTGCCAAGAGGGAAGAACATTGACCTCAGAAGTCAAAACCTTGAGAAAACAGTGAAGGCTATGATTTGCAGTGAAGAATCACAGCTGTAAATATAATTCTCTCAAAATTATGCTTTCATTCAATAAGCATATTAAAAAGAGTGATGACATTGCCTTCAGAACATGCTGTAAGAACAACATTCCCTTTCATAACAGAAAAAATCTTGAACCTGGATTAGATCACATTGAAGTATTAATGCACATGGTGATAATGTTTATGGTTTGAAGACAATAATTATTCGCTAAACCTGTGATAATTAAGAATGAAGATTTATTTGCATTACAAATGTTCAGATATTTGCATTTTATATATTCTGCTTAGTGAGAACCACATATCAGACCCCAAGAGCATAAACCCTAGCATCTGCTTTTGACTATGCACATTTACCACAGGGAGACAGGGAAAACAGGCAATTATCTGAAAAATGGCCAGACAAAACACATTTGTGATTTATTTATTCAACCATTCACATACTCAACAATGCATTTTATAAACTATTGCTTTATTTTTCCAGGTTAAAATGAACCACTTTATGTATTAAAATTCTGAAAGAAGCAAGATAATATATTTTCTCTGGTCATTTATTTTCACAAATGTATTTAGTTTTTTTTAAATAAATAAAAAATAACAGAAATGTTTAGATATACCAAAATAATTCACAGCAACCAAAGATAGTATCCTATCAGAAATCGTATAATATGATTTTGAGAGAAAGATATAAATAAAATAGAAAAGAGAAAATAAGTTTTTTAAAAGCAGGGGGATTTATTGTGGAATTTCTGGACCCATCACAAGCTGAACAGATGAGAGAAATATACTTTTATTCAGAATGTATTCAACGTAAATGGGAAGATAGCTGTTTGTAACATCAGTGAAGTTGGAAGCAAAGTAAAAATGTGTCTTCTGTCAGACTGTGTTTTAGTTTAAAATTGAAGTTTAGATATGAAAATAATTAAGTGATATCTTCCTGTTTTTTAAATTTGTTTTCTTTAGTAAAGAGAAAAGAAAAATTAAGGTGACTCATTCCTTATGTTTCCTGCTAAATCCAATTTTGGTATCTTTTGAAATTGTCAAAACGTTTTAATTATATCAATTATTGTGATTACTTGATAGAAAAAAATACTTTTTAATCAAACACTTTCACCTAAACTAGTGGTTTTCAACCTGTGGGTCCTGACCTTTTGGGGGCTTGAACCACCCTTTCACGGGGTCATATATCAGATATCATGCATATAAAATATTAATATTGCAATTCATAATAGTAAAAAATTACACTATTAAATAGCAACAAAAATGATTTTACGCTTGGGGGTCAGCAAGACATAATGAGCTGTATTATGGGCCTGCAGCCTTAGGAAGGTTGAGAACCACTGAGCTAGCCCATGGTCCCTTACTAGCGCTCGTGGGTTTCTGAGAGAGATCTCTGCATTGCTAAGGCTCGGATTCCACATTAAAGATAATTAGCCACCTACTTGATATCTAGTACGTTTATTTTTTTAACAAATACCAAAGCAAGCAGACCAAGCCATCTGTGTTCTTCCTGTTTGTAATAAAAAGGACATTTGTCTGATGATGACAAACTTCCTGAGCGCACAAAGTACTTTACTTTACGATGGTATTTATGCAGCTTCCGCTGAAAGAAATAATGCAAGATGTTTATTAGTTTAGCATCTGCTTCCATATTCTCTTAGCCACTTTCCCAGCAATTCGCAGTACTTTGAGGGGGAAAAAAGTCAGTCATTCGATCACTCTTCTTATGTTTCCTTCTCAGCATATTGTTCACTTTCTGTCCAATAAACGCTGTAAACGAGAAGGCAGATTCATGAGGCATTGAGGAAAAATACAATACTAGCAGAAAAGTTTATAACCAAGTTCTGGGCTCCTTTGCTTGATATTATTGATATAGTTAACATAGCTCCTCATTTAGAAGACTCTGCTCTGACTTTGGTGAGTTGTACTTTGAATCCCCTCTCGTATCATGAAGTAAGGTTTTTTAAAAGTTCATGGTCCCAGTGGTTTTTAATGGTTGTTCCATTTTTCAAAATTAAAATTGTTTTAGAATCAAAGTCACGGAAACTAGAGGTCTTTTCCGGTGTTCCTGTACTAGAAAAGTATATAGCGATGAGTGCAGTGTATAATGACTTGCAGACCCTACCCCTACATTGTCTTATTACCATGATGAATTCTATCAGTTTTCTTCATAAACACTTTCTTTTGACATGAACATCTTCTATAATACTCTGGGAAGTTCTCTTCTGTTTTCCTCAGTCATATGCTGTTTTTAGAGCTGGGAGAGAATTCACTGATTATTGAAGTGTAGCACAAGTAGTAGAAGTGAGGAAAATGTTATTAGGCAACTGACTCTAAATACTACAAAGCAACCCAATAGACAAGGTTACTTGAGAATATGAAATATCATATACTTCACCAGTTGGCATGATACTGAGTTAACATGGACATTCACATGTCTACCTGTCATTTTTATGGATTCTAGATGATAAGAGTCATATCAAGATAGTCAAACTTTATCTTCAACACTAGGGACTGAAGCCAGGGCTTCTCACATGCTGTATTCTGTGTTGTATCCCTGATCTTCTCACCACCAGTTCTTTAGCTTCTCCTCCTCCTCCTCCTCCTCCTCCTCCTCCTCCTCCTCCTCCTCCTCCGCCTTCTCCTCCTCTTACCTCCCCGGATAGGATCTCACTAAGTCACTAAGTTGACTAGATTGGTTTTGTGCTTGCCTTCTCCATCCTAGATGGACACTGAACTTAAGAGCCTCCGCTCTCATCCTTTCAAGTAGCTAGAACGAGAAGGCTGTGGCTCAAAGTTCAATTTAGTCTGATGGCTTGACTCCCTTGTTAGACCATCTGGTTAGTAAAACTTTATGTCTCATCCTGGCCTCTCAGTGTTTCCCTTTCTGAGTGGGAAAAAGTGAACATTAACAAGTTAAGCAAATGATGTTTTATATTATACCATACTAACCACATTCCACTTCCCTCTTATTTTTAGTAACACAGTCTTTTCCATATTAATTGAATACTTCTCCATTACTAAATATTTTGAATGGGAAGGGGGCTTTTAGGAAAGTTGATGAAGATTAACTTGGAACAAACTGAAATAAAGAGTTGGGATTGGGTGAAATTTAGGCATTACAAAAGCTGATCTCTGTTATTGATTGGCCCAAAGGACTACACTTATATGACTTAAATATTCTCACTTGTGACAACTATGGGTTTCATTTAATTCTAAAACTATATAGATTTGAAGTCAATAAAACGTATAAGCTACCTTTACCATTGTAAATGTGTGGAAACACAAAGGAGCACAGGACTCTCTTAACATGCTCATCATCATTCTGAAATAATTGACATAGGAAGCCTATACTACATATCTAAATTGTCCCTCAGGCTGACATTTGATCAGAACAAGCCAAAATTTGAAGCAACTTTGAGGAAAATTTCCTGATTGTGTCAGGCTAGGGAAATCTGTTGCAATTACAATTTATTTTGCTAATTCCCAGGGGCTCCTAATAGAAAACCCCTTGCTGTTACAGTGTGTGAGCCAGGCTTATTCAATTGCTAAGGAGTGCATTAAAACGAAGCTGACAGGAATTTCCAGTGGCCCTTCCAGCTAATTTAAAATATGGAAAAGGAAATAAAGAAAGCTAATTTAGGTAATAGATCAAGTTTATCCAAACTCACAAGCTGTGTGCTTGTGTTCCTATTCCATTTCCCTGGTAATGGAAAAAAAAGCTTGGGGCAAGCACACAAGACAATGTATATGCTTCATTCTTATCGTCCAATGCTGTGCTCATTTAACCCCTCTACCCAAACTAAGTTTTACCGAAACTTTAAAAATCAATTATTCTCCTTTCAGGACTAAATCACCATTACCTATTATTCTCAATCTTCAGATCTCATTAAAACCCCAAGTAGAAAACCATCAAAGCTCGCTTCCAAAAATTTCCATTTGAAACTGTTTCTATAATAGTGAGACTATACTCCTTATGTATAAACAGAGAGTCGGTTCTGAGAAATCCTCTTTGCGATTTTCTGAGATGGTCTTCACAGCCGCTGTGCCCTATGTGTCCCCAGTGAAGGAAATAAAGAAAGAAGGAAAGAAAAAAAAATAATAATAGAGATATGGGTAAACAGAAAACTTTCTCATTTGTATCTTTTTCATGTATATGTTTAGCAATCTTGAGAGAGAAAAAACACCTTTTGTGTCATTCACTACCGACCCAGGAAAAGAAAAGCTGTTATTAGTGGCAGGTTAAAACTGAAAAGAACCTGTAATTAGTAGAGCTGCATGGTGAGGAGGACTGCCTATGTCTAGCCACTAACAATTTCAACACAACAAAAGCTACTATTTTAAGCAAGTCATTTGCCATTTCTGATGCTAGGAGGGAAAAGAAATTGTCTAGATTCCTAACTATTTTGAAAATGTTGATGTCACTGAGGTCATTAAGACAATAGGTTGAGAAATGGCTTCAAGTTCAGCTTTTATGAGATTCCCAAGCATGCAAACTAGTGGATCTCCAACTCTTGTGCCTTCTGTTTGGGCTCTTTTTCTTTAGCCAGATGGTCTTGTCCAAATTCGATGTGATTATTTATTTATTTTATTTTGTCGTGTTTTTTAAAAAATAATGAATGCATGAATGAGTGAATTCATTCATTAGGGTAAAGTTTCAGTCATTAGGGTAAAGGTTAACAACTGAACTGCCGTTCATACCTGCTGGGAGAAGGAGAATCAGTTTCTCCAATGGAGTGACTTGGTATAAGGACCACTCAAGGGCAGGCCTAATGTTCAGGAGTAGTTTGCCAACATACAGTAGATTCCACAGTTTTTGTTTGTTTGTTTGTTTTGTTTGGTTATGTTTTGTATGTGTGTGCTTTTATTTGGTTGCAGATTGGTAATTTAATGGTTTTTAGGGTTTTTTGTTTTGTTTTGGTATTGTTTTATTTTGTTTTCTTGGTTTTCGGAGTTAGTTGTTTGGGGTTTTGGGATTTTCTTTTCTTTATAAAATACTTCAAGTTGGTTGGGATGTAGGGAGGATCTGGAAGGACTTGTGTAAGTGGAACAATATGGCCAAATATATTTAACATAAATTTTCTTAATAATAAAAATACAATGAAAAAGGCTTGATTGAAATCCATTTTCTTCAACTTCAAGGTTCAGACATATAATGAAGAAAAACTTTCTCAAAAACACATGTTAAAAATATCTAGAGGAAAGAGAAGTCAACCCACCTTAGCTCAGATATATAAAAGGATAAAAAGTCATCTCACATATTCGGAAGTGAACTATTCCTGCAGAGAGCACCTTACTCCTTAAGAGAGAACTCCTTAGCTCTTTGTCACTAATGTCTTTACTGAGATACAGTACAATGTTCTCACAAATGCAAATTTGAGTGCATTGGTAAAGTTTCAGGATACCTATGTTTTGTTGATATTAAGGATTATATTTCATGACCATGCAAATTATTTTGTTGTTGTTGTTGTAGTACCACAGTCTATTCTTATTTACATCAACAAGTAGCTACTTATTGTATGTTTTTGTATTTCAGACAGTTATAAATATAATCATTCATCACAAAAAAGGTATTAATTTTAATCACATCTTACCAAAACCTTTTCACCACAGTTTTCTTATTTTTAATAATAGGAATATCTTCTACATTAAAATATGTTCTATGATATTGTGCTATTTTAGAGAATACTTTGAAATATTCCTTAGATTGAGAAGGTTTCTTCTAAAAGTGGTAGATAGACACTGTCAGTATTTAACTGATTTTAGAATGCATAGTATGTCTATTTTAGAGTTACATGTATTCTTTGCTGTCTGACCACAGTAATGTCTTCATACCCGTCCCTCTCAGTACTCTCCACTATTCATGCATCTACTATTACTTTATATTTCTGAAATAGAATTCTAGTTATTGTTGACCGTTCACTGATATAAATATCGTAAATGAAAAAAAATATCGTAAATGTTTCATTTAGACATCATAAAATTTTATTCATTGCCCCAAATCAATATAATTTTATTTGGATGTTATTCCATGTTTATTTGAGATCAATGGAAAGTTTCAACAATATCTACCACTCTCTTCCAGAGTAATGTTTTGTTTCTATAAAAAATAAAATTTGTTTAAATAAAAATTTAAATAAATAAATTTAAATAAAATGAATTCAAATACAACAACAGCAACAAAATCTCCCCAAGATTTAAGTGCTGCTAATAAAGTTTGCTAATATCTTTATAAATAAAGTTCTGTTAGTTGTGAGGGAAATATACTCTTTTTTTTTTTTAAACTTTTTTTCTGCCTTAGGGAGGAATCTTTCTTTGATCTCAGTCTAATTTTCATGCTTGCTTTTCAACATGACAGAATAGTTGTCTTACTTATTTCTCTACTCCAGTTAATATTATGGCAGAGTTGAGGCAGGTGGAAAGGACTTTCACTTTAGTTTTCATTAAGAATGGGAATATAGTGTGGATTCTAAAGTTTTGACATGCTTTGGTACTATTGGGTTGAATTAATAATAAAACACCTGTACAGATAGTCGGGAATTCATCTATATCATAAAGGTGGCAGATGTCCCACATTTGTCTCTAAAGAATGTGTTGTATATTTGTATTGTAAGTGGATAAAAGAGTCCTTTATAAAAAAAAATAAGTGCTGCTAATATTTTCAACCAATTGTTACATCATCTATCAGTTCCCCCCTTTTGCCAAATATTTAGAAATATTATTGTCCACTTAACACTTGGTCTTATTAAAGAGTGGAAGCTTTAGGAAGTATATGTACATCTATAAACTTTTGAAATTATATATATTTGTATATAGTTTATATATATTAATATATGGGCTTGAAAGAAAGAATGGGAATGGGGAAATAATAGAATTATATTATAATTTTAAAAACGTTATAAAAATAAGTATAATAAATTAAAAGTGTGCTTCTGCTCCCAAAACAGATATTAATTTTTCAATGTCATTTACTGTCAGACAGTCCATATAGCTATTGTTTTGTGAGTTTGTAATTAACACATGAGACATTTCTTCAGTTTCTTAAAATAAGGACTCTTGTTTCTCAGGATTCTACATTCTGTCCCTTCTTTATTTCTATTTATTAGGTTTACTCATATTTGTTTATACTTGTGGGAGTATTTTATACAAAATAAAACATTATTTTAACAGCATTATTGCTTAAAAGTCTCGGGTAAATGCACTTGGGCATATACACATAGAACACTCAGTCATATCTCATGGACACTTGTTCAGCTATGTTCATAGCAGCTTTATTCATAATAGCTAAAACCTGGAAACAACTGAGTTGTCCCTCAATCAAGGAATGAATAAAAAAAAAGTAGTACATTTACACAGTGGAGTATATTATTCAAATTTTTAAAAGAAGGGCATGAGGAAATCCGAAGACAAATGGAAGGAACCAGGAAAAATAAATCATCCTGAGTAAAGTAACGCATATCTAGAAAGACAAACATATTATGTACTCACTCATAAATAGATATTAGTTGTAAAATAAAGGAAAATTATGCTACAGTCCACAGACCCAGAAAGACTAGGTAACAATGAGGGTTTAGGGGGGGACACCCAGATCTCCCCAGGAAGCAAAAATAAAAGATTTTGTGAATGGACCGAGGGTGGGTGGGGATGGGAACAAGGAAGGGCATTTAGGGGTCTGGTGGAAGTCTGGTGCAGGGGAATGTTCCAGGAATGTATGAGGAGGACACCAGCTTAGACACCTAGCAATAGCAGGTAAGTAGCCTGAATTGGCTGCTTCCTGTGATCAGATTGGTGACTGACTCAATTGTCATCAGAGAGATGCCATCCAGCAACTGATGGAGGCAGATGCAGAGACCCACAGCCAAACATTAGGGAGACATTCGGAATTTTGCAGAGGAAGATAAAGGAGTCTAGGTGCCAGAGGCATCAAAGAAACCATGGGAAGGCTGACACAATCAACAAACTTGGGCTGAACCAACAACCAGGGAGCCTGCATGGGACAGAACTAGGCACTCTGCATATGTGCTACTGTATATCTTGGTCCTATTGTGGGACTCCTAACAGCAGGAACAGGGGCCATCTCCAACTCATTTACTGGTTTTGGGGACCCTACTCTTCATACTGGGTCAGCTTTGCCAGCCTTAATACATGTGGAGGTGTTTTGTCTTATTGCAATTTGATATGCCATGTTTTATTGATACTCATGGGAGACCTGCACTTTTCTGGACAGAAGAGGAGGGGATTGGGAGTGGGAGGAGGAATGGGGGAGGAACTGAGAGGGGAGAATGGGGCAGGTAGCTGTGGCCAGGATATAAAGTAGATAGATGAATAATAAAAATGTCTCTGATAATTCCATAAAAAGAAGTGTAGGTAAATAAAAGAGAATTTCTAATACATTTGAAATTCCCTTGAATAGTGTTCTGTATAATAAAATACCAACTTGCTGAGTGCTCAAATAAATTTTTCATGTTAAGAAAAATGAGAGTTCCTTTGATCTGTTGAAATTGAAATATGGACCACATGAAGGTGTGTTTTTAATTTATAAGGCTTTAAATGAAAAATGAAATCAATTAAAACAACTTGGAGGTCAGTTCCTGTTTTTGTAGGTTAAGATTAATATGTATCAATAAATATCCCCTCAAAAATATTCTATTAATGTAATACTCTTCTACTTTGATATTAAGAATCATAAAGAAAGGAAATTCAACTACATTCCTAGCCCATGTCTTTGGGATCTAATCGAACAAGAAAGTGAACTATAAAGAACAAAACTGCTATAGAAAAAAATCTATTGATTAAAAGATACCTATTGTACATAACATTGTAAAATTATTCAAGAATGCTAAGACGGTGGTAGAGCAACAGAAAAAAGTTTAACTTAATAAAAACATACAGTTGGCTTAGCAGTACAGGCTTGCCAATTCTAGCAACTCTACACTGTAGTATACACTAAAGAGAAGTTACTAAATGAGTAACTAAATATACATGTTGCATTCTTAGCTCAAGAAAATAACATTCATTTTAAAGAAATGATTCAGTTTTTTTGAAACTGTAATGTTATCTTCCATTACGTTACATAGTAACATTTATATACATGACACACACACACACACACATATACATAATACATACACATATATGTAACCCAACAAATGGAATATGATATGTGGGTGTGTGCATGTATTTAACTTTTATGATAAGGAAAACTTTATTAAAAGGAAGTCGAGGCAGAGGCAGGCGGTTTCTCTGTGAGTTCGAGGCCAGCCTGGTCTATAAGCGCTAGTTCCAGGACAGGCTCCAAAGCCACAGAGAAACCCTGTCTCGAAAAACCAAAAAAAAAAAAAACTATAATTTCTTAGAATTTTTCAAATTGTATAATTCTTGATGACTATCATAAGTACCAAAGCAGGTAAAAAACACTAATAGAGGGCAGAGATATCATATTTCAACTACTTTATGTTATTTTAAAACAGTAACATTTAAACATACCTTCTTTCTCGCTCACACACTTTTTCTCTTGCACGTATTGTTTCCCTTTTCTCACCCTCCTTCTTTTCCTGTCTGATCTTGTCCTCTCACACTTCTTTTCAAAGTTTTATACTCAATGAGTTCTGGTCATGGGAGTAATTACAAAAAGCTCTGACAAGAGTTTCACCTCCAATTTTTCTCTTCTCTGACCCTCTTCTTATCCTTGGCGGCACTGCATTTTAAGGCAATTTTCTTGGAGGTTACTGTCATTTAGTACCCAGTGCCACAAGGGGCGTGGATCTCAATTGATTCAAAATTGTTGTTGAAGGCAGTTATTCCCTCAAGGTTCCTGACTCCTCTGTAGCCGCACCATGAAAGCTCCTTGGTGAAAATTTTTATCTCTGAGGGGAGTGTGCTAAATATATTTTCAGACCTATTTTCTAAGCATTTCTTGCTCTTTGTACGCGAAGAATCCTTGTATCTCCTCCAAAACTTGAAATTTATATTGTTGAGTGCTATGCATATTTAAAAAACCCACAACTTTCAAATGAAGCATTTTGTCAACAAATCTGAATTTTAAAGAGGATTATGTAGTTCAATAATTTTATAATTAATCATCCCTTTCTTTGTTTTTGGTGATTAACACCTTTAAAGGTTACGAACTGCTTTTTTTTTTTCTGAAATTTGGAATCTTCTACCATAAATTTATAAGAATATCATTTCAAACTGTTTCTTGGAAAATGCTTAAGCCTACATTTAAAATATTTATTAGAAATTAGGTAAATTATTTCATACAATATAGTAACTAGAAATCCATCTTCACTAACATGAAGCTATTTATTTTTATCTTTATAAATGATTTATTTTCTATGTTCTTATTTTGAGCACTTAACAGGTAAAAAATTATCATCAAATCATTTTGGAACACAGGGTATACCATGTACCTCTTTTGAGATCATAAGACACATCAGCAACATATAGTTTTTAATCCATATCCAAACTTTATGCAATTTAATGAAGTTACATCTGGATACAACTAATATTTAAAATGGAAACTGTGAAGTTTCAATTCAATTTTTACACTTTTTAAAAAAAATATCTGTTTCTTATGCCTCCTCTTGGGCTCTTCTCCTTCTGTTTATTTTGTCCTATTCCAATGTATTAGTTTTCATTTTATTGTGTTTTATATTATCACTGTTATTTAGAGGCCTATTTGTTTTCTAATGAGAGACAGAAAGGGTGTGGATCTGGGTTGCATTTGAGGTGGGAGGAAATAGGAGGAGTAGAGGGAGGGAAATCCATAATCAGAACATAATATGTAACACAAAAATCTAATTTCAATAAAAGAATAAAGCAAATAAGCAAGCATAAATCTCAAAACTTTCTATTTTCCTAAGGAAATCACTTCATTCTTACATTTTCAGTTTATCATGGCATAAAAAGGGAACTAAGAATAACACCTCATAATATAATCGCTGCCTATATGCATTATCGGTAAGTTATTATCCACAGGACCTAGCTGGTGTTTAGGACTCAATATGGGGAATTTATGGAAGTCATGACTTTTCATTGATTAGTTTTATGGATAAAGTATAGGTTATGTAAATTAAGACTTTATAAAAATGGTTATCTCAAATACAAAACCTCACATGAATATCAACAATGTAGTCTAAAAATTATAAACAAATCTTATTCTAAAGATTATAAATAGTTTATAAAATAACAAGTCAACAGTTCCCAAAATGTCATAAGCTTTGTTGAAAAATGTGATAGTGGTTCTAGCTGTGCATATAAAGACATTAAAAGACACAGTAAAGAATTAGCAAAAGAGAAACAGCAAAATTGCCTGTATTTCAAATGTTCATTTACATAGAAAATTTAAGTAATGTTTTCTTAGCCTTTTAAAAAAATTTTGTTTGTTTTTTGAGACAGGGTATAGCTTTGGTGCCTGTCCTGGAACTAGCTCTTATAGGTCAGGCTGGCCTTGAACTCACAGAGATCTGTCTGTATCTGCCTCTCTAGAGTGCTAGGATTAAAGGCCTGTGACATCACCTCATAGGTTTTTTTTTCTTATTATTACATTCAAAGCAATCTTATTTTCCATACCAATCCAGTTCCCTCTCCTTCTAATTCCCCCACTCTTCACACCTCCTTCCTACCGGCCCCCCATCCACTCCTCAGAGTCAACAAAGTCTGTTACATTACTTGAGGCAGAATGAAAGCCCTCACCCTATATCTAGGCTGAGTAAGATATCCCTCCATAGGGAATGGGCTCCAATGAGCCAATTCATGCTTTAGGGATAAATACTGGTTCCAATGCTAGTGGCCCTACAAACTGCCCATGCCACACAACTGTCACCCATATTCAAAGGACCTAGTTCCGTCTTATGCTGGTTCCCTAACAGTCCAAGATCAGTGAGCTTCACTAGCTTGAGTCAGCTGTTTCAGTGGATATACCCACAATGGTCTTGGCCACTTTTGTTCATAATACCTCTCTCGCCTCTCTATGCCTGGACTCCAGAGTTCTGCTCAGTGCTTAGCTGTGGGATCTCTGCATCTGCTTCCATCAGTTACTGGATGAAGGTTCTATGATGGCAATTAAGGTAGTCATCAATCTGATTACACGGGAAGGACAGTTTAGGCACCTTCTCCACTATTGCTTAGTTCCTTAGTTGGGTTCATCCTTGTGGTTTCCTGGGAGTTTCCCTAGAGTAAAAAACTGCTGTCTATACATTGTTTATATCATATATTTTCTAAACATTGTGATGCTGATGTTTCACCAGTGAATGAGGCATAATCATAAGAAAATATATAGATATGAAATATAGAAACTAAATTACATTTATATATACAAAATACATCTTTTGTTGTGCTCTAGTACTATCAATACTGTAAATTCTGATTCCACTAAAGAAATCAACTATTAATCATGTATGCCATCTTGTGGAATAATCTACTATTATTATATTTTATCATGCCTGAGCCTCTTTGGATACCCAACCATACACAAAGCTCTTCATGATTTTGCTTTTCAGACCTTGTGAACACTGTAACTTTACAAATCCTAACTATCAATCATGATTTTTGTCCTGAGGGACAAACTTGAAAGGAAGGTTTTCAGGCAGAATTTCATGAACTGTCAGGTCCTTGACCAAAATTAAATAGTGAGAGGAAATGATTTGCAAATTCTCAAGTCAATTTGATTTTTATTTACTCTTTCAGTTACAGTATTTCTGTCTCTAATGAACATGATAGTTATTAAAGTATGTGATCATTTCATTTTAAGGATTGCATATTGTCTGTAAACAAAGTATAAATCTGACTTTTTTTTGTTATTATTATATTCTTTCTGCGTGTATGCCTGAAGGCCAGAAGAGGGCACCAGAAATCATTACAGATGGTTGTGAGCCACCATGTGGTTGCTGGGAATTGAACTAGGACCTTTGGAAGAGCAGGCAATGCTCTTAACCACTGAGCCATCTCTCCAGCCCCGTAAATCTGACTTTTTGATATAGAAATATTCAAACATTCACAAACGCTTTCAGAATAGTACAACAACCTGTCTCATGCCCTCCATTAAGGCTTAGAAGTTACCTTTACAGAAAATGCCAATTACTTGATTCTCTCACTGAATTTTTTTACATTTAGACTCTATAACATTTCATCAACAGATATTTTATTACATGTTTTTAGAAGAGATTAACTTAAACACAATAACTATAGTTCCATCATCACATAAAAACAATATTCAGATGTACTTATTTAAAATTTTACTGAAAATCAATTATTTCATATAATATATTCTAACTGCAGCTTCCCTTCCCTGAACTTCTCCTAGTGTCCTCCACCCTCTAAATCACTCATTGCCTTTTTTTAAGAAATCAAATAGACATCTAAGAAATAGCAATAAAATATAACAAAATATGATTAAAACAAATCACTTTGACTAAGACAAAACAAACAAACATAAGAAAAAGCACTAAACTGCCATTCACCACAGCCCCATGTCTGTGCTCTGTGCACTGGCACCCAGTTACCAAGCTTCGGGCAAGGGGGCTGGAGGTTAAAATATACAAATACACACAGACAGAGAGACAGTGACATGGGTCATCCTTGAATTCCCCAAGAATGCCCCCTTTATTGTGTTCATGGGCAGATTATATAGAGATATCCATGCCCCAGCCAAACCCAACAGAAACCACTCTCCTGACATCAGGAACTCCTGAAGGTCTCGTGCTCAGAGCAGCTGTAGGCACTCAGATCAGGGGATTACAAGAAATTCAGGATCTGGGGTCTCACTGCTCTCAACACTAAACAAAAATCACCAGAAACACATAGAGATTCAGGATCACACACATTTGTATCCACAGGAATCTTATAAAAACACAAAACTAGAAATGCAATGTATGTTAAAAAAAGTTTGTAAGGTAAAAACAAACAGACATCCTAACACAACCTTGTGACAAAGAACCTCCAAAGGTGTAGTTGAGTTCATTTTCTTAACAATTGAATTATGATCCATTGTGTATATGTATCACATTTTTGTTCTATTTTATTGATAATGAATGTGTCTCTCATATAATACACTCTGACTTCAGTTTCACCTCCCTCTATTTTTCTCAGCTCACCAGACATAACTCCCCTCTCCCCTGGATCCAATCTTCCTCAGTTCCTTTGGAAAAGAGCAGGCCTCCAAAAGGCAGCAACCAAACAGAATAAAAGATGATACAATAAGACTAAGCAAACACACTCACATAGAGGCTGTACAAGGCAAACCAACTGGAGGACAAGGGCAGGAAAAAGTCAAAGATGCACCCACTCCTACTGTAAGTGGCCTACAAAAACACCAAGCTAACAGCCATAACATATACACAGAGGATCTGGTGCAGATCTTTGCAGGCTCAATGTTTGTCCTTCAGTCTCTATAGCCCATATGCACCCTGCTTAGTTGATTCAATGGTCAGTGTTTTCCTGCTGTCCTTGACCCCTCTGACTTTTTCAGTATTTCCCCTTACTATTTTACAGGGTTCCCCAAGCTCCAAGGTAAATGTATCACATTTTTATCAACCATTATAAGTTTACAGACATCTATACTCTTTCAACTTCTTGGTCATTGTGAAAAGAGCAACAGTGATCATGTATGAGCAAGCATCTCTGTAGCACAGAAAGTCTCTGGAACATTTGCCTGAGACTATGTGCTAGAGATCTATTTCTAGAATTTGAAGGAAAATCCACATGAATGTGTTGACAGAGGTTTCTGTCCCACCTGATCTGCAGTCATTCATTCACAAAGAAACACATAAAGGCCTACATTAATTATAAACTGGTTGACCTATTAGCTCAAAATTCTTATTAACTCTTACAACATATCAACTCATAATTCTTGTTTGTGTTAGCCACATGGCTTTGTACCTTTTATCAGCAAGGCATTCTCATCTTGTTTCCTCTGTGTCTGGGTCATGACTGCAGTCTGATCCATTCTTCTTCCTAGAATTCTCCTGTTCTGGTCACCCCACCTACAATTCCTGTCTGGCTACTGGCCAGTCAGCATTTTATTAGAACAATACAATGGACAAATCTTTACAGGGTATAAGATCATTGTCCCATTGCATGAGTGCTGTAGTGGTGGCACCAACTTGAATTCTAATCAGCAATGAAGAAAGAGTTCTTCTCCCCAATATACCAGATAGTGTTTGCTGTCATTTGGTTTTTAGATTATGACTTGAATAAGGTGAAATCTCAAAGTGGTTTTAATTTCTGTTTCTTCCTAACTACAGATATTAGACGTTTAAAAAATATACCTCAGCAATTTTTTCTTTTGAGAATTCTCAGCTCATTATCACACCTCAATTTTTAACTTGTTTTTGTAGGTGGAGGGCTATAACATAGTAAAATTCTAGCAAGAATTACAGTTACAATATTTATATCTACTTTATCTTTTATCATAACTAAGGAAAACTATAACAATAACTCTCTATTCTTCAACTCCATCAAAGACTCCAGAAGGTTATAATATTATCTAAGTAATCAGGAAGTGCATTATAAACAACTTTCAAAACTCTAGAATTGACAGAGACATCTTTCCTGGACAGTCATTCAAAGTTCTTCTGTACTGTTGGGGCATCCATCTTCAGTCTACAGGCCCATAGTATCCAGCAGACTTTTCCAAGAAGCAGGAAATTTCAAAGACAGTTCAGTCACTTTCTTCTGTATCCTGCAGAATGTCTCTTAGACACTTTCATGAAGCAGGAGCCCCAAAGGATCATCTCACCTTTAGGCAAGTTCAGCAGTCATTTCTCTGCAGGTCCTGCATGTCGAGTTAAGCAGTCCAGGCAAGAGCAGTTTCTTATCCAAATAGCTAGCAAACTCCATAAGGAGCCTCACTAATGCCTATCTTCCTCGTGGAGTAGATGGTGCTGCCAGGAACAGATATGCCTCAATGTCATTAAAAGTCCCAACTTCTTAAAACATTTTAAATGCCATATTCTGAAGGTCTCTGAAAGACTTTAAGAATACCTACCTAACTAAAATATGTTTCTATATATCTACAAAACCTAACTAACATGACTACAATTTTGACAATTATTGAGGAATATCTATTAACCTGTATTTCTTCATTATACATTACATTTTCAAATGAGCTACACAAACACAATACCTTAATCAAGATCAGAAATACATATAACAAAATTGACCTTTATTTGTATCAATAATAGATCAGCCCCACTGTCTCAGTGGGAGGGTCCTGACTTCCTTGCTCATGTTCTCCCTCCTTCCGCTCCTCATTGGGACCTTGGGAGCTCAGTCCAGTGCTCCAGTGTGGGTCTCTGTCTCTATCTCCATCCATCACCAGATGAAGGTTCTATGGTGATATGCAAGATATTCGTCAGTATTGCTATAGGATAGGGTCATTTCAGATTCCTTATCCTCATCTGCCCAAGGAACTAACTGGGGACATCGCCTTGGGCTCCTGGGAGCCACTCTAGGTTCAAGTCTCTAACCCTGTCTTCTATTTGGACTGGAGAGGGAGGGGGAGAGGAGTGGGGGGAGGGGGAGAAGGGTGGGAGGAGGGGGAGGGAAATGGGAGGCTTGGAGGAGGCGGAAACTTTTTTTCCTTTTCTCAATAAAAAAAAATTGTATCAATAAAACAAGATCAATACCAAAGCAAATTATTCATCTCTATAGCATGCTTATTGTGTTTATATGTTATTCTATATTTTAGTTGTTTATTCTAAACAATAACTCCTGTAACATGCATATCTGGTAATTATATTCCCAATTCTTCAGGCTGCCTCTTTACTCAAATGATGGTGTTCTTTGCTGTACAGAAGATTTTTAGTTTCATGAAGTTTTATATTTTAATTATTAGTCTTTATACTTGCATTATGGTGGTCCTGTTCAGAATGTTCTTTGGTGTGCCTGTAAGTTAAACCATCTTTTCTACTTTCTCCTCCAATAGGTTCAAAGTTTGGGGACTCATCTAGAGGCCCTGATCTGCATGGAATTGAATTTGTGCACTGTGAGGGATAAGGGTGCGTGTTCATTCTTCTACATGTAGCTTTCAGTTTGACCAGCACCAGTTATTAAAGTTATCTTTTCTTCCTGGTGGATCGCTTGCCTTTTGGGTAAGATATGAATCATGAACTATGATCTGTGTCTTCAAGACTATTCAATTGAACAATCTCTGTCTTTCTCTGGCCAGGAGCATACTGTGTATATCATGATAGCTCTGTAGTAAATTTGAAATTGTGGATATTGCTATCTCCAGAAGTACTTTTATTTTTCAATTTTGTGTTAGTTATCTCAGGTATTTTGTGTTTCTATTTGAATTTTAAGATTATTTTAAGATTTTCTTATTTTAATTTTATTTCTAGATGTATATGACCTAAGCAACTAAAATAAACCCATAACAACCAGTAATAGAGAAGCAATAATTAAAATGCTCCTGATTTAAAAAGTACTTAGGGTTAAAAGGATTTAATGAAGAATTCTATCAGATGCTAAGAAAAGTTACAGCAATCCTCCCAAATTATTCCCTTAAAATAGAAAAGTAAATACCACTTAAAAATTCTTTTTATTAAGTCTAATATCAAGTAAAGATTAAAAACAAGAAAATAATAAGCAAATCTCACGGATGAACATAGATTCAAAAATACTCAATAAACTACTTGCAAATTGAATTTAAAAACATTTTTAAAAGATTATCCATCATGACCAAATCAGTTTCATCCTAGAGGTGCAGGAGTGGTTCAACGTTTTGTAAGTCATAAGTATAACTTACACCTCTATATAAATACACTTAAAGACAGAAACTATAAGATCATATCATTAGATGGATAAAAGCCTTTGAAAGGATCCAACATGGCCTTCATGGAAAGTGGAAGGCTATAAGGGACATATTTTAATCAATGAAGGCTACTACACAACATCACATCCAACATTTTGGTAGAGTAAAAATAACTCTAAGTGTTTACAGTAATATCAGGGACACACAATGAAGACAATGATGTCGACTCTATCCATACCCGAATACCGTGCCTAGAGTCTTACCTAGAGCAATAAGACAACTGAATGAGATAATGAGGATATATTTAGGACAGGCAAAAGACAAGTTGACTTTTTATGCAGATGATAAGATTCTATACAAAATGACACTAATTCTAACAGAAAGTCCCTACAGGTGTTAAGTGCATTCAATAAAGTAGCAGGGTACAAAAATGCTACACAAAATCCTCCCTACAAGCCACCTATATATATATATATATATATATATATATATACACACACACAGAGAAAGAAATTAGGAAAATGTTCTTATTAATGATAGCCTTTAAAAAGATCTCTAAGTAAATCTACCCAAGGAAGTAAAAGACTTGTGCAGTAAAAACTTTAAGACACTCAGGAACGAAATTAAAGAAGACAATATATGAAATATGAAAAGACTTTTCATGATTATAGATTTATAAAATTTATACACAAAATGATCATCCTGCCAATGCAAGCTACAGAATCAGTGAAATCTCCACCAATTAATTCTTTGATCATAATAAAACTTTGCACTTGCAACTAGTCATGACTCTTAACTTCCTTTTCTCTTCCCTCCTGCTCTCTCTCTTCCTTCTTCTCTTTCCCTCCTTTAGTCCCATCGCTGTTCTTCTTCACATGTAAATCACTGATTAGAGGTACTGTTGTGTTTCAGTCATTTGAGTCTTGATTTATTTCTGATTTCATCAGCTTGGGGCTTTTCACTTTGCTCCTCTGTCATTTCCGTTCTTTTTATTAGATCAGAAAGCTTCTTCGGACATTTGATACTAAAGGATATTTTAAGAAAGTTGCTTTTGACTACTTTGCTGTCCCTGTCACCCCATTTGCTTTGGATATTTTTCAGCTCCATCTTCTTTATCTGGCATACTCTCCAGATTCTTTCATCCAAGTAAAGAGTCATATCATAATTCCAAGGAATCCTGCATTCAATTCCATAGCTAGAGGGTGACACTGCATGGGGATACCACTTGCCTGCATTGTTATTTCACCATAGGTTGCCTTGAGAACATTTTGCTTGTTTGGGTTTTTTTGTGGCAATAAATGCAATCATTAAACCAGTTTCTAAGTGCTCCGTGAGCAATGCTTCAGCATAAACTCTTACATTATCTGAAAACTGAAACCTTCAGGCACAGAAACCACTAATAGATATGATGAAGCAGCAAAGCACACATTGCTGAAAATAGATCTACATCATGGAGAAACATTGATCTCAAGACAGACCTAGTTTGATTTTCCTCAGCATCAAACAAGGGCATTTTGAACACTTGCATTGTGTTGTCAAGGCTGAGTACAATAGCTTTGGATCGTGTAATTTGTGTAAATTACTGACACCAGTGAAATTGATGTTAGTTTCTCCTAACATTTTCTTCTATCATTGGCAAGGTCTGTATCTATTTGAAGTATCAGTTCCACCTCAGTCCCAGACCACTCACCCATTCTGGCTCTCCATCACTGGACTGTGACAGCTATCTGTGCAATAAATTCTATTTCAGGCTTTTTGCTTACTCCTATCATGATATAAAAATCCATGTACTTCTAGCCGGGCGATGGTGGCACACGCCTTTAATCCCAGTACTCTGGAGGCAGAGGCAGGCGGATCTCTGTGAGTTCGAGACCAGCCTGGTCTACAGAGCTAGTTCCAGGACAGGCTCCAAAGCCACAGAGAAACCCTGTCTCGAAAAACCAAAAAAAAAAAAATCCATGTACTTATTCCTGAATTTTCATTCTTCTCCCATAAGACCATGTGTTAAGACTCAGGAGGATCTAGAAGTGGCTTTCAAACTCCAGAGTTATCAGAGACTGTTTTTCCTTTTCCCTCAATGGAGCTTACCTAATATGCCATGGTGCTGCACAAATAGTCGGTAGTGTTCAGATAATGGTGACTTCCATTTGAGCTTACACCATTTCTATTCAGATTAAAATTTTACTTTCCCCAACTCACTTGATTGGAAAAATATGAGAGAAAACTTCAAAGTGTTTGTAGGGAGCTTCTTTGCCTATTTAGAGGGATCTGACTAAGAGCTGGCAAGATCTGCATATTCTGAGTTGCATATCCAAATTCCACATGAATGAGTCACTTTTATATTTCGAGAAAAGACACAAGTGTGGCTACACCAAGAAAATGTTTTAGGCCAAAGATCATATATTTTTCCACATGACATTCCCTTTTCCTTGCCTACCTGCAAGGTATGATATATGTATGATCAAAACAGAGAATGTGATGTTTCTTTATCTAAGTCACATCAAATATAAACTGCAATGGGGTTTCTGAAAAGGGAATTTATAGCCATTATCATACGTAGCAGAAATTCTAAGAGGAGAGTAGTTTAAACAGAACATGGTTATAAGAATCACAGATGGAGAACACAGAATGCCTCACGCCAATCTAAGTATATGTTTTCATTAATCAGGCAACAGCTAAAAAAGATGCAGATGCCACAATGGTGGTACACACCATTAATCCCAGCACTTGGGAGGCAGAGGCAAGAAGATCTCTATGAGGCCAAGGCCAGCCTGGTCTACAAGAGCTAGTTCCAGGATAGGCTCCAAAGCTACAGTAAAAGCCTGTCTCAACCCCCTCAAAAGAGGAATATCGTCAGAAATCCACTGGCCTTGACATAGTATCTAAAATATAGAAAGGAGAGGATATGTGGATTTAACTCTTTTGGTTCTGTGTACAGTTGGAGATCACAGTGACTACAAAGACTGCTGAACGTAAGTTTGTATAACTGGAGGAGATAACAGTGAATTAAGACTCAACGGGAATAACATAACTATCACGAATACAACTTACATTTCCTGCCGTTTGAAGACTCAAAACACTAATACATAAACCCAGCATAAATTTTTATGTATTTTAATCATAAATGATAAAATAATTTTACTGCTGAATTTACTGGACAGTAAACATTTTCATTTGTCAAGCCACGGTTAACTGCAATAGAGAGGGCGGTGCTTGCTTCTAGCAGAGAAGTTATAGGCATCTGTGAGAAATGGGGTGTGAGGGAGAGGGAGGAACGGCACAAAAGTGTTTAATGATTGGTCAGTAATTCTTGAAAGTTTTTCCCAGGCATGAATCTATTCTCACAAATGTACCTTTTATTACACTGCAATAACTTTAAAAATCAGTACCTTTCACCTTTGAATGATCATGCAGGTTTGTGCTAAGCTGCCTGTGGGTGTCAATAAATAGAAGCTGGGCAGAACCATGTTCTTGAAGCTTGAGGGAGATCTGTAAAATAAGGACAGGAAGCTAAAGCGGGTAATTTTCTATATAATCATTTAAATGACACTTCCTATTATCTACCTTTCTGGTCTATTTAAGAAACTGATTCCTTTGAGGAAATTGGTATTGAGTCACAAGTGAAAAAAAGAAGTAAAGTTCCCTTTGTTAGTTATTATTACCACATTGGTTGTAATGAAATACAAGCCAATATTCTTTCTAAATCAATTGTGTTATCTCTCTCCAGTTTTGCCCAACAACAGCATAGGAAAAAAGTCACTATTTGTCCGTATATACCTGATATCATTAAATCTTGTATAATTTTAAATGTATTTACATTAGATATTCAGAGTTCCATTCAAAATCATAGTGAAATTACATGTTTCTAATAAAGAGCAAATTTTGTAAGTAACCATTTAAAAACTATTTCCCATTTTTGTTTCTTTCAAGTTTAATTTTTGATAAGCATTTTATCTCTGTATTCACTGACAGGTTTATGAAAACAGTAAGATACACTTGACGATATTATTTTAATTTCTAGTGTTTTGTAGTTTATGATGTAGAATTTCATGCAAGTTGTTGAGATTATAAATAAGCACTTTAGACAGCAAATTCTTCAGGGCAGCCATGTCATTCTGTGTATTATTAGAGGAATCTATGGGTAGCTCCTAAACAGAAAGTCCAACCTGACCCTCATTTTAGCATCTTAGGGAATGGGCTGTTTTGTGGATTTAAGATCCAATGAGTCTCTTAATTCCCAAAGCAAAGAGTTTGAATTTTGTGTAAATAGGCCCACTATGCCATTTGAGCTTTCTCCATCCACTGTAATAGTATAAACCAGGGTCGAATGTACATACTGGTTTTTTAAAGTTATCAATACTCACTATGGTCCTATATCTTTTTTTTTCTATTGAAACAATTGCTGCAACAAAATTCTAACAAAATGGCAAAAATGTTAAGTGCATAGACTAGGAACATAGTGAAAATCTTAAGACTTGGGCAGCTTGATGTAAAGGAATTTCTATTGAAAACTTTAATTACAGTTGAATTCACCTTCTCACCTTAAAAACCTTGGACTCATTGGCCAGTGTTAATTTATATTTGTAAAGAATGTCTTACTTTTCTAGAACTTTGTACTACATACCACAAGGTTAACCTGTCTTTAATAAATCCCTATTGTGATTAAGACAGACTACTCTGAAAGATTGTGTTCACTACAGTTTCATTAGCGTAACTGGAGAAAGTCATTGTGAATCTGAGATAAATATTATGAGCACTGTTTGGTTTTCTGCTTTTCTTCCCAAGACCTCTGTTTATATAAGTAATAATTTGCTATGTGTAAGATATAATCTACATTTTACTACTATTTACAATAAAGGTTTTTCTCAAAGATTTGCAAGGGCATTCTAATTACCACAGGTACTGACTTTCCTCTTATTTTCATTTATTTATATCATTTGCTATCAGAACGTGAAATACTTGAAATCCATTCTTAAACTATGTCCTTGCTCTCTTTCTTTCCCTTTCTTTTCTCCATTTTAAATTTTCTTTCACTTTGCCTTTGCTTTTGCTAATGTTTGTTTTGAAGACTCGAATGCAGCAATAGTCTCATCTGCACACCAGTTATTGACCCAGGCAGGGCAAACTATTTATCTTCTCCAATATGTGTGATGTCAAACTGTGCATGTTGAGCATAACTAACTTAGATATCACTGTCACCAGCAAAACAGCAGGGAAAATGATATGGGGACAATGTTACTGAGGGCACAGAATCATAAGTTTTTATGAATTTCTGACTGCTTTTGAAGCATTCTTATATTGAGGATATAACTCTAGGTGGAAAGACTAGATTCAATTTAACAAGTCAGCTGATAGACACAGACAAGTCTATGCCCAACCTGTCTGCTGGCCTCCAGAGATGATCTTTGAAAAAATTCTCCAACATTACAAATTCACAATGCCTGTGAATTTACTGTTTTTTTTTTCAATTATTAGTCCATGTAATTGAAATTCATTTTAATTCATTTTTGGCCTGAATGCACAGTAAGTTGTCGAATCTGATGATTCTTGTCCTATTAAATCTAGTACGACAACACCTATATTTGTATTTATCAAAAATATGTCTCAAAATCATTTTGCTACAGGTAATGCAATAGTTTCTGAAATTACTTTCGTTTTCTGTTCCTGAATTTATCCTCCTAATACCTGCCAAAGTAAGAGTCTAGTTAAGTCATTAGCAAATAATTCCCTCCTCCTCCGCCCCCACCACAGAGACAGCCTTAGTGACTGTGCTTTGCACATTTGCTCTCGATGCTCTGCCTTCAAACTGCTTCCTCTGCGTTTCCATTTAATCACTCCATGAATAGGCAGCTAAGGGCAGTCAATGGTGTAGCACAGAGTAGAGCATCCTCCACTTCTGTTCATACTTCTGACAGATAGTGATAACAAAGATGTCAGTATTTAGAAAAAACAGTAAGATCAGATAAAGGAAGAGATAATTATGCATTTCAGATGGACAAGTAGGATGAATTTTCTAACACACATTGAAGTAAGGAGCAATTTGAACCAGAAAGAGCTGGCTATGAGACGACTGGTCTGATGTCAGAGACACCCGAACAGAAGAGGTGAAAAGCAAACCTTGACGTGAGCCAACTTCAGCACATGTTGGATACTCAAGCAGAAACTACTTCTGCCTGTTTTCTTTCAACATTTTCTTAACTTTGCTGTCACTGATTATGGTGATTACATCACTGATTGTGATCATTACATTACTGATTACCATCACTGTTACTTTTCTCATTTTGAGATCCACTTGAAAATTCAGTCTTTGCACCTTGATTCAAATGCCATTCTCATGTTTTTTTTTTTTTTCCTTGCTATCATGTAGGATGAACACCTTCTTGACTTGGGACTCTGAGTATACTCTATTACTATATATGACTACCTTCTATTACTAAGATATCATTTGTAATATTAGTACATATTCTCAAAAACTACATGGTTCCTGGAGCAGGGAATTAAAAACTGCCAAGAGAGGGAGAATCAGTCTTTTCCAGAGATGACCCTCCTAAATGGTTATTCAATCACAAGTGGTCAGCCATAAAAATAAAATAAACATGCAAACTGTATTAAATGGACTAAGTAGTTGCATTTATATATGTATTCACATATATAACTAATAATAATTAGAGAATAAAAGACTGAATTTGGAAAGAAATGGGGGAGTGGGACATGGCAAGGGTTAGAGGGAGGAGAGGAAGAGAAACGATGGGATTATATTTTAATTAAAAATTAATTGATATCGAAAAACAAGTGAACAGAATTTTTTCCTACAGGGTTTGTACAATATTTTGACCACAAAAAGTGCACACAAGTATTTGTGGAACTTGACAAAATATATGCATTTGTTTATAAATGCACACGGTAATTGACTGAGGTTTAGTGCGTATACACTGTCAGCTTCTAGTAGGATAGGTTCAATTTGTTCTACAAATAAATACAACTCTTTGTATTCTGGCTTCTACCTTCTACTCTGCAAAACCACTTTTTTTTTTACACTTGTCTTTTGTTTCTCTGTCATCCAGACATACTAAACTAGTTTCACTATTAAAAATGTTTTGTAGGGTTACATCTTTTATTCTATGTATGTAAGCATTCTGCTTCCTTGTATGTGTGTATACCACGTGCATTCCTAATGCCAGTGATGGTCAGAAGAAGGCTTCTGATCTGGTGGAACTGGAGTTGCAGATGGTTGTGAGCCACCATGTGGGTACTGGGAACAGAACCCAGGTACTTCCTGCAAGAACAGTAAGTACTCTTACCTTCTTAGCCATCTCTTTAGGCCCCAACTAGTTCATTTTTATTCAGTGGTCTTATTGTTTTTGTTTCTCAGTATTTGCCATTACAAATGCCATACAATTTTTCTGGATTTATCTTTTACCCTCAACTATCAACTTACCCTCTCTGTTGTTTCCAAAGGCCATTTGTCATGACAGCCCAAACATCAGATCTTACAGAAATCCAGTCTTTCCATATTTATTTTCCAAAATAAAAATGAGGTCTATTCATGTGTTTTATCAGTCACATCTTATACCTATCATGGCATAGGCTTACTATGCTATTATATACGCACATTTTTGTATTTATGGCACCTGAGTGCTACACTATTCTGAGGTAGCAATAATATTGTATTCTCTATGTTCCCAGGTATATCTTATATCTTGGCTTGTGATCATCATCCAATGAGTTCTTTCAAGAACAAATGAGTTGAACAAGTGTAACTCAGACAAGAGCATCTTTTCTCATGTACTGCATCCCTGGTAGCTAAAACTTTGCATGGGGTTCTGACTGATGCTCAATAAATTTTTATTTTTAGATTTGTGATATTTGGAATCAGCACACTTATTTTTATAAAAATTCATTACATTAAAGTTATTGTTTATAATAATGAAAGATACTTGTTACATACACAACAGGTAAAGAGAGGATCCTGATGGGAATGGGAAAAGATAAGCAAAGTGAGGGAGAGATTAATCAAAATGTGTTACATACAAATAATATTGTTAAAGAACAATATGGACTTAAATAAGAGCATAAGTATCCCATGTTGTCAGTGTTTGCATCTGGTGATTTATTCTAAAGAAAATTAAAGAGGTAGGGATAATGTAGTGTGTCATTTGGGACAATTTTCAAATTGCAAGGCATGTAGAAACCATCCTTTTAAGACATTATACTAAATCTGGTACTTTCAATTTGTGTCTCATCAATTGGTTTTTAACCACATAAATCATCCGACAATTCTTTTATCCATATAAGTAATTTTTCACTTATGGATTTCCTATAAGCACCATTTAACAGTTAAGTCCAAATAATAATTTATATTTATTGTAAAAATCTTTGTGCCCGCCAGCTCTTATTTCTCTCCTATTATTATCGCCCTTCTCCCCTCCCTACCAGTGGTTTTCCAAGATTCATGATGTTTGGTTTTATGGTTTTATTTTGTGACCCCACTTAGTTTAACCAGGACCATCTGTGTCACTACTGGATTGGAAATAACATTGGAAGTTGATTGGGTCACAGGTGGATGCCTAGTTGAAGTCAGTAACTATCCTTTTTTTTTTTTTCAGGATCTGCCAATACAAATAAGATTCTGGTACAGATGCAGTTAAGCACATAGTTTTAAGGAACAGTCAAATTTAGATCTTCAAATCATCTTTGTAAAACTATGCTCAGTGCTTTGTGATGACCAAAATAAATCTCATTCCCATTATGAGGTCAGAGTTCTGATCAAATTGGAATAATCCAAAGACCATGAGATGAATTACATTACTACTGATTGACAATAAAATAGTAAGGGCACTTTAACAGCATTATTCTTTTATAAAAATATTTAGAAGTCTACTTAGAGTAAATTGAAAACAAACCATAAATATTGTACCAGTATTCCATGTTTTGATAGTGATAATCCTTTATTAACACAAAAGGAAGACTTGGTGTGGCTACAGGAGTCATTGAATGGGAACTCATAGAGTGAGCTCTGAGTCACACCATAGGGATGAAGAATGGCACCACTGGTTCAGCACCTCAGCTGAACAGTATATTCCTCTTGGGAATATGTCTAAGCTCCTCAGGAATTTTGACTTCAATATTCAATAGTTGTTGAGCCCAACTAATATCTTTCTCTATGGTCAGTAGTTTCTCTTTTGGCAAAAACCAATCCTTCTTCCTCACACTCCAGCTACCTCCAGAACCACCCATCTGCTATTCAACCAGCATAATTTCCTCCCAATGCAAATCTTGTGGCTAAGGATGGCTACCTCCTCTGTCATCCTTGATAAGAATACTTATTGAATCCATTTTTCATAGAGGCAATAGCTGCTGCATGAGTTTTATATCACACATTGAGAATTACTTCACGCTGCCTTATCTGCCCAAGTAATTTTTGTAATTGTTTTAGGAAAAAGAGGACTAGGTTAATCTCATCTCTAGATGCACAGAAGAATCAAAACCTACATGTTATACATTTTTTTTTGAAAATATGTTAAACCTTGACACCACGATTTGTAGGAATAAGGGTTAGCATTAAAACATTAAAACTAACATCTACGCAGTAGTTGGAAAATAACAACACCAAAACCAAACAAACATAAACAAGGCGCAATTTCAATACTTTTCAGAATTTTATATAAAATAAGTTTTAAAAATTATTTAGCATAATATTGTGATACTTATATAAGTCAATAAATACAGCTATATTTAGCATCATAGGCTTTTAAACCAATGTTAATGAGGGCAATTCTAAGCAAATGCCTACTAGTGGGACCTGTATTTGGCATAGTTCTTTGGTGTTAGGGTATGCAGAAGTTGCATACTCATTCACATTGACTTCCAGAGCAGAGATGGAATACATGGCTGTTGTCCCAGCATAGCTTTTAGCCAGTCGCACACTTTTTGCTCTCAGGTCTCAGAGTTAACTAAATAACCTGAAAAGTGTGCTGTTTTCCTAGAACGAGGAAACAAGGAGCTCTATGCTAAGAAACAGAAACAGTGGGATCTGATAAAAACAAAAAGAGGAATTAACATTCAAAGACACCCATGTTGCAGCAAGTAACCCTGTCTGCCCCAGTAAAGTGAGTTACTCAACTAGGAATGAGCCTGTACAGAATTCTGGAAGCGGAAGACCTTCCACAGAGGCACAGAAAGAAACAAAGGAAGGTGACCCCAAGATCTACAATGTGGCTTAGATTTGCTGCCCCACATCTTATAAAAGATCATCAAACAAAAACCACTTTTTCAGTCAGGTTAAATACCTGACTGAAATAATATTGACAACTGATGGCTGCTAGGGAAGGAAACATGGCAGTTTTCTCCAGGGATATGCCTCCTGATAGGCTGTCTCTTCGCCAGTGAATGGCTCTATGTGCATCCTGGCAGCACTCAGACTCAATGGGCTTGAGACAGCATGAAGTTGGGAGAAGAACTTCAGACATGGAGAGGTACATGGTGATGGAACTGACAAAAATTTGTTATTTTCTGAAACAATAAATTTGAAAGAAAGGAAAAAATAACAAATGTTGTTTAAAAATAAAAAAAAAAACTCAGAAGATAGATGGTTTAACAGTTAACAGCACTTGTTGCTCTTGCAGAGCATACAGGATCAATTCTCAGACTGCTTCGGTAACTCACAACTGTCCGTAACTCCAGTTCCAGGGAATCTATCGTATTTTCTGTTCCTGTGCTCTTGGGTCACATGCATAAAACTATAGTTATAAAATAAATGAGTTTAAAAAGTGAAGTAAAAGGTCAAAGTATGAAACAAACAAGTAAGATGCAGAAAATAGAAAAGAAAGCTGCAGCATGAGATGGACGGTTCATCCCCAGAGCAAGGTCAAAGTTCAGTGCTCTCACTAGAACTAGTCAGGGTTTGTCCCTAATGACTAGCTTCATGAGTAACCAATGCTAATTTGAGACCCCTAAATTGAGATCATGCTTGGATAGTAGAGGACACTCCTTGGATGTGAGTTCAGAAAAGGTATAGGACAAGGAACAACCAACCAGATGATGTCTCTGTGTCTCTGTCACACTGAGTTTTGTCCCCCAGAAGATCATTTACATTCACAGGGAACGGAGGTTACAAGGAACTGACAACATCATTAGATTTTCAGGACAGCTGAGAGATGCACATTATGCCCTCACAGTACAACGAATCTTAACGATCCCAGAAATGTGCCAACTTTAGCTGTTATATAAAAAAGGTAACTAAACTTAGTAATATCAGTATTTTATACTTATTTTTAATCAACAAATCATCTTATTCCATTTTGTTTTCAAGGTTTGCATCCTGATAGGTATTCAATTCAGATGTTACGACATGCTTTTGTGGAGAGGAATTATACTTACATAGAAATCTCATTCCACCAGTGTAACAAGGCAATGAAAAGCAACGTATTACCACCCATCGCATCTGGACTTTCAAGTGGAAAGCTTAATGTTGTTTAGAAATTAGAGAGCCTTTCACAGAAGGACAGAAGTAAATGCTATGTGTGCTTGTAATTCCCAGAGTGCCTCAGTGCTTCAGGGTTAATCCTGGCGAAGCAAGGTCTCTCTGTGTTGTCATTTTCAATAGCATTTACACACTGTATAGGTCTAACCTTTGAAGATTTATGTATTTGATAAAAATGAGAAAGTAGACTTTAGAGTACAAGCTCTATTTTTATTTCATGAGAATTGAGCAGACACGTATTAAACAGGTATTCACCTCTAAGCTTTAGAATGTCTAAAAATGGTCTCCATTTACTCCCCTTCCCTTGACTCTAAAATGTTCTGTGTTGAAGTACTGTGTGTTTGGCTTTGATACTTATTATCAAATGAAAAGCCGCATACTTTTTAACCCATCTTAAACATTTTGGATAGCTCCCAACCAAACAGAGAAGGTGACGATACACAAACAAAATAAGCTAAGATGAGGACCGAAGAAAGCCAGCTGTTTCACAGCAGGAGGCCAGAACCCTGTCTTCAAGTGGAAGACAAACCTTGGACATGGCATAATCTTTGGACTTTCAGGTGCCAAAGATGAAGTTGTTTCTTTCCTCAATTTGAAAGGCAGGTCACTGAATTCTGTGATCTCCACTGAACACCTTACAGGATCACGACTTCCAAGAATAGATATTAAAGTTCTTCACCAAATGGAACACTCCTGTTTTCTAGAGGAACACATCCTTCATGAAGCATTATAGAGTGGGGAATGTTGTAGGTTGACTGGGGCAGACGTTGAGAGCCACTGCTTTCTCCAGACTTGCGAGAAATCCTAATTCAAATATCAGGGGGTAATTTTGATTATGAAGAATATCAAGAAGTACACCTTCTGCCTCAGAGGAGATATTACAGAAATACCTTTCTTGTGAGACACTTCTGACAATCACAAATATGCTCCTTGCCTAGAAAACAGCTTTAGAAAAAATATCCTCCTTGAATCATTTTACACTGTATTTGCTCATCTGAGACCGGAAGCTAGATTGCCAGGAACACCTTCAGTTGCATGTGACTCGAGCATCTGATTATTGGAAACCCCTCCATACCATCTAAACAGGCCTGGGAGGGAATCCATTACTCTTTTTTGAAGATGACTTCTAGAATAAAACTAACTTCTTACAAAAGCACGAAATCATCTCTAAGGCTATCGTCATTTGTCATTCCATTTGTAATTTATCTGTCCAGTGATCTCTTTCTCCCCAACCAAGTGAGTACCAGTCAAAAAGTTTCTTTTATGGTCTCCTATTCATTGCCATCCTAGACCATTCTGCCTGTAGAGATCTCATGGCATCAGAGTCATTGATTAACCCTGGAAACTGAAAATCTAGTTTTTCCTAGGGATGTCTCACTGGGGAAACAAACTACTCTTATGGATTTTTTACATATATATTATGGACTCCAGTTTAGTGTTTCATGGGATTTTCTGTGGGTATTTTTGTGCCTTCTTTTGTGCTCTTTTTGTCTATTTTTTTCTTCATCCTATTTCAATATGCTAGCTTTTGTTTTATCTTAGTATATGAGAAACAGAAAGGGGTGTATTCCCGGGATAACAGAGGTGCAGGTGATTGTGAACTGCCTTGTAGGTGCTAGGAGTCAAACCTTGGTCTTCTAGAAAAACCAGTGCTTTTAAACACTGAGCCATCTCTCCAGTCTCAAGAAGTAATGTTTCAATCCAGATTTTAGTAGACTGTGGTCATGTTTTATCTGAACATTAATAAAATATTATAAAAATGAACATCATCTTCCTAAATGTTGGCCTATAATATTACTGATCAGCACAGATGCTCTGGTGATCAAAAGAGACAGAACAAAATACAGTTTGGTTTTGAGTTACTTTTCAAAGTTGAATATAAGAAATAAAGATTAAAATTTTTTAAAAAAGGAATTTTAATGAACCTGTCATGGTTCTCCAAGGAGGAAAAGGACAGATCTCTTAGCTCCGAATTGACCAAATCTGGCACACAAGTTTTATGATGTCGTCTTCTCTCCAAATCAGCACATTTGCTTTTAATCTGTCCTCCAACACCAGCTCTCCCAAGAAGGAGGGTCATGCCACCAGATACATTAGAGCACAGCAAAAGCATTTCTTCAGTTTCCTGTTTCCACAACTATGAGTTGGCATACCGTTCAATTTTAATTTTAAATGATATTTTATTTGCTAGACAAAATACAAACAATATGGATTTTTGAAGACTATTCTCTGCACAAAATACAGCTCAGTACATTCATTAGCTTAGCATATTGAGTTCTTGCCATTAAGAAGAGGCTAAGTTGAATCTCATTTTCTTCTGTGTTGCCAAAGTACTGAAAAGTCAACAGCAAAATAAAGTGGAGTAACAGTAGTTGCCTGGCCTTCAACAAACTCATAAAACCTCAATTAGCTGTTTCCTATTGCCTGAAAATGAAGTTTGGTCTTTATAACCATAGTTATGGAGACTTCCATAAAGAAGCCAGAAGAGGATTAATTATCTTTAGTGAAGTGTTTGTCAGATACTCCATTCAGCAGGCTCTGAAACTTGCTAGGGAAACTTTGCAATCACAATTTGAGATGAACCACTTATTTCTCTTGGTAAAGAAATTCACTCCAAGTCTATATATTGAAGTTTTATAGAGAATATAAAAATTGAGTGGCTTAACAATTGCATCCAATGACTAATAAAATCCATTCTTGATCAAATAAATACACATAGTTATTATGTTAATATTCCACTCCTCTGTTTCTGGGAATAGCTTTATTGTTTTTTGACTTCTCTTTCTGCTTCGTTGACAGCAGTGATGTTTTTACTGGCTGATCTTATCCTAAGTCTCACAGACAATGTTTCCCAAGGATGGATCTCTGACTCATATTAGTTCTCTTGCTAGAAGGCTGAGGCCAAGCAAGTTTTACTGAGTGTCTCCTAAAAGGACAGGAAAACATGCAAACTTGGAATTTGTTAAAATCCTGCTTTAAACCATGTGGACTTAACACACAGAAGAAAAAGGAGGAGGTGCAAGATGAATATACATCCTAAAATTCTGATATGCACGTTTACTTTCTTAATGATATTATGCTGCACTGCATAAAACTAGCATGATATACTGAAATATATTTTCTATCTAAATTCTTTGGGACCATGTTTTTGAAACCAGAAGAATTCTTACTAATGTTTACTTGTGATCCCATTGAATATCTGAAAGTAAATAAGAATCAACATTCACCTATGGAAAGGAAGCTTCAGTGACCCTTTATCCTAATATTTCTGAGATATTTATTATTAAAGGATATTATGTTATTTAAAAGATTTAAAAATTATTTGAACAAAGTATTGATCTATCTATCTATCTATCTATCTATCTATCTATCTATCTATCTATCTATCTATCTA